>CM048610.1:11958125-12558125 GCA_026413675.1 Populus pruinosa | reverse complement strand
TTTGATCGACACTGTTTAAAATTATGATGCGCAGGATCGTGTTTAACAATTTTAGTCAATAGATCGTTGCTACAGAAACTATACAGTTTAAAGGGTAGCAAGTTTGTGTTGATGGCAGTAAATCCAATTGGGTGCCGCCGGTCATGGCCGACGACCGACCAGTAATGGCGGCATTCAAGGTTTGAACAAGGCAGCTCGCCTCTTCAATGTTCACCTGAAGTCTTTAGATGTCGGCAAGCAAGAAATGCCCGGCCCTAACCTTGTCTTTGTCAATTCATACAAGATGATCTGAGATATAGAAAATCATATCTCGAGAGGTACATATTTCTTTTTCATAACCAAACACATTAACCTGCTAGATGATTCTTTAATCGATGACAGGGAAGTATCCGCTTCATTAGCTGGAATGATTTGACTAGTTTTAGGATCTCTGCGTAAACAGGATTCAAAAACAGTTTCTCCTTCTCCATGCCCTCAATTTGTATTTTAAAAATATTTTTAAAAAAACTTAATTTTTTATTTATTTTAAATTAAAATATTTTTAGTATTTTTATATTATTTTAATATACTAATATAAAAAATAATTTTTTAAAAATAAAAAAAATATTATTAATATATATTTTAATATAAAAAATATTTAAAAATAACCTTAACTACACTCTAAAACCAACTTTAAAATCAAGAAAATCTCATCAGTAATTATATCTATAATTTATGTACAGTGAAAATTAAAATTATTTATTTAGTGCATTATTACTGTTTTGAGAGGAAAATCATATTTTTTTTATTTTTTATTTTTATTTTAAAATTATTCTACAGATAGATTTCTTTTATATTATTATAAATTTTTATCTTTTCTAAAATCTTGGACAAATTAAAAAAAAAAAAAAACCCTTCTCTTAAAACAAACCATTGCGCAAATCCCACTTATAAATTTCAAAACCTAAAACAAAGCAAAAAAGAAGAGAAAATGAGAACTCAAACTCACCTCTTCTGTCTACTTCTCTTCTTCTGCACGACAGCATCATCACAAACAACGATCCAACCAGGCACCACTCTATCAGCTTCAAACCCAAACAAGACCTGGTCATCACCAAACAACACATTCTACATTGGATTTTCCCAAGTGGGCTTATCTTCTTCTTACACGTTAACCATCAACTACAATGGTGGTGTCCCAATTTGGACAGCAGGCAATGCCACCACCACAGTTGACTCAAAGGGTTCCTTTCAGTTCCTGTCCTCCGGCAACCTCCGCCTCCTTAACGGCTCTGGCGCCATCGTTTGGGACTCTAACACTGCTCGACTTGGTGTCACCACTGCTTCACTTGATGATTTTGGTAATTTAGTGTTAAAGAATGGAACTTTTTCCGTTTGGTCTTCATTTGATAACCCAACTGATACGATAGTGCCTAATCAGAGTTTTACTGTGAATCAAGTTTTAAGATCTGGGTCTTATTCTTTTAGGTTTCTTAATACTGGAAATCTCACTTTGAGATGGAATGATAATATAGTATATTGGAATAAAGGTTTGAACTCTTCTGTTGATGCTAATTTGACTTCACCTGCTTTGGGGTTGCAACCAAATGGGATTTTGACAATTTTTGATGTTTCTTTTACAAGTGGGTCATATGTTGTGGCATATAGTAATGATTATGCTGAAGGGAGCACAAGGTTGAGGTTTCTGAGGTTAGAAAAAGATGGGAACTTTAGGATGTATAGCACTGACATAGGTAGCGGAACTGCAACTATGGTATGGTCTGCTTTGACTGATCAATGTGAGATTTTTGGTTATTGTGGGAATATGGGAATTTGTAGTTATAATGAGTTGAGTTCGAGTTTGAGTCCGACTTGTGGTTGTCCATCTGAGAATTTTGAGCCTGTTGATGTGAATGATAGTAGACAAGGGTGTAAAAGAAAAATTGAGATTGAGAGTTGTGTGGGGAGTGCTACCATGTTGGTGTTAGATAATGTGAAATTCTTGACTTATCTGCCTGAGACAGTATCTCAGGCTTTCTTCGTGGGGATATCAGCTTGTAGGTTGAATTGTCTTTCTCAAAGTTCTTGTATTGCTTCAACATCGTTGTCAGATGGAACTGGCTTGTGTTACCTGAAAAATCAAGGTTTTATTAGTGGATATCAGAATCCAGTGCTTCCCAGTACTTCATATGTGAAAATTTGTGGGCCAGCGCATCCTAACCCACCGCCTGGTGTGCAGATTGCAGGGAAGAGAAAAGGTTCGAGATTACATGTCTGGGTTGTTCTTGTTGTTGTTGTGATTACCCTTTTGGGTTTGATTGCTGTGGAGGGTGGTCTGTGGTGGTGGTGCTGTAGAAACAGTCCCAAGTTTCGCAGTTTGTCAGCTCAGTATGCACTACTGGAGTATGCATCCGGTGCTCCGGTGCAGTTCTCATATAAGGAGCTGCAGCATTCAACAAAAGAGTTTAAAGAGAAGCTTGGAGCAGGAGGGTTTGGAGCTGTTTACAAAGGGGTTCTAGATAATAGAACAGTTGTTGCAGTGAAGCAACTTGAGGGAATTGAACAGGGTGAGAAACAGTTCAGGATGGAGGTTGCAACTATTAGCAGCACTCACCATTTGAATTTGATCAGATTGATTGGTTTTTGCTCTGAGGGTCGTCATAGGCTGTTGGTTTATGATTTTATGAAAAACGGGTCTCTTGATAATTTCCTTTTCACTTCAGAAGAGCAGTCAGGAAAATTTTTGAATTGGGAGCAGAGGTTTAACATTGCCCTTGGAACTGCAAGAGGAATCACATATCTTCATGAGGAATGTCGAGACTGCATTGTTCACTGTGACATCAAGCCAGAAAACATTCTCTTGGATGAGAACTACAATGCCAAGGTGTCTGACTTTGGTCTTGCAAAGCTTATAAATCCCGAGGATCACAGATATAGGACGCTGGTCAGTGTTAGAGGGACAAGAGGATATTTGGCACCGGAGTGGATTGCAAATCTTCCAATAACTTCCAAATCTGATATCTACAGTTATGGGATGGTTTTGTTGGAGATAGTGAGTGGCAGAAGGAACTATGAAGTCTCATCACAGACAAACCGCAAAAAGTTCTCTGTCTGGGCTTGCGAAGTGTTTGAGAAGGGTGATGTTAATGCAATTTTGGACCAAAGGCTTACACACCAAGATTTGGATCTGGATCAAGTGACAAGGGCTATTCAAGTGAGCTTTTGGTGCATCCAGGAGCAACCATCTCAAAGGCCAACGATGGGGAAAGTGGTGCAGATGCTGGAAGGAATTTCTGAGATTGAGAGACCACCAGCTCCAAAGACAATAACAGAAGGTTCTTTTGGTGGAAGTAATGCAAGTGTGAGTAGCAATGTCAGTGCTCTCTCGACTTTCGAGGTTTTAGCACCCGCTTTCTCATCTTCCTCATCATATCAGACTATAGGAATTTCACCTTTAGCTTCAGTAAGAAATATAGAGAGGACTTCATCACCACTGCATTCAGACTCAAACTGAAGCTCATCTTCACATGGTCCTTTTGCCTACAATACTGAGGAACTTGTATGCACATGTTTTTGACAAAATTCTACACAATGTTATGATAGACATAGAACCTTATAAAAATTATTTTTAACTTCAGTATATGGATTTATCAAGAATGACCATGTTTATATAAACCAGTTAATTCAAGAAAGGTGTAATTACTATCCTCGCATGTAAATGCTATATCAAGGTCCAATAAACTGGATATTGTTATGCTTTGCATTTTCCTTTTCTTTCTCGGCTTGAATGGGAAGGTGACTGCTGGACTTCTACCTTTGTTGTATTTGAGTTTCGGGCCTAGAGAGATGTTTCCTGTGTACGTGTATTCCACCTTTTTGATTAGTGAAAGCCTTTGATTTGTCTTTGACGGTGGTACAGGCTTTAAGCTGAATCATGTAAAATTGCCAGGCCTTTCTCTTTCATTATGTTTCTCTTTCTCATTTTGTTATCCATTACACCCAAAGAATTTTGTTTTGATCCTATGCTTTGAAATTCCCAACAATATTGAAAGAGGACTTGGGAGTCGTCAGCAGAGCTAACAGTGGTTAGTCTAAATGGAGTTCATCCATTCTGTAGAGTTTTTCCCTGCTGCAACTTTTTCCTTCCTTTCCATGATTACTCCTTCCATGGAGATTCTTGACCTTAACATTGTTTATTTTTTTCATTTTTTTATTTGAAAAGTGTTTTTTAAAAAATTAAAATTTTATTATTTATTTTAAATTAATATTTTAGTGTTTTATATCAAATATAAATTTTTTAAAAATAAAAAAATATTATTTTAATATATTTTTAAATAAAATATTTTAAAAAACAATCACTATTATAATAACAATAACAAATGAATTATAAGAATACTCAGTAAATCGTCGGCTTAAACACAACTTAGGGTTTCTTGGAGGGTTTTGAATGAACAAGTAAAGCTTAAATTACTAAGCTATTAGACTAATCTACTGCTTTGGATTTCCAAAGCTAACACCTTAAGATCTTTGGGATAAGAACTCGTAGAACCTTGCTTGCCCAAACCTTTGATTTAATTTTAGTTGATTTTGAAGTATTTCTTGGTATCCTTTTGAAGTTATTCTCATAACTAAGTTTTTTTTTAAATCAACCCGATCTGATTGAACTGTGACAATCTAGTTTAATTATTAAAAAAAATAAAATAATATTATTTTAAAATAACCGATTTAACTCATTACCTAAACTTTAGACCGGATCATTTTAATAGTTTTTTACTGTAATGCAATACATCTGCCGTTAGAGAAACCATTCATTCAAATTTGGCTGTCAAATGACCTTTCCAAATATTCTAAAATAACAATGATTATCATCCCATCCCTTGCCTCCACATTATAGGGCCCAGAGAGACATCAAAGTCAATTAGGAGGCTTTTTACAACCGCTAATACTAGTGATTGGTGCTCTCCAAGATGGCTCCCTTCAAGATTAAAATTTTATTTTATTTTTTATTTGTTATAAATTACTATTTTTTAGTTTTTAAAATTATTTTAATATACTGATATCAAAAATAATTTTAAAAATAAAATAAATAATTTAAAAATCAACCATAACTATATATATTAGTACGAATGTGGGTGGTTGGGTGCTTGCCTTTGGCTCCTTGGAACGGTCCGTACCATAGATTACATTTTATTAGTAAAAAACAAAGTAGAGGTGATATAAATGCATTTTGAAAAAAATAATATATGATAGAAAATAAATGAATATTTAATTATATAAAAAATGAGATTAGGTTAATCACATGCCTTGGCTTTTGAAAATCTCTCCCAAAAGGCACTTCTGCTTTTCGAGATGGGTGAAAAGGGAAGAAGTTCGTTGTCCCACATGAGGTTGGAAAGTTGTTGCAGCAACTTTCTTTCTATTCTTAAATTATTCTGGGATTTTCATATATAGTTTTTTTTTTTAAGATTCTGTCATAATTTGTTGCATTGATAAAAAAATAATTTAAATATTTAATCTCATTCACATCAATTTAATATCCAATGATAGCATGCTAAGCAAATCTCACTTATCATTCAAGTCAATATTTTAAATATTTAATTTTTTTATTTATTGTATACACTAGTCGTGTGTGCTCCGTTGCATGGGAATTATATAATTTTATTTATTTGATTATTTATATATAATCAATTATTATTATTATAATTTTATCATGTTTATTATAATTATTTGTATTTGAACAAAAATATGAACATATATCGTACCTATAAAAACACTTAAACCAATACTTTAATATTCATATAAGTTTTTTTTTTAGTTGATATCAGTTTTTTTTATTGATTGAAATTGAATTTAAGAAATTTATATACTAAAAATAAAACCAAAAAGTAATATTTTAAAAAAATATATAATATATTTTATCTTTTTAATGCATATTGAATTTCAAGTTTTAATTATTCTTAATTTTTTAAGAAAATATTATTGTATCATTTGATTTCATAATTTTATTGAGAAAATGATTAATTAAAAAATAACAAGAATTAACTAATATACTATCATAACTAACAACTTGAAGAACATTGATATGGATAGATCTAGCATAAAAGATGAGTTTCTTGAATTTTTTATTTTTTACTTTTATATCTTTGTCATTCAATATATATATCTTTGTGAATTATATTTATTTTAATAAATTGTATATGAGAAAGAAAAAGAATAAAAAATTATGTACTTGACATAAAAAAAAAAAAAGAAGGATGAGAAGCATTCGGTAAGTATTATAATTTTAATATTGATTGATTGACAATGACTATAATTATGAGTATGTTTGTTTTTATGGTTGATGTTAAGATTAGTTACAATTTAATTATTTAAAAAATTCAATAATAAAAAAATATTTTTTCTTTTTTCTTTTTATAATTTTTTTATGGATCCTATAAATAAACTTTAACTTTAATTATAATTTTTTTTTTTATGGATCCTATATATACACTTTAACTTCAATTATAAAAACAATCACATTCATTCGTTATATGATTAATATCACAGTATGGTAGGATTAGATTTGTGGTTAGGCCCATAAATGAAAAGGATTGATGTTGTGATTGAAAAATATTAAATTATTAATATTAATTGTGTAGATTTTACTTGATATAATTTAATAATTATATAGGTTGAAAAGTAATATAGATAACAAAAAAAATATATTTTAATTAAAAAACGTTGAATACAACATTTTTTTTCACTTTTTAAATATTAAGATAACAATAATATATTAAATTAACTCATGTTAACTTGTTTAATTCATGACATTTATTAGGAGATCATGATAACTTTATATAAAATATATTAAAATAAATTATAAAACTAAATTTTCAATTAATCTAATGATGAAAGATGAAATTAAAAAAATAATTAAAATAAAAAAAACAAAAAAATTGTCATCTTCAACTTGCCCAACTCATGGTTTGAGTTATAAGATTAAGATAACATTATAAAAAATAAATTAAAATAAATTATGAAATTTAATTCTCAATTAATCTAATGTTAAAAAATAAAATTAAAAAAAATCTAAAAAAAATAATCTGAGTTAACTTACTAAACTCATTACTCGGATTATGAAATTAGGATAACTTTATAGAAAACAATTAAAAAAACAACTCGAGTCAACATGTGAAACCCATGACTTGAGTCATAAGATTAAAAAACCCAATAGAAAGTAAATCAAAACAAATTATAAATCTCAATTCTTAATTAACCAATTACTGAAGGATAAAATTGAAAAAAAAAATCAACCTAAAAAAACACAATAAAAAAACTATAATCAACTCAGGTTAACTCGTTAAAACCATAACTTAAATCATAAAATCATGATAATTGTATAGAAAATAAATTAAAATGAATCATAAAATTTAATTGTTAATCAATTTAATATTAAGAATAAAATTAAAAAAAACTTAAGTTAAGTGAATTAATCTACTAAATCTGCATCACAAATCATGAAATTAAAATAATCACACCAAAACTAAATCACGACAAATCTCGAAAACTAATATTTAATAAATAAAATATTTAAAGATTAAATAAAAAGAGAAAATAATATTATTATAATTAATATGTTTTGTAAAGTGATACACAATAAATACACTACCTCTTTTAATTTTATTAATAAAATGAAATATTTTAACAATATAAAATGTCGAGAATGTACAATTTTTGCTTTTTATTCTATTATATGAATAATTGTCAATATAGAGTAATCCCTTTTCACTATTAAATTATTTTCTCCATGTAAAAAAGTTTGCATAAGGTATATGAAAAAATAGATTATATTTATGATCTAAAATGTAAAAATTTACTCGATAAAAATACTAAAAGATTTTAATAATCGAAGCAACACGATAAAAATACTAAAAGATTTTAATAATCAAAGCAACAGGAGACTTTATAGCTCTTCGATGAATTTACCGCCTAAATCTCTATCGAGAAAACAGGTTTTTTAAGCTTCACCAACATCAATATTGCATTCCGTGTGCTCCTTCCTAGAAAGACAAACTCGTCACTGAGCTCCAATCTTCGTCTTTTTATAGCAGCAATGAGATCATATAAACATATGATTTGTTGTCGAAACTCGAACTACAGATACAATTCCTTAAATTTCAATGCTTGCTTAGAAGTTGGCTGGACAAAAATTGGAGTTCTAGTAAAAACCATGAATGCTAACGAGATCTAGTTTGAAATGATCCTAACAATGACGAAGATTTCTTCTCCATAATCCTCTCTGAAATGAAAGGCGATATGCCTGCAGTTTGAAATGATGAAGATGAAGAGGGGGGTGGAGCCGAGGCTTCGTAAGTAGAGTGAGCACCATCTTTACTGCTCAAACTCGTACTTGTTCCACGACTAGACCCTTCTGTCAAGGCCTTGGGTGCTGGTGGCATTCCAATCTCTATAATTCCCTCAAGCATCTGCACTACTTTTCCCATTGTTGGCCTTTGTGAAGGATGCTCCTGAATGCACCAAAAGCTAACCTGAACAGCCCTCATCACTTGTTCCATGTCCACACCCTGATCAGCAAGTCTTTTGTCAACAATTGCCGCCACATTACCCTTCTCAAACTCCTCATAAGCCCACTCTGAGAACTTCTTTTCATTGATTTCTGCTGACACCTCAAAGTTCCTTCTCCCACTCACTATCTCCAACAAAACCATCCCGTAACTGTAAACATCAGATTTTGATGTTATTGGGAGGTTTGCTAGCCATTCTGGTGCCAAATACCCTCTGGTGCCTCTAATGCTTGTCAGGGATCGGTATCTTTGGTCCTTCGTGCTGATAAGCTTTGCAAGGCCAAAATCAGACACCTTGGCATTGAAATTTTCATCCAACAGAATGTTTTCTGGCTTGATATCACAATGAACAATGCAATCTCGACATTCCTCATGAAGATATGTGATTCCTCTTGCTGTCCCAAGAGCAATGTTGAACCTGTTCTTCCAATTCAAAAATTTCTCTGACTGATCTTCTATCCTAAACAGGAAATGATCTAAGGACCCATTTTTCATGAACTCATATACTAAAAGCCTGTGACGCCCTTCGGAGCAAAATCCAATCAATCTGACCAAATTCAAATGGTGAGTATTGCTTATAGTTGCTACTTCCATCCGAAACTGTTTCTCACCTTGTTCAATTCCCTCAAGTTGCTTCACTGCGACCACTGTTCTGTTAGCTAGAACTCCTCTATAAACAGCTCCAAACCCTCCTGCTCCAAGCTTATCTTTGAACCTCTTTGTCCAGCGATGCAGATCCTTATAGGAAAACTGAACAGGAGCACCAGAGGCATATTCAAGAACTGTATACTGAGCCCACACACCTCCAAATTTGGGACTAGTTTTACAACAAAACCACCAAAATAAACCCGCTAAAGCGGCCATAACCAAAATAGTGATCACAACCACAACACCGACAACCCAGTCCCGCAATTTCCAGCGCCTTTTGTCCCCTCCACTCTGCTGCAAAGGCAAAGGATTTGGCTGTACTGGTCCACAAACCTTTACATAAGATGTACTAAGAAGCACTGGACCCTGATATCCACTAACAAAATCAGGTGTGTTTTTCATGTAACACCATACATTTGTATCTGAGAAAGAAGTGGAAGCAAAGCAAGAAGTACTTGATAAACAATTCACTCTACAGGCTGTTATCCCAATAGAAACAATTTGCTGAGCCTGGAAAGTAAAAAATTTGGTCTGCTTCAACTCCAGCATCGTTACATTCCCCACACAATCCTCAACCTCCATTTTTCTCTTACACCCCTTTCTCCTATCATTCACATCTACTGCCTCAAAATTCAGAGATGGGCATTTACAGATCGGACTCGAACTTGATTCGATATAACTACAGATCCCCATGTTTCCACAGTATCCATAAACCTGACACTGATCCGCTAAAACAGCCCATGTCATAGTTGTAGTTCCACCACTATACATTCTCAAATTCCCATCACTAAACCTCAAAAATCTCATTACATCAGCCCCTTCTCCATAATCATTGCCAAAAGCAACATTCACTGATCTCCTCAAACTAGCATCTGAAAGAGTTAGGATCCCATTTGGCTGCAATCGCAAGGTTGGAGAAGTCACGTTCAAAGCAGAAAGAGAGCTCAAGCCTTGATTCCAGTACACGACACTGTCATTCCATGTCAAAGTAATATTTCCATTGCTTAGAAGACGGAAAGAGTAAACCCCAGATCGTAAAGTTTGGTTTACTGTTAAGTTCTGTGAAGGGACAAGAGTGTCGGTTGGGTTTTCAAAACTGGACCATACAGCAAGATTGTTGGCTGCCAGTACTAGATTTCCCGTGTCATCAAGGGAAGCAGAAGTGACACCAAGTTTGGCAGTGTTAGAGGTCCACACAGTGGCACCTGAACCGTTGACGAGGCGGAGATTGCCGTTGCGGAGGAACTGGAATACTCCACCGCTGTCAACAACAGCTGCAGATGCAGTGCCACTAACAACACCGTCGGTTGTCCAGATGGCAACTCCCGCAGCGTAGGAGATGGAAACAGTGTAGGAAGCGGGACCCACTTGAGTAAAGCCCAGAAAGAAAGTGCTGTTTGGAGATGACCAGGTTCGGCTTGTGTCAGAGGCATAAAGAGAGGAGCCTGGTGGTATGGTTGCTGTTGACGTAGTAGTGATGAAGAGGAGGAGAGGGAGTAGGAGAAGAGAGTGGAGGAGGTTCATTTTTTTTTCCTTCTTGTCTTGACTGAGTGGTCTGCTGGTTTCTTGATGTTGAGAAGATTTTAAAGTTAGTGCCTTTTCTCATTATATTTATTTGTTCATGTTCACTGGTGGCATTCAACTGTTTTTTTTCTCCATTGGATTGACTTTTGTGCATGAAGATGAACTTCTTTTCATTGTTTAGTCAATGATTAATCAACATAGGCTGGAAAATCTAGAGGTGCTCGCTCCGCATACAGTTAAAGAAGAAGAACAAGTGAAAACCAAGGGATTTGGGTTTATAAACTTGAGAAAATTCATGGCGTTAAAAAGTTGTGGAGCAGAGTTAGAATCAAGTCCCTTTCACGTAGATAAACCAATGAAAGAGAATTGAAATGATCTCTCCGCCATTGAAGCTTATTTATGAGCTCACATGTATTCTATACAGTACCTTTTTGTACATTTTCTTTCTTTTTCCAGTGAGCCCAAGCATTCAATACCGCGGATTGAAACAATACTCCTATTTTTCCATCCTCATTTTTTTTTAATTTTGCTTTTCTAGAACCAAATTAATGATCAATTTCTTACAATTTGTTGTAGCAAGGAACAGTTAAAAAAAAAGGATTGAAGTGTCAAACACGGCCAAATAATAACGTGGCCAGACTAGAATTTGCGCAAAAAAGTTCATTTCGTCCCTTATTTTTTCATCTTCTTTTATGGCAGTCCCTATAATTGTTTGAATTTTTGTTTTTGTTTAAAATTTTATTTTTTTCATTTTCAATTATTTTTTAAAAAAATAAAAAAGAAAAGAGAAAGTTATCATATTGTGACCATGAAAAAATTCCTTCTTGATATCAATAAATTGTATTAAATAAAATGAGTTTTATTGAGATTTTTTTCTTTTTATATTACTAAAAAAAGAATATTTTATATTTTATTTTATTTTATTTTATATTTCTAGATGAATTTTAGAGTGTTTTAAATTTATTAATTAGTTTATTGATATTATAAGAATTTGTTTTTAGTTGAAAATGAATTGAAAAAAAAACAAAAAAAAAAACTATAACTTAATTTTTCAACCATCTCTCTAGTGGTGGTTGAAAACTAAATGGATAGATAATGTGTTATCTATCATGTCGTCTATTTTTTTTAAAGGACTAATAACATGTCATGTTTTTTTTATATAGGTCAGGAATGGTAGGCTAACAGACTTGGACATCTAATTTTTTTAATTTATATATATATATATATATATATATACACACACACACACACACACACACGTGATACCTAACCTAACTATATTCAATTTTAATTTGAATTAATTGACATAAATAAATTGAATTTGCTTTTACTTGGTTTTTAAATAAGATCACAATATTATTTTTCTAATATTAGTAGGTATTGTTTTTTATACATCCCTGAATGATTTTTTATTTAATTTTATTCAACTATTTTTCTACATGTATTTATTTTTATTATCATTTAATGAGATAAAAATTAATTTAAAAAAGTTATTAAATAAAACCGAATTTATTAATTATGTTGTCAGGTTAGAAATATGGGATCTACATCTATATATTAACTTTTTATTTTTATCTTTAACTGTGTTAACATTTTTTCATTTAATTAGTAGATATAATTCTCAATTTATTTGATTAAATATGTGGATTATCTTTTTTTATTTACAATTATTGTTATAATTCTCAATTAAATATTTTTTTATCTTCACATCTTCAATTACACTGGTTTTTAAAATTTTGGAAACTTTATGTTTTTAATGAATGAATTTTTAACACTCTAAAACTTTTATGTTTAATAATGTTGAATCAATGATACTTTTAACTCAAGATCTGAGCTTATCAAACAAGTTCAATATAATTTATGAATAATTTTTTTAAAAAAACTAAAATTTGATAACTTTTTATTTTTTCTTTAAAATTTTTCGATTTAAAAATAAATTTTTTAATTAAAATTGAATTTTAAAAAAATAGATAAACAATCAAGATTGAAAATGCAAGATAAAAAATGCAAGTAGAATGACACGAATGATGTTTCCTCAAAATTTAGGTCGGCCATCACATTTCTCTGTATTTTTTACTTTGATATCCTATTATTGAATTTTTTATTCTTTGATAAAATTTGACAAATTGAGCATCCAATTGGGTATATATGAAAAATATCCTTGAGATAACTTATATGTAGATTTTATATTAAATAACAATTAAAATCTGGAGTCTATCGGACTTTATAAGTGGGCCAAGCACCATAGATGATGGATGAAGATGCAAAAGTTAGGTTATGTATAAAGGGTCCTAATCTAGTAGGAAAAAAAATCATATCTTCAATCCACACAAAATAACTTTAAAGTTTTGATATAAATTAGAATATTTTTTTATATTAAACAATACAAATATTTCTAGAAAATTGCTTCAGCACTTACTCATGACAAGAGGTAAATATTCTATCTATTTTTCTCTGCATTATATTGAAATTATATTACATAACATATGGTATAGAGCTTCCTTCTTACTATACCAATTACCGTTAATTTGATTCTACAAACCCTAAACATGTCCCTTCTTTTATGGGAAATTTAATTATTGAGGGAACTTTCAAGAGTGTTTTTCCCCAAAGTGGTAAAAAAAAATTATGATCAGTGCATAATTTTTTTACCAATTGGCTTTGACTAAAATGGTTGTTTGTTTTTAAGTTTTAGAATTTTTTAATTGGTTTAAAATTATTTTTTTTTTTGGTATTTTTAAAATATTTTGATGTATTGTATCAAAAATAATTTTTTTAAAATAAAAATAAAAATATTATTTTAATATATTTATAAAATAAAAAATACTTTGAACACTCTCCTGCACCCTAATTATCTCACCCTATTTCCTTTCTTTGCCATGCTCTACAACATGCGCTTGGTTTTATATCTTGGCAACAATTAACACGTGTTTTCTATTAATTGCTTGCGCGATTACTAATATTTTGGGATTATTGCAACAGCAATTTATTGAGATATGGCGTTTTTGGTTAAAAAAGAATAGATAAAATATTAAGGAAGGTTTTCTGAAATCTAGATTAATTTATTTTTTAACTGTTTGAAGCAACTTGATTTACATGTAAAATTATTGTTTTATTTTATTTTAAGATACCAATCTATCTATTTATAATTCTAGAATATAATTGCTGAGAAACTCTTAAGTGAATACAACCATTATGTTCTAAGAGACATAACGGTAAATAATTTAAAATTTATATTGTAGGTTTTAAATTTGAATTAAAATATGTATTTTTTATAAAAATCTAAAATAACCAAGATTTTATTTATTTATCTAAACTCATAAAATACTATTTTTAGAAGATAAGGTTTTCTTGAATAAAAAAAATAGAATAATTATGTATTGTGTCATGTTGTTATGCGAAAGTAATGCTTTTAGCATATTCAATTTTTTATTTAATATATTTTTATTTAAAAATATGTTAAAATAACATATTTTTTTTATTTTTTTTAAAAATTATTTTTTACTTCAAATCATTTTAGAAATACAAGATGGCACAGTTAGGGGTTGGAAAATTCATTTTCCAAACATGTACTTCTAAGTTCTACCCACCACACGCACTTTAAAAGTTGGAAAGTTTATTTTTTATTTTTCAAATATATATTGATATTGTTTGGGAATATGATGTAAATATATTTTTTTATTTAATTTTTATATAAAATTAATATTTTTAAATAATTTTAATACATTAATATTAAAAATAATTTTTTTAAAATAAAAATTATTATTTTAATATATTTATAAATAAAAATTATTTTAAAAATCAATTATAACTATATTAACCAACACACTTTAAATTTTACCTCCCGCGCACGATAGAAGTTGGAGAGTCCATTTTCCAAACAGCCCCCCTCCACACGCTAGAGCTTAGAAGTTTCCAAACATGAACCTCTTCATCCTTCGTTAGAAGCTTTCAAACATGGTAGAAGCTTCCAAACATGTACTTCTAAGTTTTGCCCATCATCTAAAATAAAAATCGTTAATTATAACTTATTTTCTTACAAATTAGTTTATTGAAGTAAATTGGTTAATTTTTTTAGTACCATAGTCCCGATCATCTCCAATTCATTTTTTTTTTAATACCTTCTTTACTAAATTAAATTTCTTCATTTTATTTATTTCTCTTTTCCTTTCTCAAAATAAAATATTGACAAGATGACAAAGTTGTAACCCAAATTAAAAATATAGAAATTAAAGTGATGTTAGCATCCAATTTTATTTTTGAAATTTTGTTTAATTTTATTTTTTAATTGATTTTTTCATATTTTTAAATTTTTTTAATATAATAATATTAAAAAAATAAATAAAAGTATTATTTTAATACATTAAAAAAAAACACTATAAAAAAGAACTCAATATCATATATTTACTAAATACATAATCTTTAAAACAACAAGAACCGATTAGCTTTGTATGTTAAATTATACAATAAGTTATAAGAACACACACTTCAAAATCAAACTAAGCCAGCTTCAAAACAAGAAAAAGACTAGATAAACCAGTGAGTAACTTTTCATCAATCAAAATTTCAAACAACGAAATGCCAATTCGCCAGAGCCAATAAAGGCATAAACAATGTTAAAAGTCAAAAGTCTTCTCCTTTAACCTTATGGTCGTCTCTCTATATACACTGAATTCAAATGATCAAATCTTCAGAATAGTAAACAAAGACATGAACACAAGAAAATGAAACCTCAACATGTTCTTTTTTCCTTGTTTCTCTTCTTCATTATGATAACAACACGAACAATAATCCAACTAGGCACCATCCTTTAAGTTGCAAACCCAGTCCAAACTGTTGGTGGGAGAAACCACTTGATAAAACACTTTTTATTTCAAGAACAACAAGCTTACAACATAAACAAAAGCTTACAATACACACCCTCCTTTTCTCTCTAGTGTTTCTCTCAAATCTCTCCACACTTAATTGCATAAGTTTAACTGTTTATTTATACACGAATTCAAAACAAGAAAATTCAACTTTCAAGTGTGAAGACGGTTGTGGTCGATGGTATGAAAGCGGCCGACGGCCGGCGGCTGGACGGTTGGGCGGTGACAGCTGGTGGTTGCCTTCCTTGACCTTTTAGATTGAGTTTACTTCAACAAATCTCTCCCTTAAACTCAATTGAGGGATGTCATTCCAAGCATGAATTTCAATCTGATAAATACTTATCTCTTCAATGGCTTGGTAAAGATATCTGCAACTTGATCATCTGTCTTGCAGGATATCAACTCCACTTCTTTGTTCTTTACATGCTCTCGGATAAAGTGATGTCGTGTATCAATATGTTTACTTCTTTTATGATACACTGGGTTCTTTGCCAATGCAATCGCTGATCGATTATCGATATAAATCTCTGTAGGATTTTCTTGAGGAAATCCCAAAAACTTTAGCAAATTCCTTAACCATATTAAATGGCATACAACTGAGTTGACAGCAACATACTCAGTTTCATAACTTGATAACGTGACAATTGATTGCTTCTTGGATGACCATGTGAAAGATGTATCTCCCATGAAAAATACAAACCTTGTTGTGCTTTTCCTTTCATCTAGATCTCTACCCCAATCATTATCCAAGTGGCCAGTAAGATTGAAATTTATGCTTGAGGTATAAAACACACCTTCATTTATTGTGCCTTTGATGTAGCAAAGAATTTTCTTGGATGTATTCAAATGAGACTGGTCTGGCTTTTCCATATATCTGCTAATCAATCCGACTCCGTAGAGTATATCCGATATGGTACATGTCAAGTACCTTAAGCTTCCTACTAAGCTTTTGAAGCAAGTTGGATCAATATTTTCAACTTTACTTTTCCTCAATTCCACTCCATTCTTAACTGGAGTTGATACCAGATTGCAGTTTTCCATCTTGAACCTTTCAAGAATATCTTTGGCATAACCGCTTTGGGATACAAAAATCCCTTCTTCTTTCTGCACCACTTCTAAGCCAAGAAAATGTGTCATCAGACCAATGTCTGTTATCTTAAACTCTTGTACCATGCTTTTCTTGAAGTTTTTGAACATAGTAGGATTGTTGCTGGTGAAGATTAAGTTATCAACATATAGGCACACAAATAATATGTTGTCATTTGCTTCTTTCTTCACATAAATTGCGTGTTCATATGGATATTTTTCAAATCCATTATCTTGAAAATACTTATCAATTCTGGTATTCCAAGCACGCGAAGTTTGCTTCAAACCGTAGAGGGCTTTCTTCAACTTGTATACTTTACCTTCATTTTCAGCATCAATATATCCAAATGATTGTTCAACAGAGATCTCTTCTTCTAGGAAGCCATTCAGGAATGTTGACTTCACATCGAGTTGATAGATCTTTCATCTATGTTGCGTTGCTAGTGAGATCATCAGTCTGATTGTCTCTAGCCGGGCTACTGGAGCAAACACTTCTCTATAGTCAATGTCTTCTCTCTATTTGTAGCCTTTCGCCACTTGTCATAACCTAATTTTTGAAAATTTTTAAATATGATGAAAAAATGATAAAAAAAAAAAGTAAATGAAGAATGAATTAAAATTTGGGTTAATGGCAATATGATTGGAAAGTTTAAATATTTAATTAAACTCTTGACTAATTTAATTAATTAAATTAAGAGTTTAATTGGAAAATTAATAAATTTAGAGACTTAATTGAGCTTGGAATTAAGTTAATTAATCAAATTAAAAGAAAATGAGAAATTAATGAGTTTGATGACTTAATTAAACTTTAATTTAATTTAATTAAAGGAATTAGGAATTGAAGAAATACCAAAGTTTGAAGCTGAGTTAAGAAAAATTGCTAGAAAATTAAAGTACAATGACCAAATTGAATAGTCCAAAAACCCAGGACTGTTGTGTAAATGGCACTATAAATCAAGGATTCAATTGAATTAATCCAAGGGTATAATTAGAAATTGATTATTAATGATTAGGATCTCAATTGTGAAGTTTAAAATGTCCAGGGACCAAAGTGAAAAAATACCTTAAACATACAAACGACGCCGTTTGGAAGACTACGTTTTTCATCCCTTTCATTTCACACGGAGAAAACCGATTCAATAGGGAAATCTACAGCAAATCATAGACCACAATCCCGTTTATGGAGGGTAACAGTTGTGGAAGCTCTCTGGACTTTTAAAAGGCAGAGATGAGCAACGAAAGAGAGGGCCTGAAACGGAAAAAAAACCAAGAACACAAAAACTAAAAAACCGAGGGGAAGAACACTGGGAAACAACCGAAATAAAAAAAAAAAAACACAGAGGGAAAAATGGAGAGATCATAAAAAAGGAGATTGAAAAAAAAAAAACAGAGGAGAACGAACGAAACAAAGGGGGGAGGGAAATTTCTTGCCAGGATCACACCTTTATATATCATCATCTTCGTCTGTCCCTCGGCAAGCATAAGGAAACAGAAGCCTAAGGAAGAACAAGAGGACTACACAGGAGCATAAAGAGGAACCGACAAGCATAGGGAAATAAAAGCCCAAAGAAGAACCAGAGGACTACACAGGAGCATAAAGAGGAACTGAAGTAGAGCTTTGGATGACCCATTGCACCTTCGTCTCTTAAATCAGAGAGCAAGCGAGGCAAACAAACGCAAACAGAACATAAGCAAGCCAGGAAATATAGAAAACAAGAACCAGAAGAGTAAAGGGAGAACTTGGCTTTGGCCAGTCAGCACGCCTTCGCTATTGTCTTTTTCATCAAGCTCCAGCACTAAAGAAACAGAGGAGGCCACGAGTGGAGAACCAGAAGAGAGAGACATAGAAAGAGCAGGAGAGAAGAGGATTGGAAACAGCGAGCGAAGGGAACAAAATCGGAGGAAGAAAGCAACGACCCGAAGTCCGCTGTCGCGTCTCTGCTTCCCTGCGCCCAGGTAAGCCATTCTTTCTCCTATTCGTTCTCTTTGATTCATATAAATGAGGAGCATTGCACTGGGTGGCGAAGGTAATTAATTATCTTCGCCCAGTGCATGCACGCGTGAACACTCCACGCATGCCTCCTGCAGGCTTAGGCCCAGTGGGGCCACTAGCTTAGGCCAGTGGCCGGGTCAGGTTGATTGGGCTAAGCCTAGCTATATGGGCTGAGCTGAGCCTAGCCAAAAAAATAAAATACATGTTGGGCTAGGCTCGGCCCAACCTAAAATATATAAAAAATAAAAACAAAAAAAATTAAAAAGGTAAAAAAAATTAAAAATATATATGCACAAATAAAAAATAATATAAATTTATTGGTTTGTTCACTGACGCCAGAATCAGGAATAAAATACTTGTTTTAATTTATATTATTTTTATTTGTTATATTTTATCTTATTTGCTAGAAAAATAAAAATATATATATGCATGTGTAAAAAAAATTACTTTTATTTATTTATTTATTGATGCCAGAGTCAAGAATAAAAGGAAAAAAAGGATGATTTAAATTTATTTATTTTGATACCTACGTAATATTTACCAACGCTAGAGTTGGAAATATCCGTAGTTGAATATTCACTAGTGCCAGGGTCAGGAATATTACATACAAATAATCATAGTATAAACCAACAAAAAAAGAATGTTAGCAATTAAGAACCAAGATTAGCAATGTAGTCTGCCTTAAGTGGGACACTTAATGGGTGATAATATCTTCTCTTTTATGTAACCAGTCTCGGATCATCGAATCTTTGTTGACCAGTTAGGGTTCCTGGTAACCATAATACTAGATGGCGACTCCTTAAACAAAGAATATCCTCATTAAAGAACAGGATGCCAGAAATACATTCTTTCCATTCCATGAATTAATTTTTAAGGTCATCGCGATGTCGGGTGCGACACCACTAATCTTACTTTATATGTTTGCACTTCTCCTTTTGCATTCTTCTTTGTCTTGTAGACGCATTTGACACCTATTGCTTTCTTGTTTTCTAGTAGATAAGTCAGCTACCACGTACCATTCTTCTCAATGGCATGTATTTCTTCATCCATTGCTTTTATCCACTTCTCTTATGTGATAGCTTCATTGAAGCTAAGTGGGTCACTATCTACAAAGAAACAAAATAGAGTTGTATCTTCCATGACTTGAGTAACGTCATATAGCTCTTCTAGATTTCTCATCCTTCTTGGTCCTTCTGATAAGGATGCTGATGATGGTTCTGGTAATGATGGTATTGATGATGATTCTGGTGTGTTTCTCTTGTTGAATACAGGAAATTTGTGTACCGGAGTTTATAGCTCATCTTCTGGTACTATCGGACCTTCTGCAAGTACTGTTGGTACTTCTTCATCTTCAAGGATCAAATCAGTGCTGATCCATTTAACTGCTTCTTGGTCATCATTCCATTGCCAAGTTTTATCTTCTTCAAAGATAACATCTCTACTCATAATTACCTTCTTGGTAATGGATTATATAGCTTGTATCCCATCCTTCTCTCATTGTATCCGACAAAGATGCATTTCTCGTTTTTATCATCAAGTTTGGTTCTTTTTGCATCTAGATCTTTGCATATGCCACACAACGAAAGACTCGAACATGAATTACACTTGGTTTGTGACCACTCCATGCTTCTTGTGGAGTGACAACTTGCAAACTTCTGGTTGGGCAGCAATTTAGTAGATACACTGCATATGATACAGCTTCAACCCAGTATTGTTTGGGCAACTTCTTTGCTTTGAGTAAACTTTTTGCCATATCAAGAATTGTTCGATTCTTCCTCTCAGCTACACCATTCAGTTGTGGTGTATAAGCTGGTGTTGTCTGATGCCTTATTGTGTACAAAAGGCTTCAAAGTCATTTTCTGTATATTCTTCACCTTGATCAGATCTCACGGTTCTAATCTTATAGCCACTTTGCTTCTCAACAATTGCTTTAAAATCTTTAAAACAATTGAACACTTCTGACTTCCTCTTTAAAAAATATACCCATACATTTATGCTAAAATCATCTATGAAAGTGAGAAAGTACCTATTTTGTTCATTCAACATAGGCTTTATAGGACCACACACAACTGTGTACACTAACTCCAGTGGCTTTTTTGCTTTCTAGTTAACTTCTTTGACAAAACTGGATCTGTGATGTTTGCTGAGGACACAACTCTCACAAACTTCTTTTAGATGATCAATGTAGGGCATACATTTGACCATCTTCTTGCTTGCTAGCATCTTCAGACTTGTGAAATTCAGATGTCTAAGCCTGAGGTGCCAAAGCCATTCTTTACTGTTGGTGATGACACCCAAACACTTTGTTGCATCATATTGGATGTTTAAAGGAAACATTCTATTTTTGGACATTTTCACATAGGAAATTAATCTCTCATTGTAATCTGTAATTGTCAGATGACAATTCTTCATGTAAAGTGCATAGCCTCTCTCCAAAAGTTGACATATGCTCACCAAGTTCTGCTTCATGGCTGGGACATAGTAGACATCGGCGATGTAGCTATGATCGTCATTCTTCAACTTGATTGGGATGTTGCCTTTACCTTTGAATAAAACTTTTGACGTATCTTCAAAGGTGACAAAACCTTGTATGGTCTCATCTAGATCACCAAATAAATCTCGTTGGCCACACATGTGATTGCTGGCTCCAGAATCAATACCAAATATTCTCTTGATTCTTGTCAAGTCCTTGTTGGATAAATAATGCAACTGCTCGTCTACTGTTGACATCCTCTTCTGCATAGTTGATTCACTCACGTACCTCTAGTGGAGCTTTCTTTTGACATTCAATGCTATATTGCCCAAATTGATTGCAATTATAATATTGAATATTTCTTTTGTCACGGTTATTGTAACCGCCTCCTCTTCCTCTAAGAGCAAATGCTTGTTGTCCTCGACCTCCTCTGGTGGTGTTTCTACCACCTCTTCCTCTAAAACCTGTATTCCAAGAACCTCTACCTTAAAATTGTTGAAATCCTCCTCGTGTTTGTTGACTTTTTTTCTCGAGTGGTGTATCCACTTATTGAAGTCTCCTCTTACTCATATCTTTTTTTGAGAAACAACTTTGCTTGTAAGGAATGCTCAATTGCCTTATCTCCATTTCTTTTTCCAATCTTCTGCTCATGAGCTTGCAAAGAACTCATAAGTTCATCCACTATTAATTTGTTCACTTCTTTGGACTCTTCAATAGCGACAACAACAAAATCAAATTTTGGATCTAGGGATCTCAAAATTTTCTCAGTAATTCGAGCATCTAAAAGGGCTTCTCCATTTCTTCTTATCTGATTGACTATCACCATAATTCTTATGTGATAATTAGAAATGGATTCTGAGGACTTCATTTGTAATAATTCAAATTCACCTCGTAAAGATTGGAGACGAATCTTCTTTATTCTGTCAGCCCCTTTGTATTTTTATTGGAGAGCTGATTAGTACTTAAAAGTGCATTTTTATCATGGTTTTATATCATCATTTTGCACTTGAAGTATCAATAACTCCTTAACTAAAATATGTTTTATAATAATGTATCTAATAATATAAGATACCTATAATTTGTGGTAAATGTCTATTTTTAATGCAGGCCTATCACATAAATGAAAGGATTGATTGATGACTTGAAGAACTTAAATTGCAAGGATAAAGAGATGGCCAAACTTAGAAAAGAGATGTCGGTGCAATCCAAACCGGAACACTGTTCGGTAATTGGGTCATATCTAGAGCTATATATCTCAGATTTAGGTCCACTTTATATGGATGGAAAGGTAAGACATAGGCCTACAACTTTCATATAGAGACCAAGATCTAAAAAGACCATTATCAAGTCCAAATTGTAGCAACAACAAAGAAGCCCGAATCTGTTTTCCAGCCCGAGCACTGTTCAGTATTTTGGCCATATCTAAAGTTCTAGAAGTCCAAATGAGCTGAAATTTTTACATAAGAAAGCTGAGACAATTGCCTACAACTTTCATGTTTTCAACTAGCTCCAATTTTGACGTTATCAATGACGTTTTGGGCAGACAAGAGAAGATAAGGATTGTCACCAAGTCAAAAGTTGGCCACCCACTTATCAATTAGTCATCAAATCAATAGTTCCCAATCTTGGCCTATAAAAGGAGGCATTTGCCATGCATTTAGGCATCTTGGTTTCCAGATCAAGATCATGCTCTTCCTTTCTCTCTTTGTATTTTTTGTAATGTTTATGCTTTGCTTTCATTAATATTAAGTTTATGCCTTTCATTTCCTTTCTTTTACTTAGTTAACTTTTATGTTTTTATTTTGTTTATCTATTTTTCTTTCTTTCATTATGTCTAGCTAAGTTAATTATGTTAAGGTGAAAAGGTTACACTAATGGTGTAAGAATAAGTATAATGTAAACTTAATATGGACTTTAATGTTTGATACTAACATGTTTTATATTTGTTATTTTGTTCACTCTTTAATACTTTGCTTGTTAATTGACTAATCTTGATTTATGTTGTATAACACTTGGTACAACAAATGCTTGGCACTTTCATAGTCCATAATGTATGGTATAACCGACACCTGAGCTATGAAAGGAACTTGATTTGTTGTTAACATAAGTTATAATCATGAATGCTTGACGAGATTTACAAGTATTAGCATTAATTGAATAAGATGACTAATGTAATCATGTTAACAATATAGAATCTGATTGGAACCTCCTTTGTGTGTGGTTTCCAATTCAATAATAAAAGTTTATGCTATACTTGTTTGATATATCATTAGTGGAACCTCTAACCTTGACATTTGTTATTATCATTATTTAATTGTTACATTAATATTTCATCTCAAAGTTCTTATCATCATCATCATCTTCTTCTTCTCTTTCTTTATTATTATTATTATTATTATTATTATTATTATTATTATTATTATTATTAGTACTACTACTACTACTACTACTACTACTACTATTATTATTATTATTATTATTATTATTATTATTGTTGTTATTATTATTATTATTATTATTATTATTATTATTACTATTGTTGTTGTTGTTATTGTTATTTTATAATTGTTGTTTATAATTTGTACAATTAACCTCCCTGTGGTTCGACCTCGGTCTTGCCGGGTTATTTATTACTTCGACACTCCTGCACTTGGGAGAAGACATCAATCTTTTAGTCGTGTCAAGAGCCTCCCATATTTCTTTTGATGTTTTTGCGGAAGCAATGATTTCAAATGTCGCTTCATCAAGACCTTGATAAATGATAGTCTTTGCTTTGTTGTCTTTCCTTCTATTGGCTTTGATGACTTGCTTCTGTACCTTTGGTAAAGCATCTTCTGATTCTTTAGACTCTGGTTCATCATAACCATATTGCACAATGTCTATACACTCTTGTGAACCAAAGAATGCCTTCAATCTAATACACCAACTATCATAGTTGTCTTTAGTTAGTTTTAGGATGAGTGTTTGTGCATTTTTTGTAGTCATTTTGCTATTTAAATGACTATATCACCTTTTGAGAGTTGAATTTGGCAAAACCGACATTGTAGATGGATCCGCAATGGTCCAAATAGTAGAGAACCGGTCTGATTTTATAAAAAATAGGTCAGAAATGGGGTGAACCGGTCCAAAAACCAATTTGAGCGGTTCATTAGGTTGAACCGGGAATATTCCAAGGAATATTTTTTTTTGCTTGGCTTCAAAATATAGCTCGGAGCTTGGCTCAGCTCCAAAATATGGCTCGTGGCTTGGCTCGCGACTCAGCTTGAGGCTTGGCTCGGCATGACTTAAATATGGCACACGTGTGGCTCAGTCATTTTCTTCCTTGGGACGCGTGGGCTAGAATACTGAAACTTCAAACGGAGAGTGTGGGCCACCCCGTGCTCCGATTAATCTAATTTTTACTTTATTATGTTCGTATTGATGAGCTCTACACTTTGAAATGATCAAAACTTGTTTTTAACAACTTTGAAAATTCAAGTATATATAAAAATACCTCTGTTTTTCTGACGAACGGGGCTCTAATATCAATTGTTGGTGGGAGAAACCACTTTTGGTGGCTTTAAAACACTCAGAAGGGATAAAAGACACTCTTTATTTCAAGAACAACAAGTTTACAACATAAATAAAAACTTATAATACACACGCTCTCTTTCTCTATAGTATTTTTCTCAAATTTTTTTATATTTAATTACATAAATTTAACTTCAACTGTATATTTATATATGAATTCAATACAAAAAAATTCAACCTTAAGATAGTTGTAGCCGACAATACGAAAACGAATATAAATTAACGATCGATGACTGTACAATTAAACAATAACAACTAGTGAATGTGTTTTCTAAATTAAGTTTACTTCAACAGAAACATATTCATCACTGAACAACACTTTCTGCGTAGGATTTTCCCACATGAGGGCTCCTCTTCTTCTTACACCTTAAGTCCTTAACTATCAACTACAACGTTGGTGTCCCAATTTGGACAGCAGGTAATGCTACCACCACAGTTAACTATCAACTACAACGGTGGTGTCCCAATTTGGACAGCAGGTAATGCTACCACCACAGTTAACTATCAACTACAACGGTGGTGTCCCAATTTGGACAGCAGGTAATGCTACCACCACAGTTGACTCAGAGGGGTCCTTTCAATTCCTGTCATCCGGCAACTCCCGCCTCCTCAACGGGTCTGGCGCCGTTGTTTGGGATTCTAACACTGCTAGACTTGGTGTCACCACTGCTTCCCTTGATGATTTTGGTAATTTAGTGTTAAAGAATGGAACCTAAACTGTTTGGTCTTCATTTGATAACCCAGCGGATACGATAGTACCTAATCAGACTTTTAGTGTGAATCAAGTTTTAAGATCTGGGTCTTGTTCTTTTAGGTTTCTGTGTACCGGAAATCTCACTTTGAGATGGAATGATACTATAGAGTATTGGAAAAAAGGGTTGAACTCTTCTGTTGATGTTAATTTGACTTCACCTGCTTTGGGGTTGCAACGAACGGGGGTTTTGACAATTTTTGATGTTGCTTTTCCAAGTGGGTTGTATATTGTGGCATTTGGTAATGATTATGATGAAGGGGGCACAAGGTTGAGGTTTTTGAGGTTAGGAAAAGGTGGGAACTTTAGGACGTATAGCACTGATATAGGTACCGGAACTGTAACTATGGTATGGTCTGCTTGGACTGATCAGTGTGAGGTTTTTGTGGGAATATGGGGATTTGTAGTTATAACGATTCGAGTTCGAGTCCGAATTGTGGCTATCCATCTGAGAATTTTGAGCCTGTTGATGTGAATGACAGTAGACAAGGGTGTAAAAGAAAAGTTGAGATTGAGAATTGTGTGGGGAATGCTACTATGTTGGTGTTGGATAATGCGAAATTCTTGACATATCAGCCTGAGATATCATCTCAGGTTTTCTCTAATGGGATATCAGCTTGTAGGCTGAATTTTCTTTCTCAAAGTTCTTGTATTGCTTCGACGTCTTTGTCAGATGGAACTGGCATGTGTTACCTGAAAAATTCAGATTTTTTTAGTGGATATCAGAATCCAGCGCTTCCCAGCACTTCGTATGTTAAAATTTGTGGGCAAGCACAACCAAAACCTCCACCTCGTTTGCAGATTGCGGAGAAGAGCAAAAGTTCAATCTTGCGTGTCTGGGTTGTTCTTGTTGTTGTTGTTGTGATTACCCTTTTGGGTTTGATTGCTGCGGAGGGTGGTCTGTGGTGGTGGTGTTGTAGAAACAGTTCCAAGTTTGGCAGTTTGTCAGCTCAGTATGCCCTACTGGAGTATGCATCCGGTGCTCCAGTGCAGTTCTCATATAAGGAGCTGCAGCGTTCGACAAAAGAGTGTAAAGAGAAGCTTGGAGCAGGAGGGTTTGGAGCTGTTTATAAAGGGGTTCTAGCTAACAGGACAGTCGTTGCAGTGAAGCAACTTGAGGGAATTGAACAGGGTGAGAAACAGTTCAGGATGGAGGTTGCAACTATTAGTAGCACTCACCATTTGAATTTGGTCAGATTGATTGGTTTTTGCTCTGAGGGTCGTCACAGGCTTCTGGTTTATGAGTTCATGAAAAATGGGTCTCTTGATAATTTACTTTTCACTATAGAAGAGCAGCCAGGAAGATTGTTAAATTGGGAGCAAAGGTTTAACATTGCCCTTGGAACTGCAAGAGGAATCACATATCTTCACGAGGAATGTCGAGACTGCATTGTCCACTGTGACATAAAGCCAGAAAACATTCTCTTGGATGAGAACTACAACGCCAAGGTTTCTGATATTGGTCTTGCATAGCTCGTAAGTTCCAGGGATCACAGATATAGGACACTAACAAGTGTTAGAGGGACAAGAGGATACTTGGCACCTGAGTGGCTTGCAAACCTTCCAATCACCTCCAAATCTGATATCTACGGTTACGGGATGGTTTTGTTGGAGATAGTGAGTGGCAGAAGGAATTTTGAGGTCTCAGCAGAAACTAACCGAAAAAAGTTCTCTGCCTGGGCTTATGAAGAGTTTGAAAAGAATAATGTAACTGCAATTGTGGACCAAAGGCTTACAGACCAAGATGTGGATATGCAGGAAGTGACAAGGGCAATTCAAGTGAGCTTTTGGTGCATCCAGGACCAGCCATCTCAGAGGCCTAAGATGGGAAAAGTGGTGCAGATGCTGGATGGAATTTCTGAGATTGAGAACCCACCGGCACCAAAGGCTATAACAGAAGGTTCTATTCCTGGAACCAGCATATTGAGCAGCAGCAATGTGAGTGCTCTATCAACTTTTGCACCTTCAGCTCCCACTCCCTCATCTTCCTCATCATACCAGACTCTAGGAGTTTCACCATTAGCTTCTGGGAGAAATATCGAGAGGGCATCTTCGTCGCTGCTGCATTCAGACCCAGACTGAAGCTAATCATCATACATACCATTTGCCTACAATACCGAGGAACTCGAAGGAGCTAAACATTTGTGTTGAGATACTACATTATATTGACATGACAACAAAATCATGTTGAAATTATTTCCAGCTATATTGCTATACATTAGATGTATCCCATTCAATGATTGAAAATAGATATCAGACACAGATGATCTGTACAAGGATTTGCTAGTGTTATAATGTCTCAAGACTTTTTGTGGATGCTAAAAAATCCATGCACGCCAAGTTATTCTTACAATAACTAATTTAATGCATTGTTATGAGGCTTTCTCTTGCCAAATTGCAACAAAGCTACCCTCCAATGGAGTTAAAAAAATTGCGGAAAAGAGATTGCAACTGCTATTGTTCAACAATCCATCCCCTACAGAAGGATAATTTTAAGTCGACGGAACTGAATATTGTATTTATGCTTTCACATTTTCCTTTCCTTCTTACCATGACTGGAAAACTGTTGGCTTCACCCTGGGCTGTAAATAGAGCTGGGAATAGAAACGGTCCACGATATCTATACGCCCCCAGGCTCAAATACATCAACGAAAGCTAATTGTTCTTTGGAAATAGACACGCATGCCCATTAGTCAATAAAATAAACTAATTGCTGTTTGAATCAAAATTTATAAAATTGGAAAATATGGGCAGTAGTGTTTTTTATTGTTTTTAAAATACACAAAATAACAAGTTTACGCTTGGAATAAAGAAAATTAAACAATGCATCTGTTTATTCTCAATTCCTAGTACAATTACTACATAGCGGAGATACCAAGGGAACTGTTGCTTTAAGGTGTTTAGACTTTTAGTGGTGGGATAAATTATTCAGGGATTACGTACTGCCATGGAAAGTAATGAATGAAAAAGATTATATCTGTTCAGGGATTACGTACTGCCATGGAAAGTAATGAATGAAAAAGATTATATCTGTTCACATTATTGAATTTTACTGTATGAGAATATCATCATGACACAATTTTATCCCAAGTGATCTGTACTTGCCCGAACTTTCTATGATATTCTTAATATATTGCATGAATTGTCTTTCATTTCAAGATTTTATCTATGCGTTTCATATTTGCTTAGAGCTCTCTCCAAAAAGTCTAGCAATCCCTACCTCCTCACATCAGGAAGAAGAGAGAAATAGGGTGTTTTGTTCTTAATCAATGTTCCATGAATTCCTGTTGTACTGCTGCCATCAAAATCATTTCAATGAGAAGGAAAAGCATTATTGCCTACCAAACTACTTTGACTTGTTGTGGAGCAATGCACTTGGTTTTAAGGCAGCCATACTCGTGAGCTTGAGATCATCTGTGAAGGGCTTTGCCATTGATCTTAACCACCTTCATTGTCAGGTCATGCCCTTGAAAATGAAAGGCATTAATATTGTGCTTCTGTAATTAATTTGGTTCCATGCCATTATCTTAAGCTCTCATTGAAGATATTAAAACTATGAAAGAGTTGTGCCATGTGCTTCAAACTGGAGTGAAGCACTGGACATAAAGCTTTCGTTAAGAAAAAGCTGTTTCGTTTTGCTCATTTCCATGATAATGATACCTCGATGCTTGCACGCGGTGCAAATTATATGGATGATATAGCTAGGCACTCACTAGCTCTGAACTTTAGAGGCAACAGCATAGAATTTTTAAGTGCTGGTGCCTATAAAATACCAGTAGCTTGCCACTGAGGCTCGGAAAGCCATAACAGTTGAATAAAATAATTCCAACTTTATGTTCTAAGGATCACAATTTTTATTTTTTTTTTGAGAATTTTGGATTCTGATGCAATGTCACTACAGCAAAACACTAATCTTATTTTTTTTAAAAAAAAAAAAATGGCACCACTTGTATCTCATGCGAAAAAACTGACTAGCTCCAACGGGAAAGGGAGAGGTTTTAGTTCTTCGAGTAAAAAGGATTGCGTAGTTCCCAAGAAACGAAATACAGATATTAACCTAAATCTTGAAAATGAATTTGTTTATCAAACAAATATTGGATAATTAATAGCACTACTTGAAGATTGAAAGCATATATTTATTTGATGTACAACGATAGAAAGAAAGAAATTTCAAACCCTAAGATTATATATAATCTTAATTAAACTGTAGAAAAAACTTTGTTTTATTATATTTTAAAATTTAATAATTTCTAAAACTATTCTGAAACTAACTCACAAATTGATGCGAACAAACAAAATATATATTATGACTAACTAAGGGTGCAAATGAAAAACAAATCAAAATGGACAGAAGCACATTTAATTTTGCGAAATTAGATATTTGATAAAGTTGGAACACATTTTGATCACCAATTAAGCTCTTGAGGGGACCAAAAGTAATAATCAAATCGCTTTTACATCGAAGAGATATAGTTTAACCCAACATGATCTATCTTCTCTTTTATATCTTATATAAGTTTTTGAAAGTGACCTTAAATGAATGAATATTAAGAAATTAAATAAAGAAATATGTATATGACAGCCTTTAAGAAAATGACATTTGAAACAAAGTTAGATTAAGGATATGTTTGTTTTATAATTTAATTTAATTTTTAAAGTGTTTTTAAAATTTTTGTTTAAAAAGTATTAAATTTATGTCTTTTAATGATTTTGATGTAATATATAAAAATAAAAAGGATTGATAAACAAGATATTATTTAATATATTTTCAATTAAAAAATATTTTAAAAAAAATTAATTTTATTTTTATTTTTTTATTTTAAATTAATATTTTTTAATATTTTAATATTATTTTAATATAATGATAATTTTTAAAAAATAAAAAAAAATATTATTTTAATACATTTAAAATAAAAAAGACACTTTAAAAACATTCTCTACCATCCTCTATGCAACACCAAACCCGTGCAGAGATCCAGACGTTTCAGATTGCGTTTGAGTTCTTAATTTCCAAAAGTTTGGGAACACTAATGAAACCACAGATTTAATGCTTTCAGTTAGTTTGGGAACACAAGTAATTCAACCATAACTGCGCCTGCATTCCCAAACGGCACTAAAACAAAAGGAACGTATCATCGAAGAAGTGTGGACGACAACATGAAGTGAGCAAAAGTCAGGCATGATGAAATTCCCAGCATCCAAACAAAATGATTACTTTAAGTTCCTGCATTTATTCATTACCTTTTAATTGGTTTTTCATACCTTTTTTTTTTTAATGGAAGGTTTTCTCTATACTTTTGTTCAGAACCTATATATATAGAACACGCATGCTTGTAAAACACGTCAAGATCATATTGCATCAAGCCACATCAAGATCAAAATACGATATAAGAAACACTATGGCCTAGCATAGCAGTAAGATGTTCCTCTTAATTACATGCTGGATCCAATCACACCCCTGCGTAGTGCCAAAAGAGAATAGTTAGCTTAGCAGCCTATGCTAAACCCACCACAAACCACATGCACGAGCTTTACAAGGCAACAGGAACATAAGGCACCTTTTCCAACGAGAGAGCACCATTCTTGCCTGGAAAGAACCATTCATTGTTTTTCCTGAATATGAAACTTCAAATGTTATCTTAAAAACAAGAATTCTGCCGATCGAGGACATATATATATATATACACACAGATACACACAGCACCACTGTAATGGAAAACACATGCAGACATGGCTAGGTCCTCTCTCTATATTTATATCTAATATTGCACTATGATATTAATATTCATCGAGCAGATTACGATATTTTTGTTACTGTGAGATCTCGACAATGAGGATAAAGTTTGTCTCTTTGGTTCTTTTCATGCACTAATATTTTGTAATCCTTGTCTCTTTGGTTCTTTTCATGCACTAATCTTTTGATCTGCTTTATCTTTCATAATAAGATGCCCCTTTTTGATTGTTTTGCACAAGTTCCATTCCACCTAACTAGCCACCATGACCTTTCCATAAAGAAAAGAAAAAATATGTGTTTTGCTAGCTAGCTAGCGAGGCTGTTCATGACTCCTTGCGTATATTATGATTGCAACTTTTTGAAATGATCTTGATATAATTGTTATAAATTCAAAACAGTACAAATAATTATTCCATCTTTTAACCCACTAACTTGAAGCCTTTATTAGGTCAAATTCCCTTTAAAATCTTAACCGGTTATACCTGAATAAGATTCAATTCTTTATTTTCAGAATAACATTATTTTATATAAAAATTAAAAAAGTACTCAATTTGTTTATTTGCGGTAAAGAATTATATATTAAAATTTTATCTAATAAATTAAATTATTGAATTAAATTAATTTTTTAGAATGATATAAAATCTAATCTTGTTGATGATATAATCATCACTTGAAAAACAATATTTTTTTCTATATATCCGTACACTGAAATTGAAGTTGGCTATTACGTGGGTATAATATAACGCATTTATGCTTTTGTTTGTCTGTCTTTAGAAGGTTGAAACTTTTCTTCTGAAAACTCCAGATTAGAGAATCCATTGATGTCGATCTTTGTTCTTTCTTCGTCTTCTTCTTCATTGTGGATATCTCCATACGCTTATTAGCTTAATATATACAGAACTATTGAGATCATATGACACCAATACATTAAGAGAATATGATCTTTAAATTTGTATTACTTGCTGATTTTTTTAATGAATAGTGTATTTTTTTGTTTAATCTTTTTTTATCTGATATTGCACTTTTAAACTAAACTATAGAAATGAAAAGGAAATCAAACACAAACTACATACAAAAACAGTTAAAGAATCAATGTACAGACAAAAATCTGGTACAAATCCAGATTTGAGTCACACACCATGATAATTAGCTATAAAGGAAGCTTTTTAAAATTAAATATGATTTTAATTCATTTACACATCAATAAAGCTTCAAGTTTCTGTTCCTGTATTTTCTTAGAAACAGTAATATATATGGCTTTCAAGGGTCCTTAAGCTTGTCATCATTTTGGAAATCGATCTGTCTCTCCACCCACAATTTGTTGTAGCCAGATTCCTGATTAAAAGTAAATATTGTAAAGTTTTAAATCATTAAGGGCAATATCTTTAAGAATCTATTTTCTGCTCATAAATCAAACCTTTTCATAAAAGTTATTGCTTATTTACTCATATCTTTAAGCATATTTATATATGCAGGGAACTTTCTAACCATAATCATAATCATATGCATATCGGATTGCCACTATACATTTATATGATTTTTCCTTGACGTCGATCGGGGGGTTCCTCCCTCCTGGAAAATGCATGATTCATCATAATTAAAAAAAAAAAAAAAGATTTACATGGAGAATTTACTTTGTCCTAGACACATATCACTATTAACTATAATAATATAATTATTATTTTATTATTATAATAAAAAAATCAATAAACTTGTTATCAAAGGGGATGGTATCTTTTCTATTCCACAAGAGCATTGCTCAGGGAAGGAATGATCGAGGATAATTCATTTTTTTCATCTTTTAAATACTTACTATAAATAATATATTACCTCTAGAAGAATTTTCTTTTTAAAAGGTTGAGTAGGGATAATTCAGTATTTATATTTTTTATGTGTAGGATAAAAATTATATTATCGTTACAAGCAATATTTATTGAAAGGTTCATAGAAAATAATTTGGCCTTTTTACATTTTAAAAACATCATGTAAATATTATATTATTTTAAAAAAAAAATTGCCAAGCCTTCATCTAAGAGTTTTTTTGTATTTTTAAATTAATTTTTTTAATTATTAGCAATTATTTTTATATTTTAAAAACATCATACAAAGATTATATTATTTTTAAAAAAAAATTGCCAAGCCTGCATCTAAGAGTTTTTTTGTATTTTTAAATTAATTTTTTAATTATTAGCAATTTAACTTAGGCATGATTTGGTGTTTCAAAAAATATAAATATAAATTATTTTAGAAAAGTGCTCAGACATGATTTGGTCTTTCTTCTATTTTTCTTCTTCTTGTTGTTATGCTTTTTCTTTTCTTTTATTTCTTTCTAGACTTAGAATTTGTTTGGAAATATAGTTGTGGTTGTTTTTCAAATAACTTTTCATGCTAAAATATATGTTAATATTTTTTTTAAAACTATTTTTAACATCAGCACATCAAAATGATTTAAAAACACTAAAAACTTATTAATTTGAAATTAATAAAAAATAAAAAAATTAAATTTTTTTAAAAATATTTTTAAAACGCAAAAACAAACAGAACCTTAACTTGTTAGGCTATAGCCTAATCATTGGTATCAATTTTCAAACAATATTTATATTTCTTTGACTTCTTTCCATAAATAAAAGGATTGTATGAAACTTAGAAATGCAATTTTTTTTCACAAGAAATTAAAATTGTAAAAGAAATTAGATATTTTTTCTTATACTTTCTTTCAATTTCATCCATCTATACAAACAATTATTAAAAGAAAAAAGAAAATACAACAACAAATTATAATACCCAATGAAATATTTTTCTTACTTTTCTTCTACTTATTCATAAGAATTCTTCTCACCACCTTACATCAATTAATTAATTATTATCTTTAAATAATATAATATCCATATGATTTACTTACCTTTGAAGTTGATTTAATAGCTAGTCAACTAATTCCCAACAGGAATGAGTGTGTTCAAATATTCTTAATTTGATTGGATTTTTCTTCTGTAATCACGTAATTTTAGATTGATTTACAGCTTCCCAAAATTAAATTCGAATAAAATTAAAATATTCAATTAAGTCCTTGAAAGTTGCCCAAAACCGGCCACGTCTCCTTTCCCTCCCTCTCTCAAGTTCCCTTCACCTTTCTCGCTTTATTCTTAGAGATTTTCTTTTTCAACAGTATGTCTTTTAGAAAAAACCCTCCCTCCCTGTCTCTCTATGATACTGACCTGTCCTTTCACTTACTTCTCCTTTTCTCTCTGCTGATTCGCCGCCATTAGCAACTCCTCTTTTCTTGTCCTTCTACGGTATAAATACTGCCCCTATAGACATAGAAGGAAGGGATACACGCCAAGAAATGAATATTGTCGCAATGTTATAAAGCAAACCAGCACTTGTTTTTGTGTTTGTTTTCTTTGACTCTTGAAGACAAGCAAACATACGCATATATGCCTGTGCTTGTCGACCATCTTTCTGTTACTGCTGATCACCTATTTAATGCCTCTATTCATCTTCTACTTCATGCTTTCCCCCATTGTATTTTCTTCTATTAAGAGGCAGATTAAAGTGGATTTTGTTTACAGCCTTTGATTTCTTCTTCATGTCGTGTTCTGATCAATCAAGAAAATAGAAACCTGGTTTTCCATTCCATTCCACTTTCAAAGAAAATCTTGTGCTTGTTTCATACAGTTTAAGCTTAGTTTCTTGATATAGTATTGAAAGTTGATTAAGAAAAGAAGCAACTCTAGTTTATTTTTTTGGTCTGGTCTCAAGTTGAAATCTTTGCTCCTAGTTTATATGCTATTTTAGAAACAACAACAATGGCAGAGAAAGACCCAGATTTCTATTCTCACAAACTTCCCTCTGCTTCTCAGGTGATTAAGTGTCCCCACAAAACAGTTTCGTTGCCGACTAATTCTCTCTCTCTCGCTCGCTCGCTTTGCTACATGTTATTGTTGATATTGATATTGGCATAAATGTTTTCTTTGGGTTTAACAGGTTTTTGAAGAGCTAAAAGAGTTATGGGGCATGGCTTTGCCAATAACAGCTGCACACTTAATGGCCTTCTTTAGAGCAGTGGTCTCAGTTATGTTCTTGGGCAGGCTAGGCAGACTAGAACTGGCTGGTGGTGCACTTTCCATTGGGTTTACAAACATAACTGGTTACTCTGTCCTCGTGGGCTTAGCTTCTGGACTAGAGCCAGTCTGTAGCCAGGCTTATGGCAGCAAGAATTGGGACCTCCTTTCACTCTCTCTTCAACGCATGATCGTGATACTCGGCATTGCAATCATGCCCATAAGTCTTTTGTGGCTTAATCTTGAATCAATCATGAATTTTATGGGCCAAGATCCTAATATTACTGCAATGGCAGCAACGTACTGTATGTACTCTCTCCCAGACCTCTTAACGAACTCTTTATTACAACCCTTGAGGGTTTTCTTAAGGTCACAGCGGGTGACAAAACCCTTAATGTATTGCTCCTTATTGGCTGTTATTTTCCACGTGCCATTGAACTATGCTCTTGTTGTGGTGATGGGGTGGGGGGTCCCAGGGGTGGCGTTGGCATCAGTTGTGACTAACATGAACATGGTGTTGTTGATGGTGGGGTATGTGTGGTGGGTTAGTGGCAGATGGGAGATGAGATGGAGGGTTGAGATTGGAGGGGTGTGTGGTGGGGTGGGACCGCTTTTGAAGGTGGCAGTCCCTAGTTGCTTAGGGATTTGCCTGGAGTGGTGGTGGTATGAGATAGTGACTGTCTTGGCAGGGTACTTGCCGAATCCCACATTGGCGGTGGCCGCCACTGGGATTCTCATCCAGACCACAAGCATGATGTATACCGTCCCCATGGCACTTGCTGGCTGTGTCTCTGCTCGGGTAGGTCCAAAAACTCACTTCCTCTTCACATAATAATCTAGGATTGCTACACATGTTCATATATTTATGTGCTTATGCGTCGATGGCTCTATGTCACTTAGATTCTTGCTATACAGTGTCTGTAACCATGCATTCCAGTGCTTGGTTAGTGGTGAAAGGTGTTTGTTTTCTTCTACTATGCATGCTTGTCATATTTATAATGACTTACATACTTATTGAGTTTGCAGGATATTTAGTGGACTATATGAATTAGTCATGTTATACGCAAATTGGCCGGACATCCCACATAAATTAAAAAAAAAAAAATCAAACATGGCGCCATTTTTCTAGCCCAAGCTATATCTTTAGCGTGTGACCAAGTTCTTAGGGCGGTTGTGAGAGTGATTGCTTCCTATTGAGACATAATTCTGACCTAGGAAGAGAGAGTCCCACAGAATGAGAGCTGCATTCAGTGGTCTGGTGTGCAGAACAGAACAAAATGTGATTACTGCTACTTCATAGGTTACTATGGTCTAAAGTTTGTTATGTGAATAATCTGCTGAGATACATACTAACTCTTCTGATATGGCATTGGATAATTTGTGTTGATTGGTGAGGATTTTCTTTTGTGCAAGATGAAAAGCAAGTGAAAAAACCGGCATCAAACAAATTCATGAAAAAAAGGCTTAAGCTTCTAAGCATTCTATTTTTTTTTTTTAGATTAACGTGGGTGTCCGGGCCAGCTTGCGCGCACCACGACTAATCCCACGGACCCTGAAGTTAACGACCATATAAGCCTCCAGTGGCTATCATATGAGTAACCACGGGCCTTAAGCTTCTAAGCTTCTAAGCATTCTATTGATTTGTTAGGTGATTGCATCGTTTTAGAGGACCCATCTTATATCACGCACGTTGTGTGATTGGACATAATTACTACACGACAAGAAAGCTTCTGTTTACTTCTCTCTCAAAGCTCAAATTCCATGCAGGAGTGTGTGGCCATCTTGCATGACCAGCAAAAGTGAACCAAGCGGCCTCTCTCCCTCCTATATCATTTGTTTTTGTTTTGTTTTTAATCCTCTTCCTTGTCGTGGTTAAAGCTCACAAATATCTACATGCATCTATTGGTATAGTGCAGGTAGGGAACGAGCTTGGAGCTGGTAAGCCATACAAAGCCAAGTTGGCAGCCATGGTTGCATTGGGTTGTGCCTTTGTGATCGGCATTCTCAATGTGACATGGACAGTATTCCTTAGAGAGCGATGGGCTGGTCTGTTCACTAAGGATGTTCTTGTTAAAGGTCTTGTAGCAGCTGTTTTGCCAATAATAGGGCTATGTGAGCTTGGTAACTGCCCCCAAACAACTGGCTGTGGCATCCTGCGGGCCACAGCACGGCCCGCTGTCGGAGCTCGTATAAATTTAGGCTCCTTCTACTTTGTGGGCACCCCAGTAGCAGTAGGCCTGGCCTTTGGGCTAAAAATTGGGTTTTCTGGGCTGTGGTTCGGGCTCCTCTCAGCCCAGATAGCTTGTGCGCTGTCTATTCTCTATGTTGTCATGGTCCGTACAGATTGGGAACATGAGGCTTTCAAGGCGAAGGAGTTAACTAGCATGGAAATGAGCGCATGCAATGGCGTTGGTCACAAAGAACATGAGCGAGACGAAGAGAGTAAAGGTTTGTTAATGAATGGCAATGGTGGCTTGGTTGATCATGTTTGAATGACAGAATGTGTAATGTGGTAGATGGTGCTTAGCTTTATGAGATTTCTTTTCGTTGTTTCGCTGCTTTTTGGGGAGGATCTGACGCATCCTTGGAGTTTTGTGCTGCCTTTCTTCGTTGTTATGCTGGGGTTGTACTGGAGAGCCTATTCGTGAAGGTTGCCATGGAGCTCTTTTGTGTCAAGAAAGAACGTCACTCCCCCATGTAAAAGCACTGTTACTGTAAAGAGGAATGACCTCCACCATGCTTCTTCTTGAAAGCTGCATTGTTTTTGTTTGTGTTTCTCCTTCTCTGATTGCTTGATTTGCTCTTGGACCCTACAAATGGCCAATGAGGAATCCACTAATCAACTACATTTTAAGATTAAATATATGAATTAACCAAAACTAAAAAAAGAAGAAGAAAGAATCAAGGTGGTGCATTGGAGCTGTGTCAAAGCTTTGTGATGATATTAAAAAACAATTGGAGCTTAGCAGAGAGTTGATAGAGGAATTCCCACATGATCGCTTGCAGGACTTGTAGCCAGAAAAGAACAAAAAACAAGACGAACCTGAATTAGACGAGAGCGGCACAGAAGGATAGAAAAGGCACCAGACAGCGTTCCACCTTATTGGCCTAGCCCCCCAACTCCTTGGCGGGATGGAGCCATTGTGTTTTATTTATTTATTATTATTATTATTTATTATTGTATATATTTATATTAGTTTTGGCGCATCTTAATTAATAAAAAAATAATTAAATATTTTATTAATATATATATATAAACTATTTTAAAATAGCTTACGTGCATCTAATTAAATCTTTATATTCTAAATAAGATTAGACTATCCGTAACCATATTAATAATATATCTCTTAACTCTCGTCTTTCATAGATAAATGATTAATTTGCTATTTGAGATTCACATGTGTTCTCATTATGTTCATCTTCTTTGCTTCATTTTCGTTCTTTGATTCATTTTTGTATTTTTTTGGAATTTTACTTGAAAGTTTCAAATTGAAATGTAAAACATCTCAATTAATTGGTGGGCATGCATAAATTTTTTTAAATTTATTTTAGGAAATTAAGAAGTTGATGCAAATATTTGATTTTGCTAGAATGTATACTAGAAAAGAGGAGCATGAATTTAAAAAAATAAAAATAAATGAAACCTTGGTTTGTAGTACGTGCTATGAATATGTGAGTATGTTACTGCGTATGCTAATTCTCCTATTAATTAAATTGATATAATTAAAAATATAATTATTATACAAGTATAATTTGAGTAATTTTCTCTTACAACCACTGCTCTTTCTTCCTCCTTCGAACAGATGACTGAATCATTTTTTCCCAGAGAACCTTGGTCCAAGCTTAAATAACAAAATAATAATTGCCTGTATAAAAAAATTTAAAAAATAAAACACTACAGCAGTCTCATTCCACGGTGTAGTGTGATTATGTGTGAAGTAAAAAACATTGTGGATTTCACCCTTTGGTTTTACTTTACATGTTATGTCATATATTTTACAGTGCAGCACAGCTCCGGCAAACACAGAAATCCAGGTGCCCATAAATTGTCTGTATATATATATATGGTGGAAGAAGGGCCTTCCTTGCAGCAGCAAAAGCAGTGGACGGGGATGATCAGTGTGCTTGTCTGAGCCCAACTTTTTGCAGCGCCTGGAACGTGAACACATCAAGCAATTTGGACTTTGCCCATTTTTGCAGGCACAGTTTGCCATGGGAACTGTTCACATTCTTTTCAATCTCACGGACCTCACCACCTGGAGAAGAAAAGCTTGTATATAACATGCCCTTTATTATTTTTATTTTTTTTAATTGAGAGTCTTCGGACAGTTTATACACTCGACTAATTTTTAAAAAAATTGAAATTAATAATTATATAATTTTTTAATAATTGTAAAATTTATAATACTTAAACTAGGTTTTTGATCAGTTGAAATATATGTGTCGGAATTGTGTATAACATGCTCTTTTTCGTGTATGCTCCTGTCGGGATTAAACTCAGTTGGATGGTATATTCAGCTTAAGATCCAAGTTAATAGTTTTAATTGGGTTATTGAATAAATTTTAATTTTTTTATAAATTAAAAAAATATTATTTAATTTGATTATAAATAAATAAATAATAAATAAATTATAATTAAGTTTTTTACGAGATATTACCAAATTAACCGAAACATGTCAACTAAATTTTTAATTTCTCTTATTTTTTATTAAACCGCCTGGTTTTAACTTCAAGTCAGCCAAATCTCAGAACAAACCGGGTTTTAAATACATACCTGAAACTCTACAGGTGCAGGTGCAAAGTACTGCCCCGAGTGCATGCCAACTTTCTATTAGAGTGTTTTTTTTTTTAAAAGAAAAAATTATGTTATTATATTAATTTTCTTTTTACCATTACAGAGTACCAAAAAAACTCATTTGGAACAGAGTCATGATGCTGTTTTAAACTTTTTATTTTATTTTTTTAACTTAATATATTTTTGATATTTTTAGATGAATTTAATTTAATAATATAAAATAATTTTTAAAAAATAAAAAATATTATTTTAATATATTTTTAAATAAAAAAAACTTTAAAAACAACTATAATTTTACAACCAACTAAAAGAAGTCACGTGGACAAGAAAGGGACACTTACCTTATGAGGCATGTAGCATGCTCGTTTCTAAAGTGAAACAGGTCCCTTGTCGGACAACAACGGGTTTCTCAACCTCTTACCGCCTATGAATTATCATTGTCAGAAGGAATAAAAGAAAGAATTGGAGGGTTGAATCTTGCATGGAGACTTAAAAATCAAGGGTTCTTTTTCCTTGAGTTTGGAAGGGACCCAAAATAATGCTGGGGTTGGTTAATTTATAAAACATATAATACCTTTAAAAAAAAAATTATATTTGAGGTCCATTTATATTTATATTTATATTTGAAATTAAAATTATGTTAACATGAATGCTTTGACCTTAGGATATTAACATGCTTTAAAACCTTGGATTAGAAGCTGCCAATTAAAAATTTGATCGGAAACTATGAATCTAATTTAAAAACATTAAAAATTATAAAAATTTAATTCAGATAAATTTAATATTTTTATTATTATCAGAGGAGTCAGATTTTAGTAACTTGAATCTTAGTAAAGCACCATATTTAGATAACTTGGGTTCGATAAAGATATCAAATTTTAGTTTATAATTATTAGTATTATTTTGTTATTGTTGTTAAAGAAAAACTATAAATTTAATTTTAAAGGATAAAAAACTATAAAAACTTAGGCCCCGTTTGTTTGCAGAAAAGTTATTTCTTTTTGGAAAGTGAATTCCGGGAAAGTGAATTCTGAGGAAAATGAATTTCTTAAAAGTAAAGTATTTTTCGATGTTTGGCAGTGTTATGAAAAATGAACTAGAAAACACTTTCTAGTGTTTGGTTATGTTATGGAAAATAAACTGGAAAATAATTTATTAATATTTTATTTTTCTCAAGTTTATTAAAATAACAAGGAATAAATCTTACAAATTAAAAAGTTGAATAATAATAAAATTAAAAAATAATAATTTCATAAATTATCTCAAATAAAATAAATAATAATCAAAACAATAAAGATCAAATATTAAAAAAAAAGATGAAGAAATTAAAATAATAATAATTAACATTTCATAAAGTATTTCAAATAAAATAAATAACAATCAAAAGAATGAGGACCAAATTTAATAGAAAAAAATTTCAATAAAAAAATAATAGGAGAAAAGCAAATAACAATTATAAAAATAAGGACCAAAGTAAATATAAAAATTAAATTTTAAGAAATGAAATTGAAAAATAAATATTTAAAACAAAATATATATAGCAATCAAAAGTTTGAGGATCAAATTTGATATAATCAGCAAATAATGACATTTCTAAACTTTTTACAACTTCCGGAAAGTGTTTTCCTCCCAAATTTTTCAGGAAAACACTTTCCTGAAAATCAAGCTAAATTTTTCTTTGACTGGAAAGTGTTTTCCGTTTACTAACTTTCCTAACAGCAAATAAACACAAGAAAGTTTGGAAAGTGTTTTCCCGAAAATCACTTTTCGAAAAACAAACATAGCTAAAAGGAAAACACTTTCCTGAAAATCAAGCCAATTTTTTTTTTGACTAAAAAATATTTTCATTGACCGGAAAGTATTTTTCGTTGATCGGAAAGTGTTTTTTGTTGACTGGAAAGTGTTTTTTGTTGACTGGAAAGTGTTTTTTGTTGATCGGAAAATGTTTTCCATTGACCAACTTTCCTAATAACAAATAAACACAGGAAAGTTTGGAAAATAGTTTCCCAAAAACTGTTTTTTAGAAAACAAACATGATCTTAAATGATGTAAATTTAATATTATTATTTGTATTATAAATATTATTATTAATATTTTAAATATTATTTTAAGATCTAGAATTACAATTAGATAAAATAATTTTGAGTTTAATATTATAGCTAGATATATATAACTAGATGAAAGACTTTTGGATCTAGTACTTTATAAAAATATTTTTAAAGTTCTTAAATCTAATATGCAGTTAAACTTAACGTTTTTATATCTTAACCTTTTTATATTCTTCATGTTCAAAAAAGTTAATTTAAAGTATAATGCCACACACCGAACTAGTTTTTTCTAGAATGAATTCCCAGGACATGAAACAACAGGGTAATTAATTCATTCTAACCAAAACGCAGCGTAAAGGACTAAGAGAATTAGTCATTCTAGTGAAACGGTGCGTAAAAGGATCTGTGATGGGCCCCTCAACTAAATGAAACGGCTGCCTTACTTCTTAGCCAAACGGTGAGTTTTGAGCAACGGTCTAAAGATAACTGTCAACTTATTTAAATCGAATAAGTTTTGGGCTGTTTTGTTATGCAAAATATTTTTTTTTCTCCTTTCTGTTAGGCATTAAGTTTATAGATTGGAAACATGAATAGGGTTCTTGTAATTTGCTATTTTTAAGGATATTTTGAGGGGTCATTTTGTTTGGTTGTTGAGAAAATGGAAAAGGGAAAGAAAGTGAAAATACATGAGCAACACTTCGCTTAGAAAATGTAATACCAGAATCAATCCAAACTAGATCTGAAGTAAGTCATAATTACTACAAACAGTGACCGAGTAATAGCAAAATTACTGATGGGAGTTCCAGGGAGCCTACATTTACAACAAAAAGAATAGAACCAAACACTGTAATCAGAGGAGCATTTGCCTTCGTGACATCTAGTTTTTCCCTCCAAATAGAATAAAGAGAGGCACACCAAGCAATGCTTAACAAGTTGGAAGAAAGGTTTATTCTGGAAGTCTTTTTTGCTCAACTGAATTCCTGCTGCCACTCTCCGGTATAGGCTTGTTGATTTTGCACTCGTGTAAAAGATGATTCATATAAGTCTGGCATATGGACATGCAAAATCTAAGTGCTGCCGACTTTCATTGCTTTGATTACATAGAATATAGATTGGTTTGATTATCCTTCCTCGTTTAATCTGTCTATCTTATGTAGAAAACCTGTTCAGCAAAATCTGTTGGTGGGAGAACCACTTGTGATGGTTTTGAAACACTCGAAGGGAATAAAACACACTGTTTTATTTCAAGAACAACAAGCTTGCAACATAAACGAAAGCATACAATACACACTCTCTGTTTCTCTTTCTCTCTGTGTTTCTCTCAAATCTCTCCATACATAATTACATAAGCTTAGCTACCTATTTATACACGAATTCAAAGTAAGAAAATTTAACTTTCAAGTGTGAAGGCGGCTGGCGGCTAGACGGTTGGGCGGTGACAGCTGGTGGTTGCCTTCCTTGACCTTCTAGATTGAGTTTACTTCAACAAATCTCCCCCTTAAACTCAAACGAGGGATGTCATTCCAAGCATGAATTTCAATCTGATAAATACTTCTCTCTTCAATGGCTTGGTAAAAATATCTGCAACTTGATAATCTGTCTTGCAGGATATCAGCTCGACTTCTTTGTTCTTTGCATGCTCTCGGATAAAATGATGACGTGTATCAATGTGTTTACTTCTTTCATGATATACCGGGTTCTTTGCCAATGCAATCGCTGATCGATTATCGATATAAATCTCTGTAGGGTTTTCTTGAGGAAATCCCAAAAACTTCAGCAAATTCCTTAACCATATTGAATGGCATACAATTGAGTTGGCAGCAACATACTCAGCTTCACAACTTGATAACGTGACAGTCGATTGCTTTTTGGATGACCATGTGAAAAATGTATCTCTTATGAAAAATACAAACCCTGTTGTACTTTTTCTTTCATCCAGATCTCTACCCCAATCACTATCCAAGTAGCCAGTAAGATTGAAATTTGTACTTGAGGTATAAAACATACCTTCATTTATTGTGTCTTTGATATAGCGAAGAATTCTTTTGGTTGCATTCAAGTGAGACTGATCTGTCTTCTTTATATATCTATTGATTAGTCCGACTCCGTAGAGTATATCCGGTCTGGTATATGTCAAGTACCTTAAGCTTCCTACTAAGCTTTTGAAGTAAGTTGGATCAACATTTCCAACTTTACTCCTTTTCAATTCCACTTCATTCTCAACTGGAGTTGATATCGGATTGCAACTTTCCATCTGAAACCTTTCAAGAATATCTTTGGCATAACCGCATTAGGATACAAAAATCCCTTCTTATTTCTACACCACTTCTAAACCAAGAAAATGTGTCATCAGACCAATGTTTGTCATTTCAAACTCCTGTACCATGCTTTTCTTTAAGTCTTCGAACATGGTAGTATTGTTGCCGGTGAAGATCAAGTCATCAATATATAGGCACATAAATAATATGTTGCCATCTGCTTCTTTCTTCATATAAATTGCGTATTCATATGGATATTTTCAAATCCATTATCTTGAAAATACCTGTCAATTCTGGTATTCCAAGCACGCGGAGCTTGCTTCAAACGGTAGAGGGTTTTCTTCAACTTGTATATTTTTCCTTCATTTTTAGCATCAATATATCCAGGTGGTTGTTCAACATAGATCTCTTTTTTTAGGAAGTCATTCAGAAATGCTGACTTCACATCGAGTTGATAGATCTTCCATCTATGTTGTGCTGCTAGTGAGATCATCAGTCTGATTGTCTCTAGCCGAGCTACTGGAGCAAACACTTCTCCATATTCAATGCCTTCTCTCTATTTGTAGCCTTTCGCTACTAATCTTGCTTTGTATCTTTGCACTTCTCCTTTTGCATTCTTCTTTGTCTTATAGACCCATTTGACACCTATTGCTTTCTTATTTTCTGGTAGATAAGTTAGCTTCCAGGTATCATTCTTCTCAATGGCATGTATTTCTTCATTCATTGCTTTTATCTACTTCTCTTCTGTGATAGCTTCATTGAAGCTAAGTGGGTCACTATCTCTAAAGAAACAAAATAGAGTTGTATCTTCCATGACTTGAGTGGCGTCATACAGCTCTTCTAGATTTCTCATCCTTCTTGGTCCTTCTAATGAGGATGCTGATGATGGTTCTGATGATGATGATGCTAATGATGATTCTGGTGTGTTTCTCCTGTTGAATACAAAAAATCTGTGTACCAGACTTTGTGGCTCATTTTCTGGTACTACCAGACCTTCTACAAGTACTGTTGGTATTTTTTTATCTTCAAGGATCAAATTAGTGCTGATCTATTTAACTGCTTCTTGGTCATCATTCCATTATCAAGTTTTATCTTCTTCAAAGATAACATCTCTACTCATAATTACCTTCTTGGTGATGGGATTATACAACTTGTATCCCATCCTTCTCTCACCATATCCGACAAAAATGCATTTCTCGCTTTTATCATCGAGTTTGGTCCTTCTTGTATTTAGGATCTTTGTATATGCCACAAAACCAAAGACTCGAAGATGAGTTACACTTGGTTTGTGACCACTCCATACTTCTTGTGGAGTGACAACTTGCAAACTTCTGGTTGGGCAGTGATTCAGCAAATATATTGTATATGATACAACTTCAGCCTAGTATTGTTTGGACAACTTCTTTGCTTTGAGTAAAATTCTTGCCATGTCAAGAATCGTTCGATTCTTCCTCTCAGCTACACCATTCAACTGTGGTGTATAAGCTAGTGTTGTTTGATGTCTGATGCCTTGTTGTGTATAAAAAGCTTCAAAATCATTTGTTGTATATTCTCCACCTTGATTAGATCTCACGATTCTGATCTTATAACCACTTTGCTTCTCCATAATTGCTTTAAAATCTTTAAAACAATTGAACACTTTTAACTTTCTCTTCAAAAAATATACCCATATCTTTCTACTAAAATCATCAATAAAAATGAGTAAGTACCTATTTTGTTCATTTGACATAGACTTTATGGGACCACACACATCTGTGTGCACTAACTCCAATGGCTTCTTTGCTTTCCAGTTGACTTTTTTGGCAAAATTAGATCTGTGATGTTTGCTGAGGACACAACTCTCACAGACTTCTTCTAGATGATCAATATAGGGCATACCTTTGACCATTTTCTTGTTTGCTAGCATTTTCAGACTTGTGAAATTTAGATGTCCAAGCCTCAGGTGCCAAAACTATTCTTCACTGTTGGTGATGACACTCAAACACTTTGCTACATCATATTGAATGTTTAAAGAAAACATCCTATTTTTGGACATTTTTACATAGACAATTAATCTTTCATTATAGTATGTAATTGTCAGATGACAATTCTTCATGTAAAGTGTATAGCCTCTCTCCAAAAGTTGACATATGATCACCAAGTTCTGCTTTATGGTTGGGACATAGTAGACATCGACGATGTAGCTATAATCGTCATTCTTCAACTTAATTGGGATGTTGCCTTTACCTTTGAATGGAACTTTTGAGGTATCTCTAAAGGTTACAAAACCTTATATGGTCTCATCTAGATCACCAAATAAATCTCATTGGCCACACATGTGATTGCTGGCTCTAGAATCTAGATACCAAATATTATTTTGATTCTTGTCAAGTCCTTGTTAGACAAATAATGCAGCTGGTCCTCTATTGTTGGCATCCTCCTCTGCATAGTTGGCATGCTCACGTACCTTTAATGGAGCTTTCCTTTGACATTCAATGCTATAATGCCCAAATTGATTGTAATTATAACACTAAATATTTCTCTTGTCACGGTTATTGTAGCCATCTCCTCTTCCTCTAGGAGTGAATGTTTGTTGTCCGTGACCTCCTTTGGTGGTGTTTCTACCACCTCTTCCTCTAAAACCTGTATTCCAAGAACTTCTACCTTGAAATCGCTGAAATCCTCCTCGTGTTTGTTGACTTCTTTCTTGAGTGGTGTATCCACTTATTGAAGTCTCCCCTTACTTATATCTGTCTTTGAGAGACAACTTTGCTTGTAAGGCATGCTCAATTGCCTTATCTCCATTTTTTTTACAATCTTCTACTCATGAGCTTGCAAAGAACTCATAAGTTCATCAACTGTTAACTTGTCCACCTCTTTGGACTCTTCAATAGCGACAACAATAAAATCAAATTTTAGATCCAGGGATCTCAAAATTTTCTCAGTAATTCGAGCATCTGAAAGGGCTTCTCCATTTCTTCTCATCTGATTGACTATCACCATAATTCTTGTGCGATAATCAGAAATAGATTTTGAGGACTTTATTTGTAACAATTCAAATTCACCTCGTAAAAATTGGAGATGAATCTTCTTTATTTTGTTAGCACCTTTGTATTTTTGTTGGAGAGCCTCCCATATTTCTTTTGATGTTTCTGTGGAAGCAATGATCTCAAATGTGGTTTCATCAAGACCTTGATAAATGATGGTCTTTGCTTTGTTGTCTTTCTTTCTATTGGCTTTGAGGATTTGCTTCTGTACATCTGGTAAAACATCTTCTGATTCTTTGGACTCTGGTTCATCATAACCATATTGCACAATATCTATACACTCTGATTCTTTGGACTCTAGTTCAATCTGATGCACCAACTATCATAGTTGTCTTTGGTTAGCTTCAGGATGAGTGTTTGTGCATTTTATATAGTCATTTTACTCTTTAAATGATTATATCACCTTTTAGGAGTTGAATTTGGCAAAACTGACACTGTAGATGGATCCGAAATGGTCCAAATAGTAGGAAATTGATCTGAATTTGTAGAAAATGGGTCAAAAATAGGGTGAACCGGTCCAAAAACCAATTTGGGCGGTTCGCTGGGTTGAACCGGGAATATTCCAAGGAATATTCTTTTTGGCTTGGCTTCAGAATATGACTTGGAGCTCGGCTCAGCTTTGGAATATGGCGCGCGTGTGGCTGAGTTGTCTTCTTTCTCGGAGTGCGTGAGATACAGTACTGAAACTTCATACGGAGAGTGTGGGCCACCCCGTGCTCCGATTAATCTAATTTTTACACAGTTGAATTCGTATGGATGAGCTTTACACTTTGAAATGATCAAAACTTGTTTTTAACAACTTTGAAAATTTGAATATATCCCAAAAATACCTCTATAAATAGGTAGCTAAGCTTATGTAATTATGTGTGGAGAGATTTGAGAGAAATACAAAGAGAAAAAAAGAAAGAGAGGATGCATATTATAAGATTTCATTTATATTGGCGGCTGAACGATTGGGCGGTGATAATTAATGGTTGTCTTCCTTGACCTTCTAAATTGAATTTACTTCAATAAAATCAAAGAGTGGTGCTGTGTTTTGGAACAGAAAAGGATCTCCATAAAAGTGAAACTGAAAGCTCGGTTCTTTCTAAGGATGAGTTTTTGCACAAAAATTAGCATCAATAAATGTAGTTCTAATTGAAGGAGCTTGGACTTAATCCTAGTTTGTAAGAGTTGCACACATGATGTTAAAGTATGCTGTTCTATCGTGACTTCGTTTTTGCAGGCTAGTGAGATAACACCATCTCAGATGGCGAGAAGCTGCAAGCTGTCTGTTGACAGTGTGAATGTGAACAAAAACCGGTACTTGGATGTCGTACCATGTAAGCTGATGTTTTAAATTTATAGAAGTTCAGGTCACTTGTATGCTGCTTCATTTTTTATTAGTTGATTTTTTTCCTCGTGTTATTGATTACTGTTGATCAAAATAGGGTTGTTCTCAAGCCACTTAAGGATTATAGACCATCTGCGAAAGGATATATATAAATGCAAGCCTCATCACGGTAGAGTACATTGAAGCTTCAGTTTATTCTGTTTCTCAATCAAAATTCATATGAGGTACTTGAAACTATATTTCTGCATGTGATTCTGACCCTAGAGGAATTGCTCCTTTCTGCAGACTTCTTCATCAGAAAACATTTCTCGGTTCATAGCTACTACACAGGGCCCACTAACACATACGTACAAGGATTTCTGGGAGATGATAATACAGAACCATTGTCCTGTGATTGTGATGCTTACTTGATTAGTGGACAATTATGAGGTAATGCACTGTATTAATTTCAAGGTATCTATTTTGTTTCCTAGTCATGTGTGACAGCTGTGGAAGTGACTGTGAATCTATGATGCCTCATTTCTGAAGATGCTGCAGGCTATCCATGTATTTTGCTGTTCAGAATTTCTCGGCGTGTGAGTTTGGGTTGGTTAACATGCATGGCTCCTATAAAAAGAAGCAATTACTGTAACGAACCATAATTAAGCCCTTAACCTCAGTGTAAAGGGCTTTATAATACACACAATATTTAGTTTTATAGATTTCTTAAATGTTCTGAATTTGACTTGTATGTCTGCAGACTGTAAAATGTGGAGATTACTTTCAAGCAGAAGATGGTCCCAGAGATTTTGGAAATATTTCTGTTGTGACTAAGTGGGTCAAAACTACTGACACCTCATTACTGTTGCGCAGCGTGGACGTGGGCTACAAAGAGGTAAGTTTTATTTTATTTTACATGTATATTTTCAAACTATCGGAAGCATTGTCGATGATGGTATATGGATCATTTAAGCAATCTGAAAATGAGAAATTATGTGTGTTTATTTGTTACTGTGATGAAATAAAGAGCTGCAAGAAGCACAACCGTACCCTTTTCATTAGTTTGACTGTTTTTAGCTTAGGGTAAGGAATTTATGTTCACGATTGCTGTGAATATGTAGGCCAGTGTCACATGCTAATATTGAAATGCAGTTTGAGGTTCTAAAAAACCATGTTTGCATTTCAATTGTTGGGTAAACTTCTTTCCTTTATATAATCAGAGTATAATCATTTCATTGTTCGATATTATATGGAAAAAACCATTTGTTTGATCCAGTGAATGTGTCTTGTTTCATCATGCAGCTACATCAGTGATCTTTGCTCATGATTAAAAATAACTTAAGTTGAACCAAGGAAGCTGCGACTGCTAATCATTTCTCAGAAAGTAAGGAGATGCACCGCTCTTGGTATGTTTGTGCCCTATAACAGATAGTTTAACTCTGACTTCTTATGATACTAATTTTGCTCTGAATACTGTTGAGCAGCCAGTTTTCATGCTAGTAAAAAGCTGCCAGGAAGCTCTGAATCCTTTCCACGTTCTAGCATGCACCTGCGGTTGTCTCTGTGCATGAAGATAAACGCAGCCATTGCAACTTGCAAGTTCAGTTCCTGATATCTTTGAGATGGCTGCTAAGTAATTTTTACTTTTAGCATGTCTGCGTATGATTAAGGTTGCTGTATGCATATCCGCATTAAATGTAATTACGATGGCATCAAACATAAGAAGGTTATGACTAAAGTTTAGAAATCATTCCTAAAGTGAAATTTTGGGCAGCTTCATCATGGTGGATTGCGTCCTTTATCAATGATTTAGTCTAACACTAGGATTATGTCTAAAGCACTCTCTATGAGGCTTGATTACTTTAAATTATCCTGAATTTTGGGTTAAATTGATCTTTAACTCTTTAACTTTATTTTTTTTATTTGAGCACTATAATATTTTTTTTATTAAAAAAATAGGCCATTTCATTTAGGTTTCTATCCTATTATTATTATATTGTGTTTCTAAATTATTATTTGCAGTTAAAATTAATTAAAACATCTATTTTTTACTAGAAATAGTTTGAAATACTTAAATTAAAAAATTAAAATTCATGGATCAAGTTCAGTTTGATCCAAGTTTCAAGATAATTTTTCATTGCTGTTTGTTTTTGAAATTGACAATGAAAGGTTGTGCATAAAGAACAAACAAAGAAAGAAAAGTAATCCCAACTTTACCATGCTTTAATTATCAAGGCATTTGGGATTCTTAGATCAGCTTTTGTTACTGAAATTAAATTCTTATATGATTTGATCCCATCAATCCTTTTCCAAAATTCCATTTTTTTAAAGGATTTAATTTTTTTTATTAAAAATCATTTTTTAAATATTTTTAGATTATTTTAATATATTAATATTAAAAATAATTTTTTAATATATTTTAAAATAAAAAATATTTTAAAAAAATAACTATCACGGCATCAAACACTACTTTAATTGCAAAAAATCCATTATATATATATATATAAAAACCTAGATCCAGAGATTTGAAATGTGTAGTCAAAGAGGAATAAATTATAAAAATTTAGTCCTTTTTTATGATTTTGTAAACTAGTCCCCCTAGTTCTAAAAATCGAATATTAACCCCTTGAACAAAGTTGACTATTAATTTTTGTTTTTTGAGTTTTCAAATTACCCTTTAGGATATTTTGGGAAAAAACAAATTGTTGTGGAGACAAAAACGAAGTTAAAATAAATTATAAAAATATTAAAACTCATTATTAAATAATTTTTTTTTTGTCAATTTAAGTATTTTATAGGGTGATTATTTGTCAATTAGTCACACCGATCCCAGCCGGTTACGGGATTGATTAGGAGGTGTGAAAACGTTTGAAGGGGTTTCACGGGGTTACATTGTTGAAGGGATAGTTATTGCCCAATTTCTCACCACGGCGCGTGGATACACTCTCTACTTTTGTTTTTGTTTTTCTCCATTTAATGAACCTTTTTCGTTCTTCTTCCTTGTTATAATTCTTTTCTTCTTAATTATTAGCTTTGCTAGACATATTAATTCATATGTATATTTCTTATGCATAATAATAATAATAATAATAATAATAATAATAATAATAATAATAATAATAATAATAATATCAGATTCAATAAGTATTGCTAAGAATTAGGGATAATAATATTACTTATCAAGTAAATATATAGGTAAATATATAGGTGATGGTTCACTTGATCTAGACCTGATTTTAATTTTTAATTTTTAATTTTTAATTTTTATTTTATAATTAATTAAAAAATAAACAAGTTAGTAGTTATTTATAAAGTAAATATAATCATTAAACTAATTTATTTTAGTCAGATTTAAAAATAAATAAATAATAGATTTAAATTTTTTAATTGTTGTGTATATACCAGAACGTATGAGACATTTATATATTTAAATGATAGTTGTAATGTTTCCTAGTATTATATAATATCATTACATCATGTTGTTAGATATATTATTATTTTTTTTTTTTAGTGTAATGCATGTTGATGAATATTAATCTTATTGGTCACTCTTTATTTTTCTTTTTATTTTTTATCATCTACCTGCAAAGCATTAGTAGATCTTTTGGTTCTTAATATTTCAATTTTTTTTTTTTAGTTTTTATCTTTGATATTTTTATTTATTTTCAATTAAACCTTCAATTCTAATTTATCATATTTAATATTTTTAATTTAATAATTTTTTTCATTTAAATTTTTTTACTTTGGCTATTATTGTAAATATCACTAATGCAATACTAGAGTGTTATATGAAAATGTACATAATTTCCTCACAGCATGAAATCTAAAAATAAGTTAAGATTATAGTTAATCCACAAAGTATTTTAACAAAATTTTTTTTGAAATTATATGTAGAAAGAAATTTAATGAAATATATTATAAACTAGGCATCCAAGCCAAAAAAAACTAAATATCTATAATTAATCCAATAAAAAATAGATATTATTAGACAATTTAACTTTCATAATTCCTCAAAAAATTATACTTGTGAAAAAATCTAAAAAATATTTTTTCTTATGGCTCTTAAGATTGGATAATAATCTAGAAATATTTTTTAAGGCTATTTAATATTTTTGCCTCAGTCCTGCTAACCACTGTTATTAAACCCTGATCAAAACATAAAGAAAAAAACCGAAGTGTGTGAGTAGAAGATGCCTAAAAGGAGGGTGGGCAATGAGTGTTAGAAAAACCCAAAAAAGGTAATAATAAAACCATGGTTAAACTATTTATGAGTGTGTGCTTGCTAGCAGCCAGTGGAGTCTAGTTTGGGTTTTGACTATCCCCTCTCTACCCATCCATTTGCTAGTTGTTGTCCTCGTTTCGCTATGATTTGGTTATCAACAGTTCCATAGCCGCTGACAGCAGGCTTTGGACCCTTTGTTTATGCGCTTTGACTTACTGATCTCTTTATTTCACCATCATTTCTTTCTCCTTGGCTCTTTCTTGTTGTATCTTTATTTACATGAAGAAACAAAGCCCAAGTCATATATATTTTTTTCTATATTGTCTCTAGATCTCTACCTATCTAACTGGTAAGTTTGTCTTCCTGTTTTGCTTTAAATTAGATGCAAATTTAATGTATCTTTTTAGGACTGTGTTTCTCGAGTAAAGATTGATGCTTTTTCTTGATTGTGGTTTTGGGTTGCTTTGGTTTTCATCAGTACATAGTTAATTTGACTGTGTTATCATTTTTTTTTGGTGTTCTTGAGTTTTTACTAATCTTTTTTGAACTGGGTTGTTTTGTTCTTTTTTTTATTTTGATAGTATGAGCCCTTTTGATTTGATGTTGATCAGGTTGCTTCTTTTTTTTCCCGGATTTGTAAGTTGGACTTCATGAGCTAGTTGTTTTTTTGATTTACAGTTTTGGTGGGGTTGGTGTTAATGGATTGGAACTTCAGCGGTGATAGTAACTGGTATTGTGGTGATTTTGAGGCAACAATGGACTACATTTTCAGCTTCAAAGTCATTTAGATCAATTCTGCGGTGAACTTATAAAGGGGGCTCTTGATTTGCTACCAATCATTACCTCTTTAGTGTAATTTGATAAAAGGGTTTTCCTAATTCTTGTTAACAACAAGCTTTGACCCTTTGTATGGAACTTTGGAACGATAATTGAATAAATTTGGCGATCATCACAATGGGGGGGCTTTGCTCGAGGAGCTCGACTGTAGATAATGCTCCCAGTGGAGGCTTTCTGCAGTTGAATGGTCATTTTAGTCATGGGTCTGGTTTGGTTTTTCAGACTCGTGAATTGAAAATAGATAGCAATACAAATCCATCTCTAGTTGGGGAGAACAACGTGGATAATAAGCAGCTAAGAGAACCCTTTTCATTTCCGGAGGTGAACGTGGTTCAATATGGGATGAATCCAGATGACATCGATGATGGGATTCCTCGCTTGTCAAGGGCTCTGTCCAATAAATCCAGATCAACCAAGTCCACGCCAGTAGCTGTTGCAAAGGTTAGCCTAATTTGTGTGTTGTTTACTTCTTGTCTAATTACTTCCTGTGTCTAATTGTTGCAAAGGTTAGCCTTCTATTCAGCTTGCTGTTTCCTATGTTATATTTTCAGCTGAAACTTTGATTGTAGCATGTAAACAAAGTCACAATATAAAGTCGCAATATAAAGTGTATACTTGACCTGCGTTCCTGGAAGTTAAACTTGTTATCTATGACATTTGGAGAGAGCAGATTATACTGCTAAAATGAGGCCATTGCCTTGTCTCTAAAGGTTGGATTCATTAGAATAAAGATAAATGAAAGCTGCAACCACATCACATAATATGTAACTAGTATTTATGAAATGCTGAAAATTGTCTGTAGATTCTCATAACTACTTCTGGTCTAAAATTTTGAACGCAATGGTCTGGCAGCAAATTGAACAAGCATTTCACTTTTTTTCCATGGCCATTAATGTCCTTTACCATGATTAGTTTAGAAATTTAAATCCCATTGGACTTTTGGACACTGTTTTGATGTTTTTAGAAAGAGTATTAATGTGTGATTATTGGCTGTAACAGACAAAGATTGATTTAAGTCTAGAGCCTTGTTCTCTAGCATATATATTTTACGCAGGTCTCACCTATCTGTATTAATTTGCATCTTCTGTTTTACCTTCGAAGAGTAAAAGTTCTAGTTGATTTATGTATGGCTTCTTTATTAGCTGAGAGGCTTTAGTCAAGGGGATCTGCTGCCTCCTTTTTATTTTTCTTTTTGTTGATGAAAGCCTCAAGTAGAATGTTTCAGATAGAGGGGGGAACCTGTCACAGGGTTAAGACTTAAGTCTGAAGTTATGCTGATTTCACATTTATTATTCGTGAACAATTGCACTTCTAAGTTGATATGTGTGATGATGTTTCCTAGCTTTGGGCATCTGTATGATATAGGGTTAATTTAAGGAAGAGTACGTTCGATGTGGATCATTCCTGTTAATAATGAAGACGTTATCTCTACCATATTATGATGTGTAATATTCTGTAAAGCACAACTGTGAATATTTTAAATTTTAATTGACAATATTTGTTCCTTTGACAGATAACATCTATCTATACATAGTAAGTAACAATTATTAAAACTTTGCTTATATGGTTAATTGAATAACATAACAACCTTCCACATATTTTCATGCTAGTAAATAAAATAATAATTTAGTAAAAGTTTCCATAATGTTATGTTTTCAACATTTCACTCTTATATAAACATAGAGGAGATAAAAAAAATGAATGTTAACTAAATAAATAAAAACAAAGCATGTGTGTGGTTTGATACTTCTGAAAGGTGAAAAAAGAAGGTGAAAATCAGGATGCATTGAAGCCATTTAGGAGTACAAAGCAATAATAATAATTAAAAAAACAAAAGAAAAGAAATCACGGTCCTATTAGCCAAATGGAGTATGCCAACTAAAATATTTAATTTTCAGGAATGATATTATACATTCCTAACATCGAAAAATCATTCCTTAAAAACCAATTTTGTTTTATTGCAAGAGTCTATTTGTGCTTTTTGTAAGTAGAGTTGGTTGAATTTTCTTGTTCTAGTAGATTACTTTTTTTGTCATTTATAATCAAATGCTTAATAATCCTCCATCTCCAAATACATTGCATCTTATAATATCATTATCAGATTCATGCATGGAATGATTATATACTTCGCAATGCACATGGAGTGAATTCTTGTGTCCACAATGCAATGCATTGATATAGGATCTTCTTTCATGCACACTGATAACAGATATAGATGTTGAAGTGGCTCTGAGGAAGTGTGTATAAGGATTTTCCTCAATAAGAAAGCTGGTTATTTTGGTGTTGCAGGTCTCAGAAGTGAGCTCACTGTTGGGAAGAGCTGGTACTGCTGGGCTTGGAAAGGCATATGATGTATTGGACACACTTGGTAGTAGCATGACCAATTTAAATCTTAGCAGTGGTGGTTTTACCTCTGGAGTGACCACAAAAGGGAATAAGATTTCAATTTTGGCTTTTGAAGTTGCAAACACAATTGTTAAGGGTGCCAATCTAATGCAATCCCTTTCAAAAGAGAACATTAGACATTTAAAAGAGGTTGTGCTTCTCTCAGAGGGGGTGCAAAATTTAATATCAAGTGACATGGATGAACTCTTGAGGCTAGCAGCAACTGATAAAAGGTTAATATTGCATAAATTGTGATTTTAATTTAAAAACAAATTTTCATCCATTTTATTACATTGATCTTATAGCAGTGTCTAGGAAGCATGTACAGAAAATATTAATCAATTCACTATACAATTGTGACAGAGAAGAACTGAAAGTTTTTTCCGGAGAAGTGGTGCGTTTTGGAAATCGTTGTAAAGATCCTCAGTGGCACAACTTGGACCGTTATCTTGAAAAGTAATTTTGTTGTTGATTGTCCTTTAGAATATCTGAAGTAAGCTTCTCAAATTTTCTTACATCATTCCATATGATTTTTAGGTTGGGTTCTGAATTGACACCTGAAATGCAATTGAAGGACGAAGCTGAGACAGTTATGCATCAATTGATGAATTTGGTTCAGTATACAGCAGTGAGTATTTAACAATACTGTAGCATATAACTACCCCCCAGTTGCATAATACATTGCATATCTAGGCGTGGTGATTTGAAAAGCATTTAACAATGTTCTTTTTTTCTTTGTTCTGTGGAAATTTTTATCTGCAAAAAAAAAAAGAAGTCTTGATGCGTTCTAATTTGAAAGGGAGTGTAACTTTTCAGTTTTTTCAGCTCAATTGCATTTTTCCCCTTCCTTTTGGCATCGATTTTAATATGTGGGAGGAAGAGAAACACCAAAAAGGAAACTCCTACATTCCAGGATGTTGGACTTCAAATAAAATTTATGTACTTGTTTTATTTTCTTCTGCTATGATTCATAGACAAGAAATTCTTCACTCTTAACATGGCCTTTGAGCAAAATGCTTATGTAAAATGAAGAATGTCATAAATTTAATCTTAGAATTCTTCCCCTTGCTCACCTAATGACATACATTTCAGACCAAAATACTATCTCTTTTCAAATGCTATGAGTAGAACATGACTAAGTTGATTGTATCAATGATCCAGATATGTTGTACTGATGATTGTACTGAAGTCATGAATGGGCATCTAGAGTCTGCTTTATGTGCTGCTAATGCTTTATTTGGTTTTATTGTATTTATTTTTTTCTCATTAATATGATTCCTTTTTTTTTTTTTTAATTTTGCTTGAGCTGTGGTCCATCCGTCTTTATCCAGCATTGTTGAAAATGCTATGCCACATAGTTTAATATCAGCCTGTTGTTACATCCATCCTGACAATTTCAAGCTTAGTATTCTCTCAATGTTATCCTTTGGATTTACTCAAAGAAGAAATATTTCCTTTGGTTTGTAGGAACTGTATCATGAAATGCATGCCCTGGACAGATTTGAACAAGATTACCGCCGTAAGCTTCAGGAAGATGACAAAACAAACGTTGCTCAAAGAGGTAAAAGAATGTAATCTCTAATTTTCATTTTTAAGGCTGGGGTTTAGTTTGCATGTAATCTCTAATTCCTTTCGCTGGGCTGCTCCGAGCCTAGCCTTCAAAAACCTAAACTTATAATTTTCAGTATTGTCTGAATACTTACTGCCGAGAATCTGAGATCCTGTCCTAAATATGCTGGACTATTTGAGAGATGTTTACTTCTATTCCATATTTTCCTCATCTTGATGAATATTAACATCTGCAAGTAATATTTTTTTCATTGTGTCTAATTCACTTGTAGGGGATAGTCTTTCAATTTTAAGGGCCGAGTTAAAGAGTCAAAGGAAGCATGTGAAAAGTTTGAAGAAGAAATCACTCTGGTCGAAGATTTTGGAAGAGGTATGAGGCATTAAGGCATTTAGGTGCCTTGTTCTAGGGGGTCATTGGAGAGAAATATGCTCTTATTCTGGTGGTTCTCATATTTATGAACCCTCGTTGATCATTGTGTTTTCTGATCCTACCACAATAATGCAGTGATGCAATCCTAATGTTGGATGGACAATGCATATTCCACATCTGTCAAGTGATAGCAACGCAATAAATCCTTCTGTTATTTTTATTTTTTTTGAAACTATTCATAGTGATATTGCAACATGAATCTAACTTGTTTGTGTAGGTGATGGAGAAATTGGTTGATATTGTCCATTTCTTGCATTTGGAGATTCATGAAGCCTTTGGTAGTGCTGGTGAGCAATCCAAACAGAGTTTTAAATTTCTTGTTAATGAAAATGTTTAATGCATGACACCCGCGCCCCCCCCCCCCCCCTCTCCTCCATGTTTCCTTGCTTGGAACAATGAAATAGTATGAAATTTATCTCACAATTTGCTGGGTTCATTAACTGATGTTTTCACTTGCAGATGGCGATAGACCAGTAAAAAGTTCTTTGAAGCATAAAAAGTTGGGGCCTGCTGGTCTTGCATTGCATTATGCAAATATTATCACCCAAATTGATACTCTTGTGAGTTTATGATTTCACCCAGACTTGATATTCTTTTATCTTTCCTATTAAGGATTTTGTTTCTGTATCTCAAACCTAAGCTTCTGAGGTTTTCAATGTTGCATTAATCAGGGTCAGTCCTGGAGCTCTTGTCAAATTGTTGCCTTTTTCTTTCTTCCCTTTCTGATCTAATACCTGAATGTGACCAGGTGTCCCGATCAAGTTCTGTTCCTCCAAATACGAGGGATGCTTTGTACCAGGGATTGCCACCAAATATAAAATCTGCTTTGCGCTCAAAATTACTGTCATTTCAAGTTAAGGAAGAGGTATCATTTGATGTTATCATGGGACTGACTTGTTCATTGATATGTTATCTTTGTATGTTTTCAATGGGCTGCTAATTGAACAATCCTTTCTTAAAATTACACTTCTAGTCATTTTCTTGTCAATGCATTGTTTATAATTAGTTTTTCAAATGCTGTTCTTGCAGCTTACAGTTTCACAAATCAAAGCTGAAATGGAGAAAACTTTGCATTGGCTTGTTCCTATTGCTACTAACACAAACAAGTAAGATTCCAGCCCATAGTCTAGATTTCTTTACCTCGGCTAGCCTGTACCCCATGATACCGCATCTCGTCATCTGCTCAATTTCATTCAAGTTCACAAATCATGATATCCTCAAGCACTAATAGTAATAACAATCTAACAGATTATTACTTAAGGTGAAGTTCGATAGTTTTTTGTACATGGGACTGGACAAGACATTGCAGGATAACTTCACCTGTATTGGAGTTTGATGCGCACATGGGACAGGATGAAAAGCAGCTTTTGTCTTGTACCATACCCAAACTTCTGTTCCACCTCCTCCTGTGTTGTTCCTTTTCTTATCCATTCTCATCCCCTCTGCTCATCAAAGCACCCTAACTGCATGGTCCTTGTGAACAGTTTTAAAGCGGGAGCTAAAAGTTATTTAGAGATTTTGTGATCTTAATATTCACGATCTTTCTTCTCTTGTTGGCTTGTTTGCATTTATTTGTCCTTGTGTTAACATTTTTTGCATGCACTTAACCAGAGCTCATCATGGATTTGGCTGGGTTGGAGAATGGGCGAATACAGGGTGAGTTCCAGATCTGTTTGTGCCCTTCCTTTTTATCTCATATGTGCTGAGTTCTTACGACCAATTCTTCAGGTCTGAGGTGAATCGTAAACCTGCTGGACAGACTGACTTGCTCAGAATAGAGACACTACACCATGCAGACAAGGAGAAGACTGAAATTTATATTCTTGAGTTGGTGGTTTGGCTTCACCATCTTGTCAGCCAAGTAAGAGCTGCCAATGGCGGTCTCAGATCTCCAGTTAAATCTCCAATTCGGTCACCAAATCAGAAGACAATTCAATTGTCACAAAGGCCAAGCTCTCCATCCTCTATGTTGACAATTGAAGACCAAGAGATGCTTCGGGATGTGAGTAAGAGGAAAAAGACTCCTGGGATAAGTAAGAGCCAGGAATTTGATACTGCAAAAACCAGGTTAAGTAAGCATCATCGACTGAGTAAAAGTAGTAGCCACTCGCCGATGGGTGAAACTAGAAAAGATCCGTTTCCCATCAGAAGGCCATCATCTGTTCCTGTCATTGACTTTGATATAGACCGTATGAAGGCCTTGGATGTTATTGATCGAGTGGACACAATTCGAAGCTTGTAGTCTATCATCATGTAGATCAGGATGCAGAGACAAAGGTCAGTGCTTGTGAAAATTGAAAAGGTCAAATCAAATGCAAATTCACCATGTTGGATATTGTGTCTTGGTTTGTGGCGGGGAAGATTTCACGTCAGTAGGCAGATGATGAGTGAAAAGTCATTTCTTTTTTGCATGTGAGAATTTAAGTTGGTAAGTTAATTGTTCAGGGGGAGGATTTAATTGTTTTAGAGGATATCAGGCTATAGTTTTTGTTAGTTGTACATGTACAAATTGAGTTCATAATAATTGAAGTCCATGTTCCCTTCCATGATTCTCTTGCCTTGTTTTTCTATTAGCTAGCCATTCTTTCTTTTGGCCATAGCCATCAAAGGACATGGACAGAAGGTTTCTTTTTAACATACTAACACGGCAACACGATCTTCAAGACGTATGATTATTTGGTCTCTACCTGAATAGGCAGGCATTAACACTTCTGTGGTTGTCATCTGACTACTATGAAATGAAACGTTGCTAAAGCACCTGTGAAAGATGCTAAAATCCATTAAAAGAACGGCACATTCACGTTTGGCATCCATTTATAGAGTGCCACAATGTCTTGATTGTGAACGAGGAATACAAGCATTAGGGCACATGGCGCGAGCTGGATGAACTGCTGTTGCTGTCATGGTTTTGGCAGCAGATGTCGAGTTCAGGTTTTATTCCCTCGACATGCCGTATGATCACCATGCAGCAAAAGCAGGAAGCTAGAGAGTTCATTCTTTTAAACTTTGGAAGTGCTTATCTGTTGATTTCCTACGAAGCTGGCAGTTCTTGAAGAGATGATGTATTCATGATCAGAAACGTCGGCTTCTACTTCATCATCATCACTACTACTACATGATCCAACGTGGGAGGCGCAGGTGAAAGTCAAACAAATTCGGTATGTGGTAACTAACATCATGGCCTAATCATTGCTCGCCAAGTCACCTAGGGCTGTCCAAAACCCGCAAATATATCCATAACCACTGACTTTTGACAGGCCCCGTCGTCGTCTTTCATGGACCTTTCCTGTACTCAGTTTCAACAGTAATTATTTTATTTTTTAAAATAGTATTTATTTGAAAATATATAAAAGTTATTTTAAAAAATCAAAACAATTTAAAAATTAAAACAAGAATTTTTTTTCAAAAAAATTATCACCAAATACAGTTTAAAAACAAACAATCCCTTATGGAAAGAAGATTGTGCTGCGTATGCCCACTCTTGCTCTCTGTAATACCTTTCTCTATTCGCTGCTGCTATACGCTACCATAAATCTTCCATCTACCAAACTTTTTCTTACCAATCTTCATATATAGTTAGGAATGAACTCGTGACATCATAATAGATATCGAGAGATAAAAAAAAAGAAATAAAATAATGTTATGAGTAATTTAAAATATGATAATAAAATCTAGCAGGTTAATTTAAGATCTAGAACGAATTTTATATAAATAAAAAACAAAGTTATATTCTCGTCAAATCAATCGAAACTCAATGACTTGACGTGATTAATAAAGTGCTACTGTTTTCTTTCGGGAATAGAAGCCCGACCTTCCCTTTTCCTCTCCTATTCTTCCTTTGTTCTTTCCTTAGTTCTTAAGCCATTAATATTTGTGAGAAAAAAAAATGAAAAACTAGTCCAATTTTGCTCCCTGTTCTTCATTACATGTTCTTTTTTTTCTTTTTTTTCTTTTTTTTTTTCATTTTAGTTGTATCAATGAATAACTTTCTATTTCAAGGATGCTTAAGATTCTATGGTGACAAACAATGACCATGTTAATTTCGTTTACATCATTTTCCTAGTTTTATACGGTTTGCACTTTGCACACCCCCCCAGCTTCCCCACAACCACACTAGCACCAGAGAGAGTACCTCAAACCTCTACTAGAATCTGAATTTCTATGATGAATCACCGCGTAGACTTTATTTTGAGAAATTCACTTACCTTGTGAACTTAAATTTCCTCCTGCATCATTCTCTAATTTCGAAAAGAGGATGGGGGAGGGGATCATAAAATCTTAATAGTTTGTGTTTCATTTTATTTCAAGTTTTTCTCTGTCAAAACCAAGATTTTTTTATATTGCAACTGTAGCATATTGTAGTTTTCCGTACTTTGGACGCAAAATAGCTTAATATGTTCGTTGTATTAAAATGAAGGTGTAGAAAAGAATTCATTTATGTATGTTACATTGCTTTTTAATGTGTTCTTGTATCAAGCTTCAACTATACTATTATAAAATCTTTAATTTTTTAGTAATGCAGATGAGGATGTTGTTTGTAATGAAGTATCTATTAAAATATAGAATTTAGTTTTTTATTTTTTTAGGTGATCTAGGATTTCGATTATTGACTAGATTAATCTCGAACTGAACTAAGTCTAATAATTATAATTTAAAATTTGATATTAGATTTATATTTTTAATTTGATTGTTATATTGGTCTTAGTTTTTTAAGTTTTGAATTACATGACGAGGGGAACTAGGGTTTTGGTGAATTGCAATTTGACATCTATATTCGGCACCTCTAATATAGCAATTTAAGACCTTTCAATGTTATTCTTATCCTATGATAAAAGTAGGGGTGTCCATTGAGCCGATTAGATATAGGACATTTAAATATTCGCTTGGATTAGATATATCAAACGATTTTTTTAAAATAAAACAAATAATAAAAATACGCATTAAATAATATAACACTCAGTTACTTCTTAAGAGACATCATTGGTGTCTTTCAACACTCAATTACATTTACATATGTTTTTTCATAAATAATATAACATGCATTAAAAAAATTAATTAATCAAAATTATTATTTTTAGTTCATATTCCAACGCCAAAACTAATGCTAAATTAGAGGTAATAACGGGGTTAAGCTAAAGTAATCAAAGCAAATTATTTTTTTTAATAATAATACTTGTGTAAATTGTTGGATTTGGTACATAACATAATATTTAGTACAGATCTTTGATAGAGGTAAAACAACTATACTTTTATAGTAATGGTTAGTTTATTTTTTTTTAAATAGCGAAATTTTAGATAATTTTAATAATGTTGCGGTTGTAAATTTTTATTTGACATTCAATGAAGTAAAATTATATTTTGAAAAGTAATTTAACATTTATTTTTGTATTATGCTTACATTTATTTTTTAAAATAATACTATAGATAATGTAAATTAATAAAGTTTTCTTTATACCATTATATTACTAGAATTTATTTGATGTCAATATCGTATTAATCTTTTATTTGTAAACCAACTATTACTATTATTATTATTATTATTTGATTTACTTATATATAGATATTGTTGAAGAGCTTTTATATTGTTAAAGATACTAATACTATTATGACCATAACAATGATTAAAATGGTCTTATTTATCATAAAAGTAGTATTATTATAGTCAAAGAAATATTTAAAATATCTAATAAGATAGTTTGAACTTCAATCAAACTAAATATAATTTAAATATAAAATTATTGAGTTATAATTATAATTTTTTTTAATATTAAAAATGAGATATAAACATCGCATAGTTAAAGCACTCCAAAAGATACTATAAATGTTTACTGATTAAAAATAATTCATGAACTACACTTTTAATGCAAGCAATCAATCCATTAAATATAGTTGATATATTTTTAACTTGTTCGACGTAGCCATACCGTGGTGCAGGGGCCCGGGTTCATCGGAGGAGGAAAAGAAAAGAGGGAGGACTTGCCGCTCTTTTTAATTAAAATAAAACAATCCTCATCATTGATTTCATGGTGAAGCAGATGATTAGGAATCCCATGAAAAGCCATAAAGAAAGTGTATAAAGCAGAGGAATAGGGTTCTAAAATAATTTTAATCAATTTCGAAAATATTGCTCTTTCTAACGGTTAATTATAAACAATTAGATTAAGAAAAAAGGGAAAAGAATTAAAGCTATGTACCCAAGAGGTTACAAATTAAATTAAACTACAAGAAATAAAGGGGACATATATATATATATATATATATATATATATATATATATAGAGAGAGAGAGAGAGAGAGAGAGAGAGAGAGAGAGAGATTTACCATTTCGAATGTTTAGGAAAATCAATATATAGATAATCACAATTAGCCAGTAATTATAAGAAAATAAGAAAGATTACTCAAGTAGTAAAAGATTATTCTCATCACCTAAATTAAGATATTTAATTTTATAAGTTAAGATATTTATCTAGTTATGTGTACTAAATTTATTTACTAAAATATTTTTTATTTAAACAAATAATATAAAAATAAAAACAAAAATTAAATTAATTGAATAAAATAAAATAGAAAAAAATTATACAAGGCTACACATATTAGAAATATTATTTAAAAAATAAATTTTATTTATATAAAAGATAAAAAAAATCGCAATTGAATCATACAAGATCTTCAAAATTTAAATAAATAAAAAAATATATCATTTAAAAGAAACTCTTTAAATAAAATAAAAAATAATTTAAAAAGAAAAAGAAAAGCAAAAGTTAGATGTTGCTAGACATGATAAACTATGTTAGCTTACTTACCCTTGTTGCCAAGAATCGTGCAATTTGATTCCTTTTTTTTTTTGTTTTTACACAACTATAATAAAAATTAAAATTAAATTTTTTGATTCAAAACTTTATTTTTCGACCCATTTTAAACCAAAAATACTTACAAAACACACGCTACATGTATAATTAATTATACTTTCTTCATTTTCTGGAATTGTTTTTTATTCATTGCAAGAAGCAAAGGATAGGAGACAGCAGGTTCCCTATCCCCGTCAGTTGATGAGTGCCTTGGCATATAAACTGAGACTAGCTTTTTCCTGTTCTATTAGAATCAAATTAAACTAAATACTAATACTGAAATAATTAAACAAAAAAAAGAAGTTAAATAAAAAAAACAAATAAGATATTCTTTTATTTATTTTTTTATTCTTCTACACAAGCAAAGCAAAGAGAGAGTGAAAAATTCCTTTGATTCCATATTATTATTGTGATAGCAATTACTTTTCAAATAATTTTTCATGCTAAAATGTATGTCAATAATATATTTTTATTTTTTAAAAATTATTTTTAATATCAACATATCAAAATGATCCAAAACATATAAACTATATTAAATTTTAACAAAAAAAATTTAAATTTTTTGATAATATAAATTAAACTATATTTCAAAATAACTCTTTTGTTGCATCAAATCAAAGTCTTTTTCATTGCACAATCATCGATAAAATTCAAGTTTCTTAGCTCTAATGAATATTTTGATAGTTAAATCATAATTTTGCTGTTGTTTCATATATATTTTCTTAAGATTTTCGGCATTATGGGAGAGTACATGACAATGGACATAGTTCAAGAAATTGTTAGTCTAATTGGGATCTCTAATCATATATTATAATAATTAATTGTTGTCAAAAGCAGCACAAATATGTTCCCCTCCTATATGTACACTATGAAAAGGAAAAAAAGAGAGAGGCATAATCAAAATATTCTTCCACATATTATTTTTAATGAAGTGGAGAAGGAATATTAAACCCTGATATATATCATCTCTTCGATCAAAGTTAATTAAAAAACATTAATTAATTATCCTGATAATTAAATTTTTATTAATAGATTCATTTATTTTGAGGGTGATTACCATCATGTACCCAAATTAAAAGGAATTCTTTAAAATTAAAAAAATAATGTTGTTATAAGTGTCCCTATATTCAATATAATATAACATATTTATCATGTTAAAAATTAATTTAACCAAAAGAAGTAAGTTTTTAAATAAAATTTTAAGATATATTCTTTTTAAATTAAAGTTTTTTGAACTTGAAACTTATATACATATCTATATTATCTTGTATTTAATTTTTATCAAATAAATAGAAATAATATGATTCAAACTCATAACTACATCATCAAAATTTTAATATCATATCAAATAATTAATATAATCCAATGATTTAAATTATTAAATAAAATCTTAAGATATAGTTTATATTATTTTTTAATATATTAAATATCTACAAGTAAATATTAAAGAAGTCAAAATCACTACACGTAGTCACCTAACGTATATAGCTTGCTTAAAAACCAATTTGTCTTCACCTTTGAAGAATGCCGATCAGAATTATCAAAAGAAAAGGAGAATGAAAAAGAGAATGGTGGTTACATGGAATAAGATTTAATTGTTTTTTATACAATGATCCAGCAGATGAACATTATTGAAGGAGAATCTCTCCCGCTCGATCACCTCATGGCATGGAACTATATATAAATAGCATGGGAGACATTTGGTCATGTAGGGTCTAAGACGGTTGCATTTCATTTTTTTTAATCTCATAAAAATTAAATAAAAATAAATCATAAAATTTAATTCTTAACCCGATATAATATGAAATAATAAAATTTTAAAAAAATCAATTAAAAAAATTAAATCAACTGGATTAACCTTTCAAACCAATAACCCCTGTTCTTAAACATGAATAACCCAATAAAAAAATAAATTCAATATTGAAGAATATCATACTGATATAACCTCTTAAAAGAATTAAAAAAATAATTTAATTTAACCATATTTAAAATATCAAAATTTACGACTCATATCATGAAACCAAGATATTATCATTAAAAAATCAAAATAGATTATGAAACTCAATTCTTAACCAATTAATATTAAATAAAAAAATTAATTAAAAAACACAAAAAACAACTTGAATTAACTTGGGTTAACTTATTAAATACTATTTCGAAATAATGAAAAAAAATTAAACTAATAAAAAATAAATAAAACAATAAATCATAATTTCCAATTAAATTAATATTAAAGGATGAAGTTAGAAAAAAAATTAATTAAAAAAAATACTATAATATTTATCAAACTCCCAATATATATAATCAGAATAAAATAAATAAATAAAAATAATATAATATTGAAGATTAAAATAAAATATAATAACTGAGAAAATTTGAAAAAGAAAAAAAATATAAATAAATGGTTTTTTCGAGGCCGCACTAAAACAAACACGTGGGGAAAGTACAATTAATTACTACAGTATTTTCATTGTATTGTTAATGTTTCAATGTGTTGTTAATGTCAATTAATTAGTAATTAGTAATTAATTAATTAATAATAATGCGTAACAATGTAGTGTGCACATAACTAGTAACACATTTTCCAAAAAGTGGGCACAAGTCAAGAACCAATAAGAAGCTAGCGACTCTCTCTCTCCGTTATCCCTAACGGACGTTGAATTGCTTGCTCACAAGTCAATGAGATTTCTGACCACTTTCTCTCTCCGCTTTGAATTGCTGCTTTTACAGTCTTCGGGGTGCGAAACTCTCCCACAAACTGGATAATCTCAGACAATTTCACCATGCTAGATCTCATCAGCATCGTCATCCATGCGTGCTACCATCCATGCACGCACGCACGCACACACACACAAGATGATTCTTCTTAATCCTCTGCCTGCATGCCTAACTCCATGGAGAAGAGAGACATATCTCCTTTTACATCAGTACTGTTTCCATTCGTCAATTTTGGTGTTGAATGAGCTTAAACAATGGATCAAAACCCTTTAATTGATTCATTTACGTGTTGGGAAATTGATTTTAAGTGTAATGGGAATAAAGCAACCCTTGTGGATAAGGCATCTTGATGCTCATATTATTGCATTTCGTTACAGTCGTTCATTACCTTGGAGAAAGGTGGAGAACTACGCATGAGAGTACTGTGGCTTACTTGGCTTATTATCATGCATCCACAACTTTGCGTCCTTCAAATCAAGATCGGGCAAGAAGAATATATTTCCCATTTAAGCCTGTGTATCATTCGTTGGATATAGTCTTTGCTTCATCAAGTCGACTCCCTTAATTAATCCCAAATTAATTTCCCCTAATCATTATCAAGATCATACTTATATAAATATTAATATCATTACAATATTGCCTACAACACTCCTTATCTAATAACTTAAATTTTTATATTAAAATAATTTTTGATATAATATTAAAGACTTGATAACTAAATAATTCGAATCTCATTATCTCTATTTATTAAAATTAAACATAACATTGATATAATCTTCTGCAAGTTTCACTTTTACTTAAAAAAATATATTAAAAATTATATAAATTATATTATAAAATTTTACATAACAATTTAAGTTTTTAAATTAAAATAATCCTTTAATAACTTAGCTTCAAAATGCAATATCATGTTTGATTTATTATGATATTGTAATGCACATAACGATGTTAAGAGATGTTAAGAAATAGACTGTACGAAGCAAGACTATCTTACTTTGATTCTTCACTTTTATTTAGGATTAATCATACTTTATATTGAATATAATTAGAAAATAATATAAATTAATAATATAAGTTATTAAATTAAATTAATTCTTTAATATGATATTAGAGTCTTGATAATTAAGTAGTCATTAGTTTAAATCTCATTATCTTTATTTATTTAATAAAAATTAAATACAAAATAACCTAATAGTTTAAAATAGTTTTTTAATAGATACTTCCTGATATTGAATCTTACACCCCAAATATATGTATAAAGAAATGAAATCGAAGAAAGTTGAGCAAATAACCAAATTCAAAACAAGTGTATGAACGTTGAACAACACCCGTGTCAGATATGGATCCTCAAATCAAAGCAAGAGGCAAAACGTTCGGGGTATACTATATGAAAAAGAATGCGTGTGATTATTATAAAATTATATAGAAAACAACAAAAACTATTACTTGGAGATTAATTAATTGAATGAAGCAGGTATATTACCTAAATCGTGATATGATTTTGAATTATACCAACTCTTCTTATGGATATACATGAAAGTTGAAGCTAATAGGGTTTTTTTAGATCTGAGATAATGCTGTCCATTTTACCAAGCTTTGAAAGTTAAACATAATCAAGATGCTGAATATATATATATATATATATATATATATGTTTTTTTCTTAATTATTATACTTAAGGATTAAAATTGCACACCTAACTATTTGGGGAACGAGACAGTCGACGTACATAGTACTGTGCTAATTTTTTTAATTAACTCAAACAATTAATTTATAAACAAGGTTTTAGACATAATTCCATATATTTATCTCTAATTAATATTCATAAATTAAAAATATAATGATGGGAATACAATCTAATTATTACTCCAAATACTCGATTAAAAAAGTAATTACAACTTACCAAATAAGATCAAAATTTATTAGAAATGTTAATAAATAGGAATTAACCACCCCAGACATATATATATATATATATATATATATATATATATATATATATATATAGAGAGAGAGAGAGAGAGAGAGAGAGAGAGAGAGAGATCTGCAGCAATCTGTTTAACGGCAAAAGCTAAATATATTGCAGCTGTACACGTGTCTCCAAAAAAGGGATTCCTCATGCATGTTCTTCCATGTATCCTTACGAAAAAAGACAGCGATGTCAATCAATGACTGAAAGTCTATGGAAGAAAATGTGAATTAATGAGCAAATGACAGAAACAGAAAATTAGCAATGTCTAAACCCTAATAAGGTAAAGAGAATTTAATGGCAGCAACATACTTGGCACCAAAGAATCTGCACCCTACAGTCACATACAGAACTGAGACTGAAGAAGACACGATCTTAAACGGATAAGACCATATTAATTTTTATTTACCCGCTCAAACTTTCCTTGACATCACCCACCCAACTTTCTCCCATTATAAATTCCCATGCAAACTCGCTTCCCTTTTCATCTTCAAAACACAATCTCAAAAACCCCTTGTTGTGAAACCAAGAAATATTTGAGAGCGAGCGAGCTAGCAATATGGAGAGTGGAGTTAGAAAAGAAGACAAACCCCCTTCCTCCTCTTCCAATCTTCAACAACTGCCCTCCTCAGTAAAACCTGGCCCGTTAAGAAAGATCATAATGGTTGCATCAATAGCAGCTGGGATTCAATTTGGTTGGGCACTCCAGCTCTCTTTGTTAACCCCATATGTGCAGCTTTTAGGCATTCCTCACACATGGGCGGCTTTCATTTGGCTCTGTGGGCCGATTTCTGGGATGTTAGTCCAGCCAGTAGTTGGCTACCACAGTGACCGCTGCACATCTCGTTTTGGCCGTCGCCGACCATTTATCGCGGCGGGTGCTGTTTTCGTCACCATTGCCGTGTTTCTCATTGGCTATGCCGCTGACATTGGCCACCTTTCTGGTGATTCCCTAACCAAAACAGCTAAACCACGAGCCATTGCTGTGTTTGTTGTAGGGTTTTGGATTCTTGATGTTGCTAATAACATGCTTCAAGGTCCATGTAGGGCATTTCTTGCTGATCTTTCAGGGACGAATCAGAAGAAGACACGTACATCCAATGCTTTCTTCTCTTTCTTTATGGCTGTTGGCAATGTTCTTGGCTATGCAGCTGGGTCTTACACTCACTTATATAAACTTTTTCCATTTTCAAGAACCAAAGCTTGTGATGTCTACTGTGCAAACCTCAAATCTTGCTTCTTTATCTCTATTGCCTTGCTTTTAATATTAACAATTCTAGCTCTCTCTTACGTACGTGAAAAACCCTGGTCGCCGGAGGGAAGTCCCGGTGAAGGCGGTGACGAGGAGGAGGAAGAGGAGGCGATTGGAGAAGCCAAAGTGTCGGTGCCACTGCCCTTTTTTGGGGAAATATTTGCTGCTTTGAAGACCTTGCAAAGACCTATGTGGATCCTACTTTTGGTGACGTGTCTAAATTGGGTTGCTTGGTTCCCTTTCCTGTTGTTTGATACTGATTGGATGGGGAGAGAGGTTTACGGTGGTGATTCAAGTGGAAATGCTGATCAACTCAAGATGTATGATCATGGGGTCCGTGCAGGTGCATTGGGGTTGATGCTTAACTCGGTGGTTTTGGGAGTTACTTCGCTTGGTGTGGAGGCTTTGGCTCGTGGGGTTGGTGGGGTTAAGAGGCTGTGGGGGATTGTGAATTTTGTCTTGGCTATTTGTTTGGCTATGACTATTTTGATAACCAAATTGGCTCAGTCCAACAGAAGGTACACCACCGTGAATGGAGGAACCCACCTCTTGCCGCCGCCGCCTGGTATCAAGGCTGGTGCTTTAGCCCTTTTTGCCGTTATGGGCATACCTCTAGCGGTAAGTTCTTGTTGGGCTAGCTTTACTTTCTTTTCCAGTATTGTTTCGTGAGTAAACTTGACATTATGAATTGAAATTTCAACATAAATTTGACTTAAAAATTAGTTAATTCAATTTCCATATAATACTTACACTTTGATTTTTTTAATTTTTTTTTTCTGTCATATAATTTTTAACAAACTGATTGCTCCACGAAAGGTGTTTTAATATATTTTTTAATTTTAATTTTAATATGTTCAGTTGAATTTGAAATACCGTAATCACAGTTTTATAGCATAACTAGGTAAGATAAGATAAATAGGTTGATCATATTATCAGAGACATAAACGAGAGGACAGGGGACAGCACTCCCTATGACTGCAAGTGTGAAATCTTCAGAGTCTCTAGGAACCTGTACCTGCGTGGAGCCACGTAGTTTACTAATGGCTAGTTTTTGAGTTCTGATTCCTTTCTTTGGCCCTCCAATGCATGGACAGCGAACGTTAACTGCCCTCGTCTGAGTTTCTTCTTGAATGTGTTTGTTTGGTTGGATTAGGCAGATTATGATGTTACCTAGCAACACTTAATTAATGAAAAGCCAAGATTCTCAATATTTTATTAGGGGCATGGATTTAGTGAAACGTCAAATTAATGGAAATATATCCAATATTAATGTGTGCATTTAATGAAAATTGTGTGGTAGCTACTGCTGCGATTGTTGTTGGAAAAGCTGCAACTGCTGTTTTAATGGAACTTGAAGAACATATCTTTAATTCTTTGAATAACATTAATTTGATCATCGTAATTTTAAGTTATTAATTAGTGAAACAAGACTCGAAGTTTTTCATGATTAACCAACGATGGCTCATGTTTTGCAGATAACTTACAGCATCCCTTTTGCTCTGGCATCAATCTTTTCTAACACCTCTGGTTCTGGCCAAGGTAAATTTTTTAATTCCAACCCTTTTGAAGAAAATGAAAGCAGGGCTTTTGGTGATTCGTAAAGTACCCTCCTAAACTGTTAATTCCCTTGTTCCAAATTTATTATAGGGCTTTCTCTGGGAGTTCTCAATCTGTCAATAGTTATACCACAGGTCAGTGCTTCATGCTGTTAATGCACACTGCTGTTATAAATTCTAGTGATTGTTTTTCCAAGCATAATGCCTCTACAAGTTTATGCCATATATTTATTTGATGATGGTTTCTAGGAGTGCATTCAATTCGGATTCATCTTGAGTCCTAGCCTTGTAAGTCCTTCAGCACTGGACAATGCCACAGTAGTGATCTGCTGACTTGAACATAAAAGGAAAACAGTATTCCACTAAGTATTATGCTTCTTTAATTAGATAAAGAAATCGTAGTCTGACAACTATGACTTATCTTTTTATGTAATGATCTATTGGAATGTATGGAATGCCGCATCTAGACATGTTAGCATGGGCTACTAAAAGCACTCAAGGGCAAGCATTATATTGGTTTCGAAGTATGGGTGTAATGCTGGCTTATGAAATTATTGGAAAGGTTGCATAAACTTTTTCCAGACAGAACAAGGTTACATCTTTGTTCTTCTCTGACTCATGATATTCTGTGAACCCCAAGAATGATAGACTGACACTTCAATTATGCGATTCCGTGCACCAAAAAACAGAACATGAAGAAGAGAAGAAAAGAATCTTATTCAAATCATGGAAAGGAAAAAAAAGAAAAAACAAAGGGAATATAATATGTTGATGGAAAGGGAAAAAAGGAAAAAAGAAAGGATGAATTAACTCAATTGCTGGTTTAATTATATTTTTGCAGATGGTGGTGTCTGTAGCAAGTGGACCTTGGGATGACCTTTTTGGAGGAGGCAATCCACCAGCTTTTGTGGTAGGAGCTGTTGCAGCCGCAGTTAGTGGAATATTGGCATTCACCATGCTTCCATCTCCAAACCCTGACATCCCCTCAAACAAAAGGGCTGTCACTGCTGCATTCCATTGACTTTTTTTTTAACTTCTAAAGACTGGTGACTCGTCTATAATTGGTCCTTTTTTTTTTGGGGATGTATCAAAGGCCAAAATGGCCAGCTGTTTGTCGAAATAGCTTAATCAAATGGCCACAAATGGCCATTTTAGAGTCATGTCCATATGGCTGTGTGAACATGCTTGTCTAAGTGAAATATAGAGTCATGGTTAATCCTATTCCCAGCTCTAATTATCTAATAACAATATCGTAGGGAAAATTTCATTTCCAAAGTTTTGTTTTGGCGTACTTATTTTGATTATTTATTTGGCATGCTTATTTTGTCGAAAACATGTACTGCTAACATAGGACTGACATATCCAGGGGGAAGCTCTGTACCGTATCCAACATCTAGGCAATATTTTTTTCAGTCTACTGTGGTGTTGATGAATATTTATAACCTGTGATTGTGCTTCGAGTTCTGTTGGAACTGAAACCACGAATTTTATAACCTTTTTCCTTTCCTTTCCTTTCCTTTTGCTTTCCTTCCGTTCTTTTTTATTGGGGTTTGGGGGAGGGGGGCCTGCCAGCTGAACTGCTTAGTTTTTGTCTGATCAGCTTTTTGCAAAATGATGTTGCCATCATAAGAACTTGAAGAATGATTCAAAATGCTGGCATTTGAAAGTTTTTGCAAGCACACTTTGAATTCATATCCATCGATGCTTCTCTTTTTCCATTTTTAAAATCTGTTCTCCCGGCTAATTTTTGTACTCGTATTCCTGCCACATAGTGCTTGCAGCCCTTATCATCTCGATCTGGGTTGATCGTATTTCACACTTTCATGTTGTTGTTTTGTTGATTGGAATTTGTGTGCTGAGATATATACACGAGTAGCTTATATACAAGGATGGATCTATAAAAACCACAATCCAATAACATAAACTTTTGGATTGAAAGTGGTGCCCATTAATGTGCATTAGCCCTTGTGTGCGCAGGCCTGTGAAGGGACTCGCAGACTCCCCGGTGTAGATTAACTTGTTCGATGTGGAAACAGGGTTGGCTTGAAAATGATTATGTACTCCTGGAAAACATTTTATGTACCTAAATGTGATGAGTAGTGTTATAACCTATTTCTGGATCCCGTGTAAATAAATATATATATATATATATATATAGAAAAATAAAAAAATAAAAAATAATTAAAAATAATAATAATAATAACTAATTTAAAAATAATAACAGTAAAAAAAAAAAGATGTCAGAATGTTCAGAAAATGATCAAAAATTAGTTAAGGAGGTTTATAATTACAAAGATTAAAATTTGACAGTATTTTGTTAACTAATGAGAATCTTGTTGACAAAGAAAATTAATTTTAGGAAGAAAAATCCAAAATAAAATGTTTATGGATTCAATTAAATTTTAATAAAGGTTTAATTGAATTTATGGAGGTTTTGATTGTAAGAAAATTTGATTTTTTAGTCAATTTGGGCTTTTATTAGAAAAAATTAAAGTTCTGGGGTCAAAATATAATTTTTGAGAGTTAATTTGGTCAAATCAGGGATTTAATTGCATAAATATTGAAGTTTGATGGCCAATTAGGGACTTAATTGAAGAAATCCAAAACCAAGAACCAAATTGTAAAACAAGTCCAAATTGAAGGCCTGATTTTGAATCTGACGCATTTTGGCGTCAAATCTCATTTAAATGAAACGACGCGTTTTGGGAAAAACGACGTCGTTTTATGCACTGTTCATATGCACTATTCATTAAAAAAAACAAAAAACTCAAAACGGTGCCGTTTTGAACAGTACTATCATCTTCTTCCCTTGGACACGCAGAGAACAGGGGAAGAAAATGTGTTTTTCTCCTCTGTTTTCACCAATCTTTTTACCGACAATTCAACTTCAAAAAAACACCGACATAACCTACTTTCCACGTGCTCGAAGAACGGTGGAGGAGCAGCTGTACAGTGGCCGCCCCAGCCACGTCCCCTCCCTTGTTTTTTGCCTATAAAAGCAGGGGAGGCAGCAAGTGAAAAAAAAAAAAGAGAGACAGACACGAAGAGAGGGAGAAAAAGAAAGAGAGAAGGAAACCAAACACGAGAGAGAGAAGAAGAGAAAAGAGAGAGCAAAAAAACAAAAAAAAAAGATAGAGAAGAAGAAGGAGAAAACTGTGAAAAACCGAGGAGAGAGAGGGAAGAAAAACATAGCAAAACACCGGCCACCGTGTCTCCGCCGCCAGCAGCACCGCCCCGACACCAATCCCAGGTAATTTTCGGTTGCCCTGTCTCTTTATTTTTTTGGTCTGCATTAGCATGCAGAACGTGAATTAATTCACGTTCTGCAGCAAATGAAGGAGGGAGGCTGGTTTTGGGTCGGGTCCGGCCCAACCCACTGATCTGGGCCGAGTCCGACCCATTTAAAAAAATTAATTTTTTTATATTTTTATATTTTCTCTTTTTATTATTTATGCTTTTTTTGCTTAGTATTGGTCTATATTTTATGTCAAAAAATAAAAATATGGTATTAAAAATACCCGAGTTTTTTTTATCAACTAAATTTTTTTTTTAAATCAACAAAAATAAAAAAAAATATTTTTGTGCATACGGTCAAGTGTCTCAAAGCTACACAAATATATAAAAAAATCATATTGTATTTTTCATACATCAAAAATAATATTTTAGCATACATTTTGGCTTCAATAACCAGTTTATTAAAGTCAAGAGAACATTGGCCAAAATATAAAAAACAACAAGAAATTTTTTTGTTTTGTTTAGTATCAGGGATTATGAGGTTATACATAACATGTATTCTTGATTTTAAAAGGTTCTTTGGTTTTAGATACACATATAATTGGATACCACAACATAATTTCATATTTTATCAGACAAAACAATGCAGTCTACCTTAGATAGGGCGTAGTCGGGGTGCTAATACCGTCCCTTTACGCAACCAGTCTCCATACCTGATCTCTAAAAACCAGTTAGGGTTCCTAGTTACCAGAATACTAGGTGGCGACTCCCATTCAATGTTTTCATTGATAAGAGACAAGAATTCCTTGTTTCTTCATATCTTGCTAGAAATACACCACATCCCATCGTTAGTATGGATGGAGAATGATCACCGCGACGCCGCACACGTGCGACAAGTAGATGGGCACAATTAGTTAACCCTTCTAGTCTTTTAAGGATCTTGGCTGATGATTCGAAAACTATGTCAAGAAACCAAGACTCCAAACCTGAATGCCTGAATCAGTATAAGCCTAAAAGATCTGATGGAGAGACTTTTCTTTCATGGTGAGGTTGAAATATTCTCGGAACTTATTGCAGCAAACTTACCAGTGTGCAGAGAAACTTGCTGCTGTTGCTGGTCTCTCCACAACAAATGAATCAAACGACTGGACTTCATCCAACACTGACATTCACTTATTAGTTATTTTGCTTTCTGTTTTCAAAGTTTGTCTTCTCTCAAACAGAGTTACATGCAGGACAAGCAGAAACAGTGCTGATAGAGCCAGGACTCAATGCTTTAAAGCATTGAGCAGTACCCCTTCATCCTTCTGAATGCTTTAACAGCCTATCAGAAACTTGTTATGTTAGTTTTGTGCTGTTGAATCTTGATGGACTATGTTCAAGTGTAGAGACATGGATGCATGCTGAATATTTTCTTATGCATGATTCTTGCATGCTAGCGTGTGTGTGTGTGTGAATATTCATGTGTATGAAATAGGACAATAATGGATCTCTTACTTGTTTTGAATTTTAGCATCTGAAGAATCTTGCCTTCAACATGGCTAAACACGGATGGAATGTTGTTGTTGGCAACCACTGAGGAGTTGGCGGTGTTTCAATTACTGCAAGTTTCTTCTCTCTTTTTCGCTGATTACTTGTGTAGAGCTGAGAAAGATGAAATATAATGTGGGATTAATATTGGTTTACTTGACAGTTGAAGCTAGTTGCTACATCTTATACTTGTTGTTTTTCTCAGAAATGAATTCTGTGTTGACAGCAATTACTTGCCGACTGTGATGTTTTTCTGGCTCACATATCAACTGCATTGGCCGATTATTTGCCTAAAACTATGACCATGAGCATTATTGTCTCCAAATTATTGCCTTTTTGGACATTCGTAGATGAAGTTACTTCATCTATAATTTATCTTCTGTCAAATAAAGCTATCAAGGCAAAATGTAAAGTTCCTGGTAAAAGCCTTGAACTTCTTAAGGGTCACATATAAATTATGCGCTTCTATCCCTTTAGATTTTAAACATGTACTTTACATTGGAGCGCCAACAAGAAGTCAATAATATAGAACCACTGCATACGGTTGAAATTCTGTCTAAAAAGAAGCAATCTACTGGGAAAATATGGTCAGATCATATTATAACATTTTTGTGTGTTGTATCTTGTACATGCATTCCTGCTTACCTCCTTTTTAGCTTGCTGACAGTTGTTTGGGCTACCATTGGTTATTCTTTCTGATATATCCTTCCTTTCACTTTAAGTTAAGAGTGTCAGAGATTTGATTCGAGTGGTATTCTTCTACAGGAATTAGAAGAATTTCCACAAGGAATGAAGAGCCTTTGAAGGATTGAATTTATACTAAGCAGAGTATTTTGGCACTGTTTATGACTGGAGAAATCTGAATTCTTTGAATATCAGAGTACAAATTCTACAATATAGGGTGGTTTCTAAATTCACATCATAATCATCAAAGTGGAGATTTACTGACAAGATTAATGGTAACAAGAAAAAGAAATGCAGTTCCTCGATTTCTACTGTCCATTCAAAGTTATCTGGATCTTCTAGTTACTTTCTGTTGTTTTCAAATCTTGTGTCATCTGGGGTGTAGCTTTCATGTTATTAACATGTTTTTCTTTGCTCTTCATTTTCTACAGCTAAAGAATTATTTCTTCTGCATAACCTGAAAGCCAATAATTTTGAAAATAGCAGAAGTTTTCACTTTAAGATGGCATTTACATCATAAATTTGTGTATAATATTTCTCCTAATGCTTTCTGGGATCATTACAACTATGCAACCTGCCTTACTGGAAAATTTGAGGTGTTAGTAACTGACATTTGCATCTCTTCCTTCTCGCTCGCTTGTCTTCTAAGCATCCAAAAGTATTATATATTTTTCAGACTATATGTTGGGGAATGTATCGGTGCCAACGCTATGCATTAGTGCTCTGGATAATCCAATCTGCACTAGAGAAGCCATTCCATGGGATGATTGCAGGCGGATCCTCTTCTGTGATACTGAAATAACTTGTGTCCTTAACAAGCCACTTTCGTGTTATTCTGAGATTTGAATTCTCTTTTGACCATTTCAGAGAGCAAACCCAAACATTGTGTTGGCTACATCACAGCATGGAGGGCATCTAGCATTATTTGAAGGATTAGCGGCAAACAGCTATTGGTACTTCTTACCTTTCTGATAGTAGAACACTAGACTCTAATCAATTCAACACTCAGATGATGTCATGGCTATAAATGTACGTAATAGTTCATCTTCCCAGATTTACAAGTCTTGTCCTGATTTGCAGATGTCATTCTTTGGGGCGGACAGATGGATAGACCTTAAATTTTAATGGGATTAGCTGTGGCGTTTTCTTACCTTTCCTTTGGTAACCCCCCCAAATCTCTTCTAATTCGGAAATTCTTGTTGGTGTTCTACACTCTAGTCCATACATGCATGTACAAAAGGTGCACTTTCTGTTAATTACTCCTACTCTTCTCATCAAACTGATAACGAATTATTATCAGATATGCGTTGGTGAATGTAAATCGTTGTTTTCGGACCTCGTCTAATTGTGGAAGGATATAATCTTCAAGGTTTTGTTCTCTTTTCTCCACTTTAATCAACATACTAATGTTTCTGGAGGTAACGTTGTTTTCCTGTTAGAAAATTCTTCAATCATATTTTGCAACAGAAACGCATATCAATGTGGTTTCTCGCTTTCATTGCCATCAGAACAAATTGGCCACTGCTAGGATCAGCCCTTAATCTCATCTTCAGAAAGAAAGAGGTCATGAAAAATCATGCCCGCAGCTTAACAGGTCTGCTAAAATGTTCTTCAATAACTTTGTTTCTTCTTTTTTCTTGATTATAGGCTAACGAGAAGCATTTCACTTGTAAATATTATAATTTAGAGATAAATTCAACTTGTATTAACATATAATTTAATAATATTAATTCAAGACAATTAAGGAAATAGAGATATCTGTGTTTTGTCTTTATTCCTTCTATATTTTTAATAAATCCATCAACGATTATATATATATAAAGGTCTTCTAAAATGTCTGTCATTACCTGCCGAACTGCACTATAGCAGAAGAAAAAGAAAACCATGTGTCTCAATCTCTGAACTTAATTATTGCCACCAATTTGGATAAACTCTAAGAGGAGATCGGGGTGAGTGTGTATGAAGTTTCAGACGGCATACAAGGTGACATTTTTTTGTCCTGACCTTTGCTGGTCGATAGGCTTGGATTGCGCCACCATGTGGGGCATATCTTGGTGTTTGCACTTGAAAATCGACACCATCTCTTATCAAAATTCTAAAAACTCTACTGTTCTTCGAGAGGAAGTTTTTGAGTTTGGTGCATTTCCATTGAGGTTAGGCAATGATTAGATCACGGTCTTCGTCGAAGTGATATGGTTTTATGGGGACATTTAACTAAAGTACCTAACAAATTCTCAATTTGAAGGCACCATTAATGCCCACTGAACAGTAGTGCTATATATTTATTTATTTATTTATTTTTATTTAAACCCCAATATTTATAAGTTTATTATATTTTAACTAATTCACTCAAGTTGTGTTGGCTCACAAAAAAAATAAATTTCTTCTAGTAATTGTGTATTTTATCTACGAAACTCGAACATAAATTTTATTTAAAATAAAACATGGAAGCATTTGAACCAACTATTGTTGGTTTATCTCTTCTTAACTAAAATTCTAATTCATGAAAAATTAAAATTTATATTTTATGCATTATAAAAAATAATTTTGAATTTTGAATCACAATCTAAAAGTTGTTTCTAATAATTTATGATAAAAATAAATTAAAATAACTTAAACATACTTGGTAAAAATAACTTAAAACAACTTTTTAGAAGAAGAAATCTATTGCAAGTAGAATTTATAAGTTAAAATCTAGAATCTTTAAATTGGAATTAAATAAAAAAACTTGACTTAATTTTGCAACAAAATCTTAATTTAAGTTAAAAGTTATTAATTTCTAACAAGAAAAAATTATAATTTTTTAATGAGTCAAAAATTAAAAAAAACTTATAACAAAAATAATTTAAAATAACTTTACAATATTAAGAAAGTATGTTTAGTAAAAATAATTTTAAACAACTTTTTTTTGGGAGAAAAATAAGCATGCTAGTAGAATTTATAACTTAAATCTTAGATCAAATCAAAACTTTGTAACAAGGTTAAACTCAAGATTTATATTTTTATCAAGCATTTTTTAAAACCTTTTTCTATAAATCAAAATTAAAAAAAAAAAAACTTAAAAACCATACCAAACAATACTTTAATTACTCAAATTTTAATTTTAGATTTGGATCTCTCTTCCGTTCTTATGTTAGTGTTTGAAAGGAAAAGGGTGTCCTCTAGCTCGAAATTAATGCTTGTGAATCGGTGTGTGTACACGAAATAACGACTCATGCCGATATCTCACAAAAAAACATGAATATCGGCCGCTGCCATGATTCCTAGGGCAAAGGGTTTTTGGTAAGAAATGACCTCCATGATAATTACGAATCTATCATTTCAACTCTTTTAATATCAATCAAATTCAACTTTCTTTATCTATTTTTAATCAAAGAATCTATCATTTCTTGCCTTGTGATAAGCACACGAACGACCAATTCTCTAATTGGAAAGAACATTCAAACCATTGGAAGCAAGAAAAGACCAAAGGTAAATCCAAATCGCGTTCACTTTCCTTGTATTCTTAGCCTTCATAGCCGTTTATATTGATGCAGTTTATCCTCCGTTCAATTTTATTTTATTTTTCCATAAAATTATGGTTTTGTTTGTTCTATATAATTATATATGAAGCAGTTCTTAGTCGGTACTTCAATGGTTATGACAAGTCCTTCGCGGTTTTACGATTTCATCGAGCTAGTAACTTGCAATCGATTTCTTCATTCAATTATAATTTGAGTTTGATTATTCTGGCATATGTAATGTATATAATAATAATAATAATAATAATAATAATAATAATAATAATAATAATAATAATATAAGCAATATAAAATTTTACTAAATAGAATCATCACATAAAAATTTTAATTTAAAATTTTATAATTGTATCAAGTTTTTCTTTTTTCATGTCTCAACTAAAAAGATTTTAAATTTAAAAGTTAGATATTAAATTTGATGTTAATATTTTCAACTTTAGATATTATCCCTACAATTCTAGACTTGTTGTTCCAGACTTGTAATGATATCTTAAGTTTTGTGATATTTTGTATGCAAGAAACATATTAAAAACTTGTGAAGTAATTTTATAACATGAATATTTTAAATGCAAAAACTTAACTTAACAGTTGAGGATATAATTCTTCAATTAATTACAGATATGCATGAAAATTTCTTGTTAGGAGAACGTGAGCTAATTTTATAGTAAAAATTATAAGTTTACTTGATTATAATCTAAACTGCAAGCCTACTATTATAAACTTAATAATTATTACCTATAAATTATTACTCTACAAACTATTTACCTACAAGTTATATCTCTTTTTGATTACATGCTCGTTGATAAACATGTTTTGAAGATCTTGAAATCATAGTTTAATTGCAAAGTAACAATTATTGGTTTTTTTTATTACCTTGCATCATCCTTCAAATAAATAATTTTAAAATAATTTTTAGTAATTACTTATTCACCATATTTTATTTAAAGTAACTTACTATTGACTCATTTTATTTCATTGAGGTAACTCATGGTAACTACCTCCTCATCATATTTCATTCATTGCTTTAAGAATCTTACACCATGTAGTCTCTTTATACCTTTCTTTCATCACCCATATTACATTCATTTGCTCAAAACTACTTAAACCCATTTCTTTAGCATGTTATTACATGTTTGAGGTGATCTATCATTTATGCAAGTTTGGATTTTATTAAGTTTGATCTACAATTAAAATTATCTTGTTTTTAATATTAAAGGGTATAGCTCAATTGATAGATTCTAAGTTTGCTCCTTAAAAATTACAAGCTCAAGTCTTATAACTCTTTGGTCAATTAGTGTGTAATAATTACTAAATATTTTCTCTTTAAATAATAAGTTTTTTTAAAAAAGTTTACAAGTCCTTAAATAAACATATAAAATCAATTTAAAAAATGTAAAAAAAAATAAGAGTCCTAATTAAAAAGGAAAAAAAAATCTTAAAGAAACTAGAAAAAAAAAGAGACAAAACTGATCTAAATGCATCCAGGTCTAATATAGAGGTATTCTAGACCTCCACTAGTTACAATGTCTATAAAACCAAATTTTTTGAATCTTTTAATAAAATTTAAATACGATCCTTTCAAAACGGTTATTTTGTGCAATCCAAGCCTCTTTTTAAACTAAGCATTGTCCAATTAATCTACAAATACTTCTACAAGACTATCCATGTATGATAGGTTTTTATTTTTATTTTTTTTGGTAAAAATACCTGCAACAAATAAGTGATATATTTGTATTTTATTATCCATTTTATCTCAATTTTTTAATTCGGTGTCAGTGAAGGAGCTAGAGACGTCTCTGAATATGTGTGATGGAAAGACGCAATCAACCTATCTACACATCTTACTAGAAAAAGAAATACAAAGAGATATAATAAGATGAAAATTTATATATATATATATATAATCTTGCTAGCAGTCCAGTCTATTAATTCTTTGACTTCTGACTTTGTCTTCTCTCCAACATCAAATTTATAATTACCTTGTCAGCTAGTTTCTTTAAAAAACAGTATTTGATCATGTCCTCTTCAAAGCCATAAAGTTTATAATTTCCCCCTTTTCAAGAATCCTCTAATGACCTGGAGAATTTTCTAAAACAAATCTGATGCGTTGAATATGTGCTGGGGTAAATATGCTGGTATAAGGAACCGAGTTGACTTGGAATAATGTGAGATCAAATCATGTTCATATTGAGCATATATAGATATGAATATGTTGATATTGTCAATGATTTTTCTCCACCAAAAAGGTGATCAACAAATATGATGTAGTCGTGGGAGAATTATCACAAAAGGGGTAAGATAATCAAAACATAGAATGATTGCCTTCTTGAACTTATTTCTACTACAGCAACAGCTACACATCTCTGCAAACAAATAGGGTCGCTTTTTCACACTTGTAATGTTCTTTTTATGTGTTTTGAAACTTCAGACGATTGAGACATAGAAAAAACCTAGCAATTTGCAAATATCATTATAAATAGTCCTTTTACAATCGATTTGCCTGGCCTGATCATTAAAGTACGTACTGTTATCGAAGAAAAATGCTTCCTAGTGTTTTTAAATCATCTGAAAATTGATTCTGCAGGACAAGAGGCACCAAAACAAAAAAATTAGTTGCTTGATGATGAAAACAACATCATTACCAAATAAAAGAAGTTGTGGTGATGATCATCAAATCTACTGCAACCCAAACCGTTGTCCCAGTTATATATATACATACACACGTGCACACACGCACCAAGTACTTTTCTTCAGAGCCAATTCATTATTAATACACTCACGCTGAGAAAGGATCCTTAATTAATATCATATCTTCAGCATATTCTAAGAAATTGGTCTTTTGTATAGTGAGTGCCTGTATCTACATTGATAACTAAGTCCGGAAAATGGTCTGCATATTGGATGACTCAAGGACCGCTATTATAACATAAGGAAATCATCGCCACACACTCAAGGGATCCTGTCCTTCACTGCAGATTTTCAAGGTTAATCAAGCTAGTCATGTTCTTTGCTTAGCGTCGCCAAGAGGTCGCCATATGTCGGCTTCATGTATATACTGCTAGGGTTAGTGATACCTTGCATTTCAAGCTTTGTCAGGCAAATTTATATTAATTAGGGAGGGTTTAAATATAAATAATTGCCCCATGTCTTGCATATACAAGACAATGAAGGCCACAGTCTAAATCTGACCAGCTACGCCCCCATCATTCTTTATGTTGTGAAGGTTCAAATATGTTTTCTTGGACTCGTTCAAACGGAATTTTCAATGTAAAGACTAAATATAATTAATATTCCTTAAAGCAACTTGCTCAAATCCTTGGACCGAAATATATTCTTTTTATCCATTTAATTTGATTTTTGTATAATAGAATAGTAAATGGGAAACAAGGAGCTAGCTGCACCTAGAGTTTTAAGAGTATACGAGAAAAGTACTAACTACTACATATAGTAGAGACAAGAAAATAAAGACAAATGATTAAATACATGATCAGACCGCCAACATACGTATTTCTCAAAAGTTTGCTCATATATACATCAGCATTGCGTGTATAATTTATATATTAATCCCATGTGAAACCTCTTATCGGTTTCCTTAATTACCCGATAATTAAGCTACCATGTTGCTTATAAAATTTAAAGATGAAGAGTGTTTTCCGCCAAAGTTGAAGTTTCCATTATATCTCTACTTTCGCTGGTCCCGATGCAATGATGTTTGATGGCCCGGGGAGTGATTGTGGAAAGCGTGGTTGGACTTGATTTTCACATTCTGGGTCAAGAGGTTTGAGTGTTTGTTCAGAAGTAAAAAACAAAATGGTGTGGAAAGATTAATGTGATCTCTCATTGTATGCGGACCCTTTTAGATGTATTCATTCATGGAGAGAGTCTATGACTTTTTTGACAGAGAAGATCCGTCGGCTTCTATCAAAATTAATTTCCCTTCTATGAGATTTTATAAGAAACGAAGAATATACGTTTTGTGAAGGAATTATTTTAATTTAATATTTAAGTTATTGAATGAAATTTTAATATATAATTGAAAGCTTTTCAGTTTTGAAATTTATGTATTTTTATATTATTTTGTGTTTAATATTTACCAAATAATGAATAATAAAATTTCTGATAGTTTAATTATTAAAATCTTAATATTATATAAAAAATTATCTCAACTTAATAACTACTTGAATTATTTGGTAATATTTTAAAATATAATTTATATTATTCTATTTAGATATAAATAATCCTAATTAATATAAAAGTGCTAATTCAAGACCTGTGAGCTTCTTAGGCTTGTAATTATGTTGTATAGAGGGGTGGTAGATTCAACATTAATTTGTGAATTACCATTTTTATGCCGAAATGTGGAAGAGTGCTTCCAAAAATTCCAGTGACTAATATATATATATATATATATATAAAAATCAAGTATGACTCAAATACATATTGTATATAGAAAGCTTAGAACATTAAAGGCACTGTCCAAGTTCAACTCCCTTCCGAAGCTACAGTACTTAAGAAATCCAAGACAAGATTTTAAGCAAGAGAATTAACAACACATGCAGATGGCATCTAGAAAAAAGGAGAGGACAAGTCGTCGGGGACGGTAGGTTTGGATTCCCCATTTTCCCCGCTGTTTTTTGTCGACTTCATGATGTCTTTTATAGCAACTTCCGAACTACCAAATTAGACCCCAAAAAGGATTCCAATTCCTATGGTATTTTCAAGCATCGCATTGGACAAATAGAAACGTTTCGAAATGCTTTCTTGAACTATGACATCAATTCTTCGAGAATAAAGAGATACCCATCTTCTGTCTCTCCCTTCGCCATTGGCACGAGAAACTGAAAAAAAAAAAATATCCTATCTCTTATCCCTCTAGTCTTTGGTCCTATTCACTTGTAATGACACATTGGAATATTACCACATGATTTATTACAATGCCCGTTTCTTGCATAAAAACTCAACCATGACCATCTTCTCTTGCTTGTCCTAAACTTGTTCATCTTGCCTTAATATTCCTTTTCCTTAGTTCTCTCTTACACTGATGGAAGATCAAGAGGAACTTTTGAATCTTAGCCTAGCAATTGTTACAGACTCCAATGGCGACATGAAAAGGAAGAGAAAGAGATCAAGGGCGGATGTTTCCAATCCTTTGATGAATACTTATGAGGGTTGTACTGAAGGGAAGATATTTAGGCTACTCCAAATGAGGGAACTAATGCTAAAACTAGACCATAAGAGGAAAGGAGCTGTTGAAGAAAATGGCAAAGGGCTTCACTTGATTCACTTGCTTCTTATAGCTGCCACAGCACTTGACAAGAATAATGTAGGCTCAGCCTTGGAGAATCTAACAGAATTGTATCAAAGTGTCTCCTTATCCGGTGATTCGGTGCAAAGGGTCGTTGCTTATTTTTCTGATGGATTGGCAGCAAGGCTCCTCAGCAAGAAATCTCCCTTCTATGATATGATCATGAAGAAACCAACATGTGAAGAAGAGTTCTTGGCGTTCACAGATCTTTACAGGGTGTCTCCTTATTACCAGTTTGCTCATTTCACTGCAAACCAGGCAATCCTTGAGGCATATGAGAAGGAAGAAGAGAATAACAACAGTGCATTGCATGTTATTGATTTTGACGTCTCCTATGGCTTTCAATGGCCTTCTTTAATACAGTCTCTCTCCGAAAAGGCAAGCAGTGGCAACCGAATTTCTCTGCGAATAACCGGATTCGGCAGAGGTATAGAAGAATTGCAAGAAACTGAGAGTAGATTAGTTAGCTTTGCGAAAGGGTTTCGCAATCTAGTCTTTGAGTTTCAAGGGTTGTTAAGAGGGTCTAAGCTCATCAACCTAAGGAAAAAGAAAAATGAAACAGTTGCTGTGAATCTAGTCTTTCATTTGAATACTCTGAACGATTCTTTGAAGATATCCGACACATTGAAATCAGTACATTCACTTAACCCCTCCATTGTTGTCTTGGTGGAGCAAGAAGGTAGCAGAAGCCCAAGAAGCTTTTTGTCAAGATTCATGGAGTCTTTGCACTATTTTGCAGCAATGTTTGATTCTTTAGATGATTGTCTTCCTCTAGAAAGCCCAGAGAGATTAAGCATTGAAAAGAATCATCTTGGAAAAGATATCAAAAGGATGCTCAACTGCGACAAAGATGATGCAAACTGTCCAATATATGACAAGATGGAAACATGGAAAGGAAGGATGGAGGGCCATGGATTTGCAGGCATTAAACTCAGCTCCAAGTCCTTGATACAAGCCAAGCTTCTTTTGAAAATTAGAACTCATTATTGTCCTCTTCAATTTGATGGAGATTTTTGTGGCGGGTTTAAAGTTTTTGAAAGAGATGATGGGAAAGGTATTTCTTTAGGGTGGCAAGATAGGTATTTAATTACCGCCTCTGCATGGCATATTTGTGCATGATAGTTACTTTGTTGTTCCCATTTCTAGCTAACATATTCATGATTTTTGTAACTTGAATCAAATAAGAGTTCCTAGTTTTGACATGATCATGTTGTAATTTGTGCTAATTAGATTAAAATTAATTTATATTAAATCTTGCTTGCTAGCCTACTAAATAGTTAAGTACATATTGCTCACTCATTTCTCTAACAAAAAAAAAAAAAAACCCTTATATTGCCCTATTCTCAAAATCAAGTTCTAATCAATATTCTAGAACTTAGCCATTCATATGGTATGCTTTTTTTTCCTTTTGATGATCATAGAGCTAATTTTGGCCTCAAATTACTAACAAATCTCAAATGTGATGACCGAGCAAACCTCGTTTCCTAGCATTTTGGTGCATTAACTTACATAAGACATGCATCTTGCTTAACCAAACCAATGAGTGCCAAGAACTTATTAATAAGATGATTATGAAAATCTCTGTATAATTTCGAAGTTGTTAATTTGGCCTAAAGCTGCCGCAGCCACAGTTTCATAACTTATATATTTATGGTGTCTAGCTTTCACGGTTTCGTGAATTTGATGGTGTGCATGCATGAATATTAATTCCAAGTTAGTACTATAGTTCAAATCTCAAGTTAAGTTATAAGAGGTAATTTTTTAATTATATATAAATCTTAGTGTTTAAAATGAGTAATAATAAATATTAAAGAATTATGATATGAAAAAGGCTCTAAAAATGTACATGGATCGTTAGAGCAGGGAGACATGTAAATGAATTCTACTTTAGCGACGATTCATGAACATTCTTGTTATATTTATATATTTTATTTTATTAAAAAAAAAAACACAAGCTAGCTGGTAGTTGATCATAAAATACAACAGCACAACAATTAAAACACATTGGTACTTTCAATTAGCAACAATCATTTTAATAATTGTACTTTATTATATAAGGTTATAACAATCAAAATTGATCTGTAACTATATATCCCATGCATATAATTTATTATAATTAATTGACTATAAGTTAATATCAATGGATACTAATATTAATAATAATTAAAAAAAAAAACTACAATCCTACAAGCTCACATACAGTACATAAAATTGTTATTTTCTTCCCCACATAAGATTTAGCATCCAAGTTTTAGTATAACATAAGCAGAAAAATACAAAATTAAACTTACTGCACATATATTAAAACAAAAAAATATGATACCTGAGAAATTACTATGATCTTTTCAAAGATCACTGTGTATCGTAACAATAATTCACAATGATTTTTTTAATTTTCTACATTGTGATCATTTTTTTTTCAATTTAATTTTGTCATGTTTAGTTTGTGATTGAACTTGATGATTTATTTTAATTATCTAGATATAGGATCTCACAATATTGATGAAAACATTATTACTTATTTAATATTTTATTTTGCACAATAAAATTTAATTTTATTGATTTAAAATAATTAAATTTATGAGGATTAAATTTTAAATTTAAATAAATATTTAACTTTTTTGTTATGATATTATCAAGGATTGCATGAGTAGGAGGAAGTTCTTGTCCTTTTTATTCATTTGGAATTAGACTTGTGTATTTATTTTTATTGCTGATTTAACAATATCGAAGAAAAATTAAAACACTTAATCAATGCTTGGTTTGTAAAATAAATTTAAATTATAATGATTTAAACTAATTAAGGCTTAAGAGACCACCTTACAAACAAAACTTTTTAAATTAAAAAATAACTAAGAAAAGTTTTACTAATATATTTGAGAACTTACAAAGTAGTTTTATTATGATCATAGTCATCAATCCTGAATCATTAAATTGTCAGGTATTAAGGTTATTTATTAATTTATTAAAATAATATCATTTTTCCTAAAATAATTCTTCGATGTGGTATGGTTGAGTTTAGATCATGTTGGTCAGTTCCAGCAAGTAACAAGTTAACTCATGAAATTATTCAGGGTAGTATTTTTTTAATTAAAATTAAAATCTAATTTAGACCAGACGTTGGATTGTGGATTCTTCAGTCCGGGTTTACCAAGTCGTATAGTGCCTTGAAACTACAAGTCGTTCGTGTAAACCTGCAGATGCTTGGCCACGTGGCGAAATCTAAGTTGTAATTAGTCACAGAAATAGACTTCTACCATAGGTCTCTCTAGTAAATCACCACTGCTAGACCTAGAATCCTGTGTTAGCAGAGTACGGGAAAAAAAATGGAAGAGCTGAAATCAGCAATGGAAGCTTACTTGGACCAAATGGCGGATCTTGTCCAGAAACTCTCCTCGGAGCTCCGATCCGGATTCCGACCCGCCATCGATAATTTTATCGGTTTCTTCCATGCCATTGACTGGACGGTACTCTTTTTTTAGGACTTTTCCTTTTTCTGTTTTTGGGGTTTTATGATTAAATTAAATAAAAAAGAAGTTTTAATTTTTTGTTTCGGACAGGAACCTTGGCTGATGGGGCTAATAGGATTCCATCTCGTGTTGCTGGTACTAACAGTTGTTTCAAGGAAGCATATTAACTTCCAGATGTGTCTGTTCCTTGTAGCTTGTAAGTTTTTTGTTTTTGAACTTAATTTTGTAGTAATGCTGTAAATGTGAGTGAAGTGGATTTTATTTTATTTTTTATTTAGGGACTGTAAATTTGGGTTAAATGCGGTAACGGGTTGTCAGATTTTTTTTTTTAAAAAGAGGACTTCTTTTGAAATTTTAGTAAATATTGAAGCTTTTTTTTGTTGCTTTGCGCATTTTTGGAAATTGCGGGTTAATTTTTTTTTTGTGGTCTTAGATGGACATTTTGGGATTTAATGTATTGGGCAATTGCAATTGTTACTTTAGGGTTTTCTTCCTTTGTTCTTATATAATATGACATGAGTTGGTTTTTGCTTGTGATGCGGCTAAAATACTGTGCTTGTGTATAAACAATTGGTTTCTGTAGTAATGTGGCTAAAATATTGAGCTTGCATATAAACAGCGACTGTGTGAGAGATAAAAGATTGATGGCCTTGTATGAATATTTGGTTGAATTTAGTGAAGCTAATTTGTTTTCTGAAGTTGTGGATGGGTGTTAAGCATAGTGCTTCTGAAGTTGTGGATGGTTGTTAAGCATAGTGCTTCTATTAGTTGTGCAACATGGGAATGGCAGTTTAATAGTACTATGCTAGTCTGTTAACTATTACTGTACATTGTGTTGCCATCCAATAATGATAATGTAATTGTGTAAAGATTCTCAGGATAGAACTCGCATTTTATATCGTAAATCATTAACTACCTTTTCTGCAATATGATTGATGTGTGAATCTTCTTAAATTGGTGTCTCTAAATGTTAGAAATTTGAATTAAATTATTGTTACAGGCTTCAAGAGCCGTCAACTCAAAACCAGTTTTGCAGTTAGAAAGTTACCTAGATTCTGGAATCCTGTATTTATTTTGTGAATTAATTAATATTGAGCCACTGATGTCACCTAAACTCTTAGACTCTTAAAGCTAGTTTTTGGGTCATCACTCAATTTTTCCCAAAATCAACTTTCTAACTGTTGACCAACTAGTGCAAGAACTAATTCACTTTACTCTCCAATATAAAATTTTTATCAGCTTGTATTTCTGTGGGTGATGTCTGCCCTGGAATCTGAGTTCATGCTAGCATGCATTGATGTTTTCTTCTATTGCACTTTCCATTCTCACTGCTGAAGTCCTTGGATATCTGATTTCATTTAATCATTTCATGTCATGTAGTGGCTGGTGTATACTTAGCAGAGAGGCTTAACACAGTCATGGGTGACCGCTGGAGGAGCTTTGCAAGCCAGAATTACTTCGATCCACATGGACTTTTTCTTTCAGTACTCTGGTCTGGGCCTCTTCTTATCATTGCAACCATTATTCTGGTGGGTGTTTGAAGTTACCCTTTTCATCTGCTTGCATTTTCTATATATATATTTTTTTGCTATTCATTCTGAACCTATTATCTTTTTTGCAGATAAACTCCCTCTTTTCCCTGTGTTACATGATTGTTCGGTGGAAAAGGGCTGAGCTAAGACATCGAGCTAGGCTGGCTCGTGAAAGTAACAAGCAGGATTGATCTTCTCTTGCCTGCTGATCTGTGAGAAAGATCGAAGAGCCTCTTCTTCCCTTGAGGCAGTTTTGTAGTTACAAGTTATATTGGGGATATGTATGTTTCCTCTATCCTACAAAGTCATTTTCTTCTATTCAGTTTCGAATGGTGTAATATATAACCCTGCCATGCACACCAGTGCATTTTACGGCCAGTGGATTTAATTAGTTAACAAACCTAAACTCTTACCTGTTTTGAATGCTTTGCAGCCATTCACTAGTCATTTTGAGTCTTGAATTTTCTTTTCTTAGATTTTGAGGTATTCGGCCTTTTCCATCAATGAGAACTGTGAGCTCATAAAATTGAATGTCAGTGTCCAAAACGTTCATGTCAATTGTTTTTAACCTAAAAAATCATAGGATGCTAGGGTGATACAGGTGTTTTTTTTTAGGTTATTAAGTTTATCGAGTTTAATAAATTTAAATAATAAAACTAACATGAAAAAATTGACAAAAAAAATATAAAATTATTTAGCAAGTTAATATTAAAAGGTTAAAATATATTAAAAAATAATGAAAAAATATTTAAGTAAATTTAAATTAACTTATTAATCTTGCAATTTTAGGCACAACAAGATTATGATAATTTAATAAAAAAAAGTTAAAAAACCTTACAAAAACTAATTTGTAATAAGTTAAATGTTAGTTAAATGTTGAAGTAAAAAAATAAAAAAATAATTTAAAAAAACCCAAAAATAAATATTAAACCATATTAATTTTCAAAACTTAGAATCTTGGTAATGAGCTTAGAACCAACTTCAAAGTAGGTAAACTTTAAAAAATAAAATAATAAAATTTTAAATAAATAAATATTAAGAAATAAGACTAAAAAAAATATTTAATAAAATAAGATCCACAACAAAATAAAAAAAATATAAACTTGATCTAGCATAAAAATAATTTAAAATCAAATATAGATGGATGAAATTAAAAAATATTAATTAAATAAAAAATTAAATAACAATTAAAAGAATAAGGATAAAATTTAATATAAAAAATAAATAAAATTAATTGATAATAAATGAAACAAAAAATCAAAAATATTAAAAAATAGAATTAAATTAAAAATTAAAAATTAAAAATATTTTTTATTTTGACAAAATAAAAAAAAAGTAGAAAAAGTCAACCAAAGTCTGATTACTATCACATGCACATATAAATATGTATACTTGAGGTCTTAGTCTAGCGATGAGAGAGACTTGTTCTCTTTCTCTGTATCTGGATTCAAATATTACCGTGTATATCTGTTACACTTGCGGTGCCTTATATGTTAACTGGACTTGCAGTATGTTTAGTAGATCGTGGAATTAATCGTGGTGTGCGCAAGCTGGTCCGAACATCCACGTAAATAAAAAAATATATATGTTAAAAAAAACTATTCAAGTGATGTGGTAATTAAATGGTAAGAGTTTGAAATCAAGATATTTATTTTTTATATAATTTTAAATTTAAGTTCTTGGTTATTTATATAATTATTATTAAAAATTTATATAATTATTAATTTTATAAATTAATTATAATATACATAAACTAATCTGAACACTTATATTAATAAAAATTTATTAAATTTCCTTACAAATAACCATGAAAAGGTTTGATACATGTGTCGAAAATACATTTTATATATATATATATATATATATATATATATATATATGTTAAACGAGGCAACATAGTTGCCAGACCCGGTACTCTTGTGTCAGTAGCAGAGCTCTCCCTTAAATGTGTTAAAAGCAACAGAGTTTCTTAAGTTTTTCCTACTCTTGATTCCCTGCGATCCCATTCTGCATGCATCTCCTTTGCAGACTCATCTTTTTGAAATATTATTTCTATTAAAAAATTAAATGATTACTGAACATAGCACAGCTCCACCTATGCCTACCATCCACAGTACTACTACCGTGAAGCCAGTCGATGTTTTCCTGACAGGTGAAAGAGACTGATTAAATGATATTATTAAAAACTAAATAAAGTAATTTACATATAATAATAAAAATATAAAATTTAATCTTCTAACAAGTTAATATTAAAAAGTAAAAATATATTAAAAAATAAAAAAATATTTAAATAAACTTGAATTAACTTATTAACTCTGTAATTTTAAATACAAGATTATAATAATTTAATAAAAAATTAAAACAAATCTTACAAAAACTAATTTTTAATAAGTTAAATATGAAATTAAAAATAATAAAAAAATTAATTTTAAAGAAGATCCAAAAAAAATATTAAGCTATATTAATCTTCAAAATTTAGAATCCTGGTAATGAGCTTAGAACCAACTCCAACAAAGTAGGTAAACTTTAAAAAATAAAATAGTAAAATTCTAAATAAATAAAATAAAATAAAATAAAATTGAAAAAAATATATAATAAAATAATATCCACAATAAAGTAAATAACAATAAAAAATATAAACTTGATCTGGTATGAAAATAATTTAAAATTAAATATAAATAGATGAAATTAAAAAAAATTAAATAAATAAAGAAACAATAAATAATAATTAAAAGAATAAGAATAAAATTTAATATAAAAAAATAAATAAAATTAATTGATGATAAATGAAATAAAAAATATATAAATATTTAAAAATAGAATTAAATAAAAAATAAAAAATATTTTTTATCATGACAAAAAAAGAGTAAAAAAAGTCAACTGAAATCCGACTACCATCACATGCACATATAAATATGTTAAAAAACAAAAGAGAATATGTTAAAGGTCCTTGTAAATAAGCAATCTTTTATGAAAAGATTTGATATATGTGCTGAAAATACATTCTTTATATATATATATGTGTGTGAGTGTGTGTGTGTGTGTTAAATGAGGCAACAGAGTTGGCAGACCCGGTACTCATGTGTCAGTAGCCGAGCTCTCCCTTGAATGTGTTAAAAGCAACAGAGTTCATTAAGCTTTACCGTACTCTTGATTCCCTGCGATCCCATTCTACATGCATGTCCTTTGCATACTCATCTTTTTAAAATATTATTTCTATTAAAATATTGAATAAGCACAGTTCCATCTATACCTACCATTCACAAAACCACTACCGTGAAGCTAGTCCATGCTTTCCTGATAGGTGAAAGACACTGCTTAAATGATAGTATTAAAAACTAAATAAAGTAATTTACATATAATAATAATTATTATTATACTATAATTTAAATAAAAATACCATACATTTACTTCAATATAAACTTATTACACGGTAAACCATAGTATAAACATAAAATATCTATATTATAGATAATATTATAGCATTAAAAGAAGTTGTTTTATCTGTTTTTTAGTTAAAAAACTGATGTTGAGTTTGATTTAATTGTTATACCTAAAATTATTAGATTTATTTTTATACTTTTTTATTATTTTTTTTATATAGTAAAGAAAAAATAAATTGATAAGATTTTTTTATATTATATAAAAATTAAGTGATGATATTTTTTTATTTAAAGTTAAGTTGAATTTTTTTACTAAAATATGTTTGTTTTTGTGTTTTAAAAATGCTTTAAAATTTTTTATTTTTTAATTCAAATTAATATTTTTTAATGTTTTTATATTATTTTAATGTAATAATAAAAAATATTTTTTAAAAATAAAAAAATACCATCTTTCTTTGTATTTTTTTAAAATATTTTAAAAAATAACTATATATAATAATATAATAACTGGCATTTAGCCGTTTTTCATAGCAGGTTAATATTAATTATTTTTTGAAATATTAAAATATTGTCATTGTTTTTAAAAATAGGAAATATATTTATACTATCATCATTGTTAAGTAAAATATTTTATACTGTCGCTTTATGAATAGTTTATAGTTGATTAATAATCAATACATTAATAACTAATTTTTTTTAAATATTTTTTATTTTTTTCATACTAAAAATAATTAATATGAATTTTTTTATATTGTTTAATATTAAGGCGATGCAGTGAGTCCCATTTCCTTGTTACAGTGACAGATGCGCAGGGCTCAATTGTTGCTATACACCTTCTATCGATTCGATATCCAGTGTGTCTTCTTTTTCATGTCATTGAAAGAGCTGTGGCCTTGGATTTATTAGCTCCACAACAGCGATGAGAAATATTGAAGAGCGTACAACTTCAGAGAAGAGATTTGTTTTTTTCCAGCTTATCTCAGGAGGATCGTACTTCCCTTATTATGACAGCGGAGCAAAGATATTATAAATGACTTCAGTGAAGTGGCAGGGAAATTAAATGATACCTCATGATAACAGCAATGGCATGGGACTCGTCTCCTTGCCATAATTTATTCATCACGGGGTCCCTGTGAAGGGTGTTAGGAAGCAGGACTCGCGCGATGTGATCATGTCTTCTGGCTCTCTGCACCAAAATTTTAGAACCTTGCACTGTTTCCCATACATGACATACATGAACATCGACATCCATGTGGCCAAAACCTTTCCATAAAGAACCGTTGTCCCTTTCTTCCCTTTAGTGCTTCCTGCTTGTCCTTTGCTTTACCCTGATAAAGTATTATTTCTGGAAAAAAATTTCAAAATCTTCCTCGAAAGAGTTCAAAGGAAAAAAGAAAAAGATGAAACTAGAAAAAAGGATTTTACAGCTCGGAGAGACAGAAAACAAGAGCCATTTCAAGGCTGCTACAGACAGGGTTTATGGATGGGATTATTGAGTGGAGTTGCAGTGCAAACACTTATACTCTCCTACATTATCTGGAGGACTGATTGGGTCCTGGTATGAGTTCGCCTATGACATCGAGGGTGTCTTGGAATAAGGGTGGTTCGATGGACAAGCTAAGAGTTCAGGTGGTGCGTTTAATAAAGGTTTGAATTTGCAGTGGGTACTCTGACTTACCTAAGTAGCAGAAGGTCTTATGGCGACAATGTATATATTGAATCAAATATTAGATTATCTGGATCCAGTTGGTCATGTGTTCTCAGAAGCATTTTGGAAAGCGGGCGTGTTCCCGAATTATCCGAGGATTTGCTGCTCTCGAGTAAGTTTCCCGAGCATTTCGGTAAATTACATCTTGAACAAGTAAGCGTTTTCCGTATTCTGTTAAAAGAAATCTTGTTGGCTGATAGATGAGCTATTTAACATATGAAAAATTGGTTCAGGTTGATAAGGTTGCTTTGGATGCTTTGAATAATGGCGCAGAAGTTCATTTGCAGGCAGGTATGGAGTCGGTTTTCTCACACATGGACTTTTTCTTTCAGTGCTCTGGTCTGGGCCTAAATTGGTGTCTTATTAATCATTAACTATCTTTTCTGCAATATGATTGATGTGTGAATCTTATTAAATTGGTGTCTCTAAATGTTAGAAATTTGAATTAATTCTTTGTGATTGTCTGTGTTGCTTCTATGGAAGTTCGACTGCTAAAATTATTGTTACAGGCTTCAAGAGCCGTCAACTCAAAACCGGTTTTGTAGTTAGAAAGTTACCTAGATTCTGGAATCCTGTATTTAATTTGTGAATTAATTAATATTGAGCCCCTGATGGCACCTAAACACTTAGACTCTTAAAGCTAGTTTTTGGGTCATCGCTCAGTTTTTCCCAAAATCAACTTTCTAACTGTTGACCAACTAGTGCTTATAGTTCACAAAGCCAGAAAAGAACTAATTCACTTTACTCTCCAATATAAAAATTTTATCAGCTTGTATTTCTGTGGGTGATGTCTGCCCTGGAATCTGAGTTCATGCTAGCATGCATTGATGTTTTCTTCTATTGTACTTTCCATTCTCACTGCTGAAGTCCTTGGATATCTGATTTCATTTAATCATTTCATGTCATGTAGTGGCTGGTGTATACTTAGCAGAGAGGCTTGATACAGTCATGAGTGACCACTGGAGAAGCTTTGCAAGCCAGAATTACTTCGATCCACATGGACTTTTTCTTCCAGTACTCTGGTCTGGGCCTCTTCTTATCATTGCAACCATTATTCTGGTGGGAGTTTGAAGTTACCCTTTTCATCTGCTTGCATTTTCTATTTTTTTCTTTTTTCTTCTATTCATTCTGACCCTATTATCTTTTTTGCAGATAAACTCCCTCTTTTCCCTGTGTTACATGATTGTTCGGTGGAAAAGGGCTGAGCTAAGACATCGAGCTAGGCTGACTCGTGAAAGTAACAAGCAGGATTGATCTTCTCTTGCCTGCTGATCTGTGAGAAGGATCGAAGAGCCTCTTCTTCCCTTGAGGCAGTTTTGCAGTTACAAGTTATATTGGGGGTATGTTTCCTCTATCCTACAAAGTCATTTTCTTCTCTTATTCAGTTTTGAATGGTGTCATATATAACCCTGCCATGTACATCAGTGCATTTTACGGCCAGTGGATTCAATTAGTTAACAAACCTAAACTCTTACCTGTTTTGAATGCTTTGCAGCCATTCACTAGTCATTTTGAGTCTTGAATTTTCTTTTCTTAGTGGCATAACCTAATTTTTTGATTTTTTTTATTTACAAAAATTGATGAAAAACAAGTAAAAATAAAATAAATGAAGAGTGAATTAAAATTTGGGTTAAAGGCAACATGATTAGAAGTTTAAAGAATTAATTAAACTCTTGACTAGTTTAATTAATTAAATAAAGGGGCTTAATTAGGAAATTAATAAGTTTGAGGATTTAATTAAACTTTGATTTAATTAATTAAATAAATTCAGGGACTTAATTGAAAGTAATCCAAGGGTAAAATTAAAAATTTATTTGATTAAGGGACCCAATTAATACATTTCAAAACACCAGGGACCAAACTACAATCTGTCATTTGTCATGCCAAATGACGTCGTTTCGGTTCATACTGTTCATCATTTGTTAGCTGAAGACCGAAGAAAAATCAGAAGAAAAAACCGAGAGGGAACCAAGGAAAAAACAAAAGAAAGGACTGAACCGAAAGAGGGGGAACGAGAGGAGAAAAGGAATGGACGGCGAGAGTGTCAGGATAATAAAAGAGCAAGAACAGAGAGACTATACAGAAGGCCCCATGAGAACGAAATAAATACAGAACAGGGACAGGCAGGAAGAAACCAATCAGAGAAAAGCAAGAACAAAAGAGAAGGGAAGAGAAAGGAGTTTAGCCGACGAATCTTTCATCACGTTTTCATCTTCATAGCTACTAGGTAAGTAAGCTTCTCTTTCCCCGCTTTTCATTTTAATTCACCGGTTACTGTTTACTTTGAATTTCAATTCACACATTCTAACCTAATTCCTCTATTATGTCCATGCACGCGTGAAATCAACCAAATCACTTCACGCGTGCTTTCTTTGATTTTTGCCCAGCCGGGTCACTGGCTTGGGCCAGTGACCAGGCCGGGCTGGCTGGGTCAAACCCAGCCCACATGGGCTGAGCTGGACCCAGCCCACATGGGCTGAGCTGGACCCAGCCCAAAACGAATATATGCTGCGCTGGGCTGGGCTGGAATAAAAATAAAAAAAATAGAAAGTAGAAAGTAGAAAAAATAAAAATATAAAAAGTATGTAAAAAAATATGCATGCAAAAATAAAATAAAATAAAATAAATTTATTGGTTTATTCATTGACGGTAGAGTTCGGAATAAAATAATGATGTAAATTTATTTTATTTTATTAAATTTTACTTTTATTTAGTTACATAAAAAATATGTATGCATGAATAAAAAATAATATAAATTTATTGGTTTATTCACTGACGTCAAAGTCAGGAATAAAAATACCGGTTTAAATTTATATTATTTATATTCGTTGTTTTATTTTTATCTAAAAAAAATATGTGCATGCATAAAAATAAATTATTTTTATTTATTTGTTCACTGACGCCAGAGTCGGGAATAAAAAATACTAATTTAAATTTATTTTATTTTTTGTGACATGTGTAAAAATAAATTTATTTGATTTATTTGTTCACTGACGCCAGAGTCAGGAATAAAAAATAATTGATTTAAAATTATTATTTTTTTATAACTATGTGATATTTACCCACGCCAGAGTTGGAAATATCTGTAGTTAAATATTCACTGACGCTAGAGTCAGGAATATTACACGCAAAACCCTCGTAGCATAAACTAACAAAACATTAGCAATTATTGACAAAGTCAGTAATGCAGCCTGTCTTAGGCAGGATGTTTAAGGGGTGATAATATCTTTTCTTTTACGTAATCAGTCTCGGACCATAGAATCTCTGTTGACCAGTTAGGGTTCTTAGTAACCATAATACTAGGTGGTGACTCCTTAAATAAAGAATATCCTTATTAAAGAATAGGATGCCAGAAATATGTTTTTTCCAAAGATTTATTGAAATTTTTAAAGCCGTCGTGATATCGGGTGCGACACTTAGATTTTGAGGTATTCGGCCTTTTCCATCTATTAGAACTGTGAGCTCATAAAATTGAATGTCAGTGTCCAAAACATTCCTCATGAATATACCAAAACGTTCTTTATTTGTTTTTTTAATTTATGAAAGGTCAAAAAAATAAAGGAAAGAAAGATATTTAGGTTATTAACTTGAACGAGTTTAATAAATTTAGTAAATTTAAATAATATAAATTAAAAAAATAAAATAACAATAAATAAACTAATATGAAAAAATTAACAAAAAAAAATATAAAACTTAATTATCTATAAATTAATATTAAAAAGTGAAAATATATTAAAAAACAATGAAAAAATTAAAATAAACCTAAATTAACTTATTAACGCTCAAACTTTTGACACAAGATTGTAGCATAATAAAAAAAAGGTTAAAAAACCTTATAAAAACTAACTTCTAATAAGTTAATAAGTTAAATGTTGAAGTGAAAAAATAAAAAATTAATTTTAAAAAGACCTAAAAATAAACATTAATTCATATTAATCTTTAAAACTGAGAGTAGAACCCGTTCCTCTAAATAAGTAAATTTTAAAGAAATAAAATACCAAGAAATAAGATTGAAAAAAAAAATATAATAAAATAAAATTCATAACAAAATAAGTAACAATAAAAAAACTATAAACTAGATCTGATATAAAAATAATTTGAAATCAAATATAAATAAATAAAATTAGAAAAAGATTAATTAAATAAAAAATAAATAGTAATAAGAAAAATAAAATTTAATATAACAAATAAATGAAATTAATTGATAATAAATGAAAAAAATTAACAATTAAAAAATTAAATTAAATTGAAAATAATTTTTTTATTTAAAAAAATAAAAAAAAGTTGAAAAAGTCAACCAAAATCTGACTACTATTACATGCACATGTAAATATGTTAATATATATAGAGAGTTGTCAGACCTGGTATTCATGTGTCAGTACCAGAGCTCTCCCTTGAGGGTGAGGGGGTGTAGCTTAACTGGTTAGGTCGTAGACTAACTCCCTAGACCTCACTAATTAGAGGTTCACAAACATTATGGTCATTAAAAGTTTACATGATCATTAACTTCAAAGCACGCGGAACTAGTCGATGTACATGCAAGCTGGTTACAATACCTATATTAATTAAAAAAACACACGACTGTCATAGAAAATGAGGTGCTAAGACAGTCTACATAGTTGTTTTCTATGTTGAGTGACACAATCCACATTGCATTTGAAATCTAAACATGCATGCATCCTTCTCTATCTAATACAAGCTTTTTACATGTTTTTTTTTTTGTTTTTCTTATAGCTTGTTTTTCACTCTCCACTAACAGCTCTCTGTTCACCATAACACATAACAAACCACCCTTTTTTATAGTGAGATCACCTTTCTTCTTTCCTTGTTTTTCTCTCCATAAAAAAAAATAAGCATGAAGATATATCTGAAAAAACATTTTCATACTTTAAACAACTAATGTTAAATATTAGATATTTTAACAAAAACAAGTCTAAGTACAAATCCTATGAGTTTGCTTCGTATTATCAAGGTGGATTTATATGATATTTTAAAACAAACTTCTATATATGTATAAGAGTTTGTTGTTGATTTTCTTAAAAATCAAAACAGATTATCTTTCAAGCATAGACTAACTAGTTTTATTTGCAGAATACAACCCCCTTCATCCATAACCTGGAAGATGGTAATTATTTGTTTTTGTTCATCGATACATCTAGTTTATATACTTTATACACCAAACATGTGTTAGAAGCTTTTATCTTATACTAGAATTGGATACTTAAAAAATATATAGGAGTTTAGAAATTATGCAAGCAGGAGCCATATTAAAAGATGTGGCTATGGATGAGAAAATGAGATTAGATTTTGCAGTGGAGATGGAGTTTGAGAAAACAATGAAGTTCTGCACCGTTTGTGATGTATTTTACGTAAAAAAAAATTAAAAAAACTATCGGTACTGACATTGCAAAGTTTGATTTTTTCGAGTAAATAATTTTTATAATTTATTATGTTTATTTTTCTATATTGTTTTTAATAAGTAAGGTTGCTCTCCTTAATGATCAATTCAGGACATAGTTTTTCAGACTTGGCCATCAAATCAAAAATTTATTGTAAAATAGAATTCTAAATGAAGATAAAATATAAAGATAAATGCAATAAATTATAGAAATTAATTACTTGTTGAAATAAAACTTTTCAAAGTCAGTATTGATAACTATTTTAAAATTATTTTATGTAGAATGCATCACAATCAGTGTAGAATTTTATTTTATTTTTTTTTTCAAATCTGCAATGAAAAATCTAATCCTATTTTCTCATCCATAGTGTCACCTTTTGATATGACATGTGCTTGTGTAATTAATGAACTCTTATAAGTTTTTCAAGTATCTTATTGTAGTACAGGATAAAAGTTTCTAATGCATGTTTGGTAGATACAACAGATAAACTAGATGTATCGGCGAACAATAACAAATCATAAGTACTTTTGAGGGGTGGGGGTGGTTTTATTTTGTAGATAGAGCTGATTAGTTTGTGTTTGTAGGAAAAATAATCTACTTCGATGTTCTGATTTTTAAAAAATCAACAAAACTCTTTCACATACAGAATTTTAAATTAGCATACAAATCCACCCTAAAAATGTAGAAACTCTTTTCGTAGTTGTGTAATCTCGGTGGCAAGAAGAAATTTTTATCTATTTAACTATTGATCGTCTGTTCAAAGATGCCAAAACAAAAAACACAATAGTTAATTATTTTAAAACAATAAAATACACTTGAACACAAAAAAAAAAAAGTTAAAAACACACCCGATTAGATGCAACCTCATAGAATTTGCATTTGAACTTGTTTTTGCTAAAATGCCTAAGATATAACTGAGGTTGTTTGAAGTATGAAAATATTTTTTTTAGATAATATGTTTTTAGTTGTTTGTTTTTTGAGAATGAAAGAGCTTTATATGATGAGAAAAACAAATTATAAGGAGGAGGAAAACGAGCAAATAAAGAAGAAAGGTGGTCTCTCTAGAAATATGTAAAACGCTGAATATTGTCTACTTTAATTAACATACATTATGTTCATAAAATTAAATATCAGGATGGCATAAAATTCTAAAAACTAAAATAAGCAAGCTACATTGTACTATTTGTTGACAATATATAGAACTTGAATATATTTTCCTAGATGGCAATAAAATAGTGTTTTATTTGTTGACAACATATAGAACTTGAATATATTTTCCTAGATGGCAATAAAATAGTGTTTTTTTCATAGTAATCTATTAAGAAGGTTATTTTAAAATGATAAAATACACTTGAACACAAAATAAATTTAAAAACACACTCGATCATATGCAAACTCATAGAATTTGTATTTCAGCTTGTTTTTGCTAAAATGCTTAAGATATAACTGAGGTTGTTTAAAGTATGAAAATATTTTTTTAGATAATATATTCTTGGTTTGTTTTCTGAGAATAAAAGAGCTTTATATGATGAGAAAAACAAATTATAAGGAGGAGTAAAATGAGCAATTAAAGAAGAAAGGTGGTCTGACACGATGAAAAGATTGATGTCTTGTTGCAAGTGCAGGAGTGATGAAGTAATAAATAACCTGACAAGACCGTGGTCGAACCACATGGAGGTTAATTGTACAAATTATAGACAATAATTATAAACAACAACAATAATAGTAGCAATAATAATACTAGTAATAGTAATAGTATTTTTTTAGATAATATGTTCTTGGTTGTTTGTTTTCTGAGAATAAAAGAGCTTTATATGATGAAAAAAACAAATTATAAGGAGGAGTAAAATGAGCAAATAAAGAACAAAGGTGGTCTGACACGATGAAAAGATTGATGTCTTGTTGCAAGTGCAGGAGTGTTGAAGTAATAAATAACCCGACAAGACCATGGTCGAACCACATGGAGGTTAATTGTATAAATTATAGACAACAATTATAAACAACAATAATAATAGTAGCAATAATAATACTAGTAATAGTAATAGTATTTTTTTAGATAGTATGTTCTTGGTTGTTTGTTTTCTGAGAATAAAAGAGCTTTATATGATGAGAAAAACAAATTATAAGGAGGAGTAAAATGAGCAAATAAAGAAGAAAGATGGTCTGACACGATGAAAAGATTGATATCTTGTTGCAAGTGTAGGAGTGTTGAAGTAATAAATAACCTGGCAAGATCGTGGTCGAACCATATGGAGGTTAATTGTATAAATTATAAACAACAATAATAATAGTAGCAATAATAATAGTAGCAATAATAATAATAATAATAATAATAAAGAAAAAGAAGGGAAAAAAAAAAGAAGAAGAAGAAGAAGATGAAAACTTTAAAATAAAATATTAATATAATGATCAAATAATGATAATAACAACTGTGAAGATTAGAGTATTTATTAATGTATAAAAGTCTGTTATTGATTTTTTTAAAAATCAAAATATCAAAATAGATTATCTTTTTTACTAACAATGACTGATCTTCTATTTATAAAATATAGTCATTACTTTCTTACTGAAAAAGCTTACACGAGAGTTGTTGAAGGACTGGTGCCATTCTAGTTTAGTAATCGAGTTCATTCAATCGATGTAGTTAAGGGAGTAAATCCATAACGAATAGAAGAGTAAGTCAATAAGCTGGTAACGAATCCAACAGGGAAGCTTTCAGCTAAGCCCTGTTTAGTTAATTCCCCCTCTGGCTCAAGGTGGATGAGTCTGTTATAGTCTTCCTTCTTTTTCTAAGGGTTGTTATCAAGGTGGTTGTTGCCTCTTTGTCCTAGAACCTGAAAATTTTTTATGATTTGTTATTATTTATTGATGTATATGATTTATCTATTGTATCTACTAAATATATATATTAATTTTTATTCTGTACTAGATTAGAAAATTTGAAAAAATTATAGAGGATCAGAAATTGTGCAAGCTAAATGGACGGGAAAATGAAATTACATTTTGCAATGGTGATGAGATTTAAAAAAGAAAAATGAAATTCTATAGTGTTTGTGTTGTATTATACATAAGAATTTTATAAAAAATAATTATCAACACCGACTTTGCAAAGTTTAATTTTTACAAGTAAATAATTTTTATAATTAATTATATTTATTTTTATATCATGTTTTTATTTATAATTTTATTTTATAGCAAATTATTTGATTTAATGACCAAGTTTTAAAAACAAAGTCTTTTCTTCTCTATCTCAGGCAAGCCATGCCTCTCCTAGTTGGGCTAGGACAAACCATGTCCAAACCCAAGCCTTGTTTTGCAAGAGATCAAGAACCACGATCCGGAATTTCTCCAACAACTTCCGAATATCTCTTGAAGTTACTCTAGACTTCGTGGCATACCGAAACACTTTCGCCTACCAGATTTGAAATTCTTTGGGCATCTGAAAATGTTGTTTACTAGATAGTGAAGACGTCATCAGTGAAAGGCCTTGTGTTCCAAATTAGTCAGAAGTGTATAATGAATGATCACTAGTGTCTTGTAATGTCAAAAACTATCACAGATCTGGCTGTTATCAAACTAAAATTCATGTTGAGATACCACGGGGCTTCAAGAAGTATGAACCTGTGATAAAGCTGCAGCATCAAAATTTACTATTAAGAAAATGGCTGAAGAACAAGCATTTATTTGAACTCATGAAATTACATCGGACAGCCTCACCTTACAAATGTACTAGGATTTGAAATCTGAGATTCATGATCATGAGCTAATACTAAAATTACTATATATGTTATTGAAGATTATTACTAGAAGTAGACTCCCCGCCGGTTTTCTGACTGTAATTACGGGATCAAGAAAGAAGAAAAGAGAATGAACTCTCTGAATCATCAAATGGAGGTCGAGGAAACTCATGGAACCCACTAAAATTACATGTATCGAAGTTCAACGGTGAGAAACAACTGGAAGGATCATCAGCATCGTCGTTCAAATCCATAACATTATGAGCCCCACTTCCGGTAGCTTCATGAGAGCCAAAGCTGAAATTTATGTTTCCAACCTTATTTGATGCTTCGTTCCTGTCCACTTTATCCGATGACACAGCTGGTCCTTTAGTTTCCTCGAGAGGAATAGCAGGAGTATGGCCCTGGAACAGAGCAATGTGTCCAAAAAGCTTGTCTTTCCTCGAGAATGTTGTGCCACAGGAACAAAGCCATTTATCCTTGCCACAATGCTTCTCATGAGTTTTAAGATCTGCAGTCACTGAGAATTTCTTGGTGTTGCATCGGCTGCAGGTGTAGCTTTTGTCACAATGGGTTCTCTTGTAATGGTTTTTAACGCATAAAATAGACTTCAAAGGCTGAAACTTCTTGTGATCCTTGTTACGCTTGCAGCCAGAAAAAGGGCAGGAATACCTCTTAATAACCACTGGATCTGAGCTCGATTCCTTGTTGGGTTTTGCAAGTGCAGCAGGGGTTTTGTACTCATCACCATGGCCTCTCATATGCATCCTCAAATTTGCATCCCGCTTGAACCCTTTCCCGCATATTGTGCAGAAGTGGGTGTGTGGTGCTAGTATTTCCTCTTTTTCTAGTTGTAATATATCATAGGAACCAGGTGGAAGGTACTCTCCCACATCAGCATCTTCTTCCTCTTTCATTTCATGTTCTTCAATGAAGTGGTTCTGGTCAGTCCCACAATTACCAGTAACATCCATCCTGTCGGACTGATCAGAAACTTTCCTTCCACTAGCATGTTGCGGCTGTGGACTACAACTCATGCCCGCCACAGGAGGAAAAAGAAGTCCTCCAAGCTGCCCAAGCAGTCCATTAGGAGTGTCTGTACAAAGCGTATGTTTCACAGATGGGAGAAGGCTACCTGCAGTAGAGATCAGCTGAACAATAATTGAATTGAGATCAGCAGTTATGAGAAACTGCTGTTGCTGCGTTACGAGTTGATCCTGTCCCCCAAGACCCTGACCTTTGCGGCCATCAAATAAATGCACGAAATCTTGAAGATGATGTATCTTTTGCTGTAGAAAAGAGAGACTACTAAGCATGGCTCTTGGATCCCAGTCTTGGACTTTGTTTGTTTCAAGTGTCTCAATACTTTTTCCATCTTCTTGATGATCCAGAATTTTGGTTGGATTGTTGCGGTTGGAAAGAAGCAAATATCCAGATTCAGATGCTTGGTTGAATCCTCCGAAAGGTGGTGATATTATGTTGTCCTCCCACTTTTGCTGCTGCTTCTGCTGTAAATTGAAATCGGTGAAGGATGGATTCTCCGAGGACATCCTTCTCGGCAATTCATTGCCGGAGGATGAAGTATCTGCCCATACATCTACAGATAGCCTCTCCTTAAGATACATATACCCTCTCCTCTCCTCTCCTCTCCACACAGTATGTGGAATCAAAGCTAACAAAAAGCTGGGATCTTAGCAAGACACACTTTGACCTTGCTTCAACTCGGCTGCTCCATGTATTTTGAGAAAGAAAAGTTGTGCTCGAACAGCATCGATATAATACCAGCAAAGGTCTCTGCTACCATGGAGGGTACAGTTTCACCAAAACTAAATCAAACCCATCAATCAGGACTGTTATTTGTAGCAATTTGAGTTGATTTGATTGATGGCACCCCATTAATCAGAACCGTTGGTTGGGTCACTCTTGGTATAAGTGGCGCATTGACACAAAAAAAAAAAGGAACAACTTTGGTGAAGTTTCATTGGATTAAGGAAGATTCTCACTGTGTCTCTTTAGAGTTTAGATGCATCTGCACTCGTTTGCATTGCACTTGACTTTCTCTCTGCTTTTGTTTTTTACCTTTTCTTCTTCTTTCTCTTTCTAGGACTTCAACAATAATGTCAATAATTTATGTCAATAATTTAAGAGAGATTTAATAATTCTATTAACTGGCTATTAGATTTATGTCTACGGGGGGAGGGTTACCTGGGGGAGGGGGAGGGGGGTCACCAGGAAGCATACCACCTCCTCTTTTTTTTTTCTTTTTTTTTTTTCATTTATTTATTTATTTATTTATTTATTTTTTATTAACATGAGTGTCCGGGCTAGCTTGCGCGCACCACGACTAATCCCACGGGCCCTGAAGTTAACGACCATGTAAGCCTCCAGTGGCCATCATATGAGCAACCAAGGATTCAAACCTGAAACCACAGAGGGAGCAAACCCCTTGATTTCAAGCTCTTACTACTTAGCCATTATCTAGATAGTTTTCTTTTTCATTTATTATTAGTATTCTTAAGTGACAAATGACAACTTTGTGACTAAGAAAAAAAAAATTGAATAGCAAAACGACACCGCACAAAAAAAAATGTTATTATGAAATTGAAAATTTAATTAATATTCATAAATAGTATAACAATAGTCAACACATGATTTCAAGTTATTTAATAACGTAAGAGAAAAATATTTCTGTATTTTGGATGTGTTTTTTTATATAATAGAGTTTTGTTCATTGAGAAGCAAAAAGATAATGTTTCTTTTGATAAAAAAAAAATTAAAATATATAAATTGATATATTAAAAAGTTGTTGTTAACACTAATTGAGTATGATAACATGAAATTTATCTCCCTTTCAAAAGACACAAGATAAATGCACTTGGAAATAATTTACTTCATCTATCTTTTTTATTTTTATTTTTATTTTTCTTAATAACTTATCTTCTTTTGCAGATGCAACTTCTCTTTCTAAAATTTAAGAGGAAAAAAATTTAAAGATAATTTATAATAACCTTTTTAAAATATTATGAAATTATAAAAATAATTCAAAAGATTAATAATAATCTTTTTTTAGAATAATTAAACCTAATAATTTAAAATATAAAAAAGAGAGTATTAATTAAAAAATTATGAAAATTAAAAAGAAGAAGAAGATGCTAAGCTGACAACATGGCATTGTTTATTCAAGGATGGAAGAAAGCCAGATGCACCTTGTTTATTTTTTAAAAAAGAAAATAAAAAGAGCCGCCATATCACTCATTTTGCTAAAAACTTTGAAGCTATTGCAAACTAGGGCTTAGCCTAGTGGTGGAAGGGGCTTATCTCCTTTTACTACACTTGAGTTCGAGTTCTAGCGTGTATACTTGTCATCCCCGCGGTGCCTTACATGCCTACTGGGTTTGCAGAGTATTCAGTGGGCCGTGGGGATTAGTCGTGGTGCGCGCAAGCTAGCCCGAATAGCCCACGTAAATCAAAAAAAAAAAAAAACTTTGAAGCTATCGCCCCTCCGCATAAAATTAAAATTGATTCAAGTTTTAAAAAGTAAAAATATTAAAAATCTTGGTGACTTAACTTATTTGGTCTGATAATCTAATTAAAAATTTAGTTGTAATTTATTTTTTTTAACCTTAACAAAACCGTTTTAATTTATAAAAAAGTTGAAGTTGGTAATTACAGTCACATTTTTAATTAACTACAAATTTTTAATTTAATATAATTTTGCTTCTAACAAACTTCTATGTCTGCTAGTCTTAAATTTATACAAACTAACCTTTATTTAATTATTAATTTTTTTTAATTTCATTGTTAATTTCAATCAATTAAATCACAAAATTCAGCTCAACTTTCAAAAAGAAATTTCTTAAAAATAGAACATAAACTTTGAAGTCCTCCTCAACCTGTTTTCATCAAATTACCAGTCTTCTCCTAAAATATGTTATGGCACTACCTTCCACTTATTAAAATGGGCACTACATCCCTATCAAAATTGCTTCAATTTTTTTTTAAAAAATTTTTTCCCTCTTTTTAAATTCAATGCACCCACAGACATTATTGAGTTGTGGGCCAAAATAAAAATGGACATGGCTCCAACACATGGCCATGTAATTGGTATAACGTGAAAAATTAATGTCATAGACGAATACAGCTTACGATTTCATAGAATGACCTATGCAATGACGGGAAGCTGAATAATGCTGCTGATTGCAAGAAGAGGAAGAGAATAAAATATTTGAAAACGAAGTCCATGAAAAGGAACATAATTAAATTTAAAAAAAATAAAATAAAAAATAAAAAGGACCATGATCTTGTTAGCCGTTGGTGCTTCCTTTTGAGGAAAAAGAATGCGAACCCATAACTTCAAAAAAAAGCTTGCTCATTTTTTTAAAGGCACCTTTAGCATAATTCCTAGTGTCCTCTTGGCATCTCCACAGGAAGAGTCAAATGGAAAGCCAAAATGTAAATTTATTGGCTTTGGTGAGTTTGTTTAATATGTTTTTATTCAGAATTTTGGGCAAATAACCTAAGCAATGTCCCCCAGCAATATATGAAGTCTTGATTTTTAAGTAAAATTTTGTATCTATCTGCCAAGTTTCAGAGTCTTCAATGAAATCCCCATCCGTATTTGATCATGGATTCTATTTTATTTAAAAAATTAATAAAGATAATGTCTTGTCGGAATTTAAGGACTTTTTCTAATTGTAGAAGATAGTTTTTCATTATATATATATATATGTCTTCTGTTTTCTTTTCCATTATCTCTCGGAAAAGAGGAGAATGTATCCAATAATTGGTGTTTTTGTAAAACTTTTGAAGTCTTAAAAATTAGAAACATGTTCAAATGAAAATTATTTTTCTAATGTTGACATATGTATGGTTATTTATTTAATTTTTTTCTTGATATCAATATTGATTAGATATTATATAGGTAAAAGCTAATATATATATATATAGGTACGACCTGAATATTTAGCTAAATAATAATAATAAAAAAAACTTGTGTATTTGTTAAAAGTTATCAAGATGAAATTGTGTGTTAACTTTTCGTGGAAAACCACATAAATTACAATGATAAAATCTTGAAGAACACAAAAGGACGTTCATGGATATATATATATATAACATAATATAGAAAATTAATCCATGTTTCCCAATTTAAACGACTAATTAATTTTCTAAATAAAATCTTATTTAAACATAACATTCTATTTTTCATTCTTCATGGATATGATATTCTAACAAACAGAGATGTTATTTGAATTTGAATACACCCTAGCGATTTTTGTAAAGAAATTCTTCAACTGGCCTTCCTTCCTCGTCTGTTTTTATATCGTGGGGCAAACATCAAATATTTCTCACACCCAAGGTGTGAGGTTTGCCTTCGAATGGAAAGTTGTTTATCAAATTCCACAAGGCATGCATCAACTTCTTTCTTTGTTGTGTGAACTCCAACCTCAGCTTTTCGATCTTGCATTGTATTCATAATGCCCTTAATCTTTTCTAAACCAGCATTTCTTGCATCCGAGCCATCTCGTTGTTGTTTCTTCACTCCAAATCTAAAAAGGAAGAGACTCGCTCTAAAGCGTGGTGTGTTTCTTTTGGGAAAAGTCTCTTTGCTGCCTAAAAAAAACAACAACTTCTTAATTTAATTATTATTTTTCCCTAAATACCCATATTTTCTAGCTAGATTTTCCAACTTCATTCACCACAAGCAAAACTAAAGCTAAAATCCATCAAGAAAATCCTCTCTCACCTTATATATTTGTTCTGTGTTTGTAAAGATTATCTCAACTTATCTATAAAGCAATGGAAGAAGGAAGCATCTTGGAAGCCTTTTAAAGTAAGCAAATGGGGGCCTCAAGTTTCTCACCTATGCGTTGCATATGACATGTCTTTATTTGCTAAAGATAGTGAAATACAGTTGGAACGTGTGATGCAATGATTGAATGAATATGTCCAGTGCTTCTTCCAGCTGGGAGAATAACTCTTTGTAAATCAGTCCTAGCTACAGTGCCTTTGTATCCCATGCAATCTTCTCTTATCTTGAAATCACTCTGCATTGACATTGAAAGAATATGCAAGGATTTTATATGGGGAAAATGAACATAGAAAAAGACCTCACCTTGTTAAATGGGAAACAGTATGTCACTCTAGATTAGATGGAGGGATAGGTCTTCGAAGGAATAATGCATTTATCATGAAACTAGGTTGGGGAATTATTCATGACAGCAACAGTCTTTGGGCAGGCTTTCTTCGAGGCAAGCGTAGCAGGATAAAGGATTGCATTCCTCGATGTACAGGCTAAAGGAAAAGATTCTCGCTATTGAAAGCAATCTGTAAGATCTGGCGTCATGTGATTGACGGGGTCGGATAGTCTATGGGTAATGGATTTGAGGATGGACAATTGGCAATGGCGAGCTATCCTCCTCCCTCTGTAAAATGGAAGTGAGAATCTTTAGCTCATTCATTATTACCCATGCAGATGACAATGGTCATGGCGAGCTATCCTCCTCCCTCTGTTCATATGAATGGTGATTCGATTTATTGGGCCCTCTTAGACGATCTAGCTTCTCTATGGAATTTGATTTGGAAATGGAACGGCCCAGAAAGAATCAAGGCATTCTTATGGATCGTAGCTCACAATAGTCTTATAAAAAATGAGACTAAAGCGCGTAGACACTTTGCTGAAGATGCATGTTGTCACCCCTGTCATCTTGTGGCCTATTGAGGCCGATAATTAAAATCTAAAAAATAATAAAATTATATTATAATTTATTAAATTACTAAATCAGGTCCTTATGTTTTTTTATGTCGAATCATTGATTATTGTCTTACATTTTTGAACAAAAAATATTCATAATTTTTATTTTACAGTCACTAGTAATAGTTAAAAAAAATAAAAAAAGAATTTTTTTTCCATCAAGTATGACTCAATAATTGTCTTGTTATTCGGGAAAACCAATACTATTATGTTTTTATCAAACATGACCTAATAATGTTGACACTGCTTCTTAGCACGATCCAATATTTGTAAACCTAGCTAGAACCATTTAAGTTGGGCTCTACTCACTAAATCCAGTAGAGGTGGCCTAGAGCTATGAGTAGGACCTAGCATCAGTAAGCCTTGCTATTAAGACCCACTACTGCTGGGTATTGCAAAGTCTAGGTTGTTATCGAACCCAATAATAATAGATATTGGGTATTACTGTAGTAAAATCATTAAACTCAAGTTTATTATAACTCTATTACTAGACCCAATTATGATGAATTTGGTTACCCAATAGTGGTGGAATTAGCTGAAGCAAGATTGGGCTTTATTTCCACTAGGGATATAATAGAGGTAGGCTCTATTGCCACTAGGATCTAGTAATGGTGGGCCTTGCTATTACTAGAATCCAATAAGATTGTCCGGGTTTGTTAAATTCAAAGTTAAGACCTATAATTAGGCTGGAGGAAACTAGTTGACCCACTGAGTTAACTTGGATAACTTGGTAAAAATTTGATAAAGTTTTTTTTTAATTTTTTTTTATAAAGATTTTTTTTATATATATTTTTCAATTGATTAATAACTCATTTTAAAGTTCATTATATAAATATTAGAATAATATTTTATTTTTTTAATGTGAGAATTGAATCCCTTAGTATATCTATTCTATATTCACAAAAAAAGAAGTTATGTTTTTTCAATGTGGGATAAATTTTTTTTTATTTAAATACTTCAACTTAAAATAATAAGATAATATCTTTTCAATATAGATTAAAAAACCTTTTCAAGTAATCTTTTATATTTAGTTATTTATGATTTTAAACTTAATTATTTATAATATATATATTTACAATATGTATAGTCTATATCCAAATGGATTATTTTTTAATTTTTTTATATAAAATATTAAAACTTCTAAAAAAAATTAATTTTTTTATTTTAACATGAATTGACATAGAACCCAATCTCTTGCCCAAATCAATTTTCATGTTAGGTTTAATAACTATAACTGTCAAGAAAATATATTTTTTAAATTTATTATATTTTTAAACCATCAACATACATTAAAAAAAAATATACTGCGACGTGCAGATGATATAGCTGGTTATAATTGGAGACATGTATTGTCTTTCAAGTTCTTGTAATTTCCTGTCCGTGATGTTTTTCCTGGAATGTTTCAGCAGTGATGTGTGAAAAAGATAAAATAAGGACCGTGCTTGTTCGGGGGTTGTGAAAATGGTTTCATTATCGTCTAAAAGAAGATTATTCATTTGAGAAAAATAACAATTTCTGAAAGTTATACATTCAGTCATCCAGATATAAAAGCAAAGGATGTTCGATTCTGGACATGTAATTTTTGGAAAAGGTTCAAAAATTTATTAGAGGAAGAAAAGTTCAGCATTGCTTAAGATGACAAAATTTATAAAGAAAGAAAAAATTGATAATCTTATGACAGTAGCTAGTAGATTCATCTATCCTTAGACTTGATGGGAACTCCTCTGTACATTTGTACCTTATCCTTCAAGGCATCTCTTCTGGGTCTTGCCACCTTATTGTTAGGATCAAAAAGCAAAACTTCTTTGAATGCCTTGAGAGCTGACTTCAGGTCTTTCTTCTTTTCATAGGCATCACCGAGGTTGTTCCAGGCTGTGACATAACCTGGTTGAAGCTTCACGGCAGCTTCAAACTGTTTGATTCCCTTGTCAAGCTTCCCGTCAAGAACATAACTAACGCCAAGGGCATTGTAAACCTATCCAAATATTTGGCAGGCAGAAAGGAACTTACCATCAAAATCATGCACGAGAAGCGTTATCATATTGATTTGAAATACAGACTAGGGTGCTCCCTGCCTTATCTTAATTGCTCAGAAAAAAAAGATATTAAGTTCTTATTTCTGGTCTTTGTTCATAATTTGCAAGTTGATTACCCACTCCTGCAAGGGGTAAACACCAACACTAGATCCTGACAACTTTCTCAGTGTGTCATGCAGGCAACTTTCTCGGTGTGTCGGTGCACACAGGGACAGGATTGCAGTAACAGACTGCAGTGATTCCAAAATACAGTGAACCAACATCAAACCATTCGGTAAATGTATTTGTAGACAGTAATCTAAATATATGAACTTGACCATCGAGTATGACTGAGCATATGAAATTTTCTTTTTCCTTCTTTTATTAGTGAAAACAAAAAAATGATGTTGCCTGGCATTTCCTAAGGCAATACACGAATGTGTTAGGTCAAATCAGAAGCAATTACCCCAAGGCAATCATACCTGGGTAAGATCTTGATCATCACCATCCCATTTCTCAATTGCCTGAAGTAAATATTTAGTGGCAGCCGGGTAAAATTTTCTCCTCGGCATTCCTGCACCGAGTTCAAAAGGCCCAGTTGCAGTGGCATCACCACTTCTTACTTGCTCCTGAAATTAAAAGGGGAAAACACAACAAGATAATAAGATCGTATTAAACAAAATGCAGATGGCCAATGCCTGTTATGACTATCAAACAAGAGATGAGAGTGCCGGGGAAGGTGAGAGAGAAACTAAATGGATCTATTTTTCTAAACAAAATGCACTGGTTGACCATGATTTTGGTGTCACACACAGACATGTGTCTTTGTTACAATAGCCAACTTTTGTATGATTAGGTAACAATCTTTACCCTACGGAATGCAACATCTGAAATGAAGGCAGGATGTATGGAAGATGAGAACTGCAAAGAGATCTCCACCCAGGAGCTATTGTACAAAAATAAATATTAGATACCAATACAGTTCGAATACAAGGTACAAATCAAACCTGCAATAAAAGAAAATTTTCTGAGGGAATCAAAGTTTTAATTCTCAAGTCTGCTAGCTCATCCTTTCTAAATCACTTTTCTTCATCTCTTACCATGCACTTCATGTTGAGCACATAGTTGCAGTTTTCTCCAATTGTACTGCTACAACTTCAAGCTTAACTCCGACAACCCTAGGCCATGCTAGGGAGACTAGTAATCATGGCGATCACAGAGCCATCTTCCAAGGAAACCTCATCCTAAAAAGAAACTTGCAATACTTCATAATGAGAGCTTCATGTTGGTAGAAAACCAACACACGTCTCACAGATTTCAGTTCCCACTTCTATACCACCATGAGAATCTGGGACTCCAGAACATAACTTTAGCACAATACTAAAGAATAACTAGGCATACGCTCTCTTCCTTCAGCATTGCAGAAACAAGTCCTCGGATGACCTCAACACTACAACTAAGCCGGATCCAGCGTGGATATGTGGCTATCAAAGCTACCCACCCTACTCCCCTATCATAACAAACCTCCAATCCTCTTCATTTGTGCACGAGACTCCAATTCTTCCCAGAATTTAAATAAAACTTGTCAAATACTTGTTAAAAAAATTCAACTTTGAGAGACCAGGAGGGTTGAAAAAGGAACTGGAAACGTGTACCTGAAGAGAGAGCCTGTGTGGCCTGAACTGGAGAGACCCAAATGGGAGGAGAGTGTGAGGGTGAGGGTGATGGTGTTGTAGAGGTGGAGATGATGAGATGGTTGCTTGGAGAAGCATTTTCCTTTGATTTTACTGTCTACGAGAGGTTTCTTTAGAGCAAAAACTGTTGTCTATGTTATCTCTGTCTACTTTTTATGTGAAATTAGGTGTTCTTTTGACCATGTATGCACCCAACTCTCTACAGAGTTCGGTGGTTGGTGAAGATAAAAAAGATCACTTGTGTAGAGTGTCCTCAACTGACAACAGAAGTGGATAAGGCCGCGTTTGTTTAATTTAAATTATTTGACCTTTAATCTCGAGCTCAAGAAATCACGACAGATGCATGCTCAAATCTGGAATTTGATATCACCAAGTTCAAGCTTACAGCGGATATATCCCAGGGAATAAATTGTAAACTAGAAAGAAATGCCAGTGTTTATTGAAGGATGACATTACAAAATCCCCCCCACCCCCCCAAAAAAAAAAAAAAAAAAAAAAAACATTCCAACAATAACTTTTTGAATCTACTGCAGGCTTTTGTGTCTTCAATCCAAATAAATTCTCAAATACTTTTGGGGCCATGGGAGGAATGTTCATTTGGCCGAGGAGCCATGAAATTGACAATCTTTTCATGGACGTTGTACCTAAAAATTGTGATTGATAAGGAAAAATCAATGAAATGCTCTGGGTTAATAGAGATGAAAATGACAGCACAGAAAACGAGCCCTCCCATGCATGTACCTGATCTTTCGACACTTTGAAGCACGCCGATCAACAATCTCTCCTCTTAGTTTGCAATCTTTTTAGAGCATAAAAGGTCGTCTCTGCAGACAAATCAATAAGCAAGATTAAAGCAGTGTTTTTAAACCCGGCCCGGGTAACGGGTTTTGACCGGGTCACCCAGGTCGTCCTGAATTTTATTTATAAATCAGAAGGTCATTTTGTTAAAAAAAAAAAAAAAAAAACCAGCCGGGTCATCCAGGTTTTAAATTACCCATATTTTTTCATAAACCCGGCCGGTTCCAACCCCGGGTCAGTCAGGTCCAGGGTCGACCCGCTAGGCTGGGTTTCAAAACTATAAATTCAAAACATTAAATAAGTGTAGGGCTGGTAATTGAGGAAACCATCTGATCCTCTATCTTGGAAATGAAGAATGTGAGAGTGAAAAACAGCCACCAATTACAGCTTTATGGATCCTTGGGGCTGCAGGTCCAATAGGATGAGATAGAATACTCACCGGTGGATGAGGGGTCTACATTCTCCAGAAATTCTTTGCTGATAAAATTCAGCGTCATCTAGAAGTGTTCAGGATCACCATCGGGACATGTTTCCTAATTAGAATTGAAAGATTCAGCAAAACTGTTAGGTTGGAAACATCCATTAAAATTTTTTGTTATAATGAAAAGAAAGAAAAAAGAACAGAGAATTTCCCAGGAAAAATAAGAGGAAAGAGAAAAGGCCTCCAGGGAAACATCATGTCCGTCGAATCAGGCAATCAACATTAGGATTCTATCAGAACACTTTAACACGTTAGCTGATGAGATGTAACCTGACTTCAATTGAGTGTCTGCTTAGGCCTTTTGCTTAGCTGTTCTCACTCCATATCTCGATTCTAGCTTGGTTCTTAGCCACATTACTAGGTGCAAATGTGGAATACCTAAACTTACCAAGTTTGAACTAATATGGGAAAATGATATACAAATTACTCATTCACAGGATTACCTCTCCCCTGGCATTGCTCATCAACTCGGGAACCTGCCCATTAGTAAAATTCAGGTAGTCAGTAACAGCAGAAGGAAAAAAAATCTGAGCTCATCATACCATGAATTTTGCATCATTTCTTAGACTAAACTAAGAAAATTTGCCAATTATCTTACAGCTCCAAATACACCAATGGTTGATCTTCTTTGTTGCACTTGCCTGACCATTTTAGTTGGATCCCTCATGCAAGCAGCAACTTGTTCAATGATATTCTGTGATTGAAAAAGTAAAATCCAGTGGGTTTCACCATACCCTGGACAGCATAATGGCATCAATCAGCTGTAGAGCCAAACCTGATTAAAAGCCTGCAATTTTCCTGTCATAGCAGGAGCACCTGTTGTCATCTGTGTCTTTCTCTGCCATTTATCTATCGATTGTTTCGGAAAGGAGCTATTCTTCAAGATACATGCATTTAAAGTTAATACTTAATTCATGTGTTCATATCCACAGCAGTTTTTCGCATCCCAATTCTAGCTGAAACATATCCCGAGTGTGAATGCTAGTTTTCCAATATGAAAAGGAGGAAGAAGCATTTAAATTTTAAATCTGTATGCTCTATTAACTGCTCAGCAAATCTGTACAAACAGCCTTTGAATCATCGGTCATTTGGATGGAGACCTCTTCTCTTCTTCTTTTTTTATTGACACCTCTTTACTGTTTTAAACTATTAATAAGTTCCTTATTCTTTTTTGTTTGGATTGACACCCTCTATATTCTTTTAATTTTGATTTTAATACGTGAACTATGATGTGTTTGGATTAGCACTCCTTTTGTCACCATCACCATCGGAACTCTACCTTTATGACAACTAAATCAACCCAAAAGACCACTAAATAATCCCTTCAATCTCTCTCGCAACATTTTGATATCAAAATCCATTATTAAACTCCAATCAAACTCAAAAATTTGAGTTTTTAGTTTTTCAATTTAAAATTTTAAAGCCTTAAAACAGTAAAATCCTGAGGTGGTGTGGTTTAAAATTCATACAAATGAACTCGCAACAATAAAACCTTTCATCCAGTGGTAAATTTATAAAAGGGCCCCCAATCATAGTTTATGTATTAAAATCAAAAGAAAAAAAAAACAAAGAAGTGTCAATCCAAGTAGAAAAAAAGGAGGGTATGTTAATAACTAACATAGTAAAAAGGGTGTCAATCCAAACAAAAACAAAAGGGGAGAGAGAGAGATCTTCATCTAAACAATCAATAATTCAGAGGTATTTGTATGAATTCACCTAATTGCTCAAAATAAAACAGCAACAGCTGTGCATCTACAGACAAATGTAATACCTCTTTTGCATCTCAGAAATTCTTAACCAATCTATATCCTCTTCGGCATCCACGTTTGTTGAATCTTTTGAATGCTTCTTAGTGACCTGTCCAGAATCACCTTAAAAAGAGAGCAAATACATGGAAAAATTACATTGAGGTCCACTGTACACAAATCTTAATAAAGAAAACGTTTCAGGCTTTAAATTATAACTTAATGGACCACTCTAAAAAGAAAAGAAAAGGTTGCATGTTGAAAAATCACAACTTGCTTAGTATTAAAGTCAATTAATACTGCAGGAGGAAATTCCAAAAGCTTCAGAATCAAAGCAAGAAAAAATGAAGATTGGTACTGTTACATCTCCATTCATTCAGGGGGAAAAATAAAATGTTTCATTCCAATATACAGGACTTATTTTTTAATCTAGGTCAGAAAACAATTTTATTGTTTAGATACACAAGGGAATCTCTTACTGCAAATCTTTTAACTTTCAAGAGTGATTCCAATTCATACTGGATAAGGAAATATCATTATAAACAGTTGAGAATTTAATGAAGAAAATCACAATTGAACATCCAGATAGACTACTAACTGTATCAGTAAAGGGTCTTAAAAAACCATCAGCGACATCTAAAAATGGAAACAAGCATTCCAAATGCCTATTGGTGTTCAATTTGAAGACAGGCTGCAGATGGGTACCTCCTCCCCACCTCACACTTCCCTTCCCTTCCAAACAAACAAAAGCGTAGTTATACACTTACATCACTCAATTTATTTTTCAATCATCGGCCAATTATAGTTTGTGTTATTCACATAATTCAATTCACTTGGACAACCAGATGCACATAATTCCTACAATGACAGAATCATTGCGCAAAGATGTTTTAGCATGCTAACCTCCAAATAACAACGGAAAAGGCACGAAATACAGAATATAGTAATATGCACAGGCATTTGCAATATACCATTAGAAGATTGAGAAATTGATGGATTCTTCTTGAGCAAAGCCTGATCATATAAAGTAAAAACAACCCAAGTTAAACAAAGAAATAGAAATTGATGAGATTAATAGCTGTAAAAAGAGTACAACATAAAAGACCGATGACAGCCATACCTCCTGTAGTTCCAGTAGAGATTCCAAAGTCTTCTTGGATGAGGTAATCAAGTCAGCATATACCATCCCAACTATTTCATCAGAATCACAAAATGAAGACCTAACCGGTTCCAGCAATCAATCCGTTTTATGTTTGACCAAAATGCTTCAAGCATATCATTGAGCAATAAAAGAGGTAGAGAAACCTAAAGATACCTGCAGTAATCTGTTCGAGTTTGCAAATGCTTTTTGAAGTGAGAATCTGAACTCAAGAGTTTTGTCCCAGAGAGCCTTAAGAAAATGGTAGAGAAGTTTGTGAGCACATGAAAAATCTGATTAGAATATTTATCAAGTTGATCCCTTATCAATGATGATAGTAGCTATAGTGTACAAAGCTATTGTAACCAATGAATATTGTGAAAGAAACCATAAGATTGAACACCTCCAGGCTCTTCACTGCTTGACCTTTAATAAGATCTTCATCCTTGGGGCGTTTAAGATTCTTCCATATATCTCTGAAATTGAAAACAAAAAAGGTTAATTAAAGCAAATCTATTAGAGTTCACGATCCTTGTAAACAAAGTTTCAAAAACAAGAATCAAACTTTTAAAAAGTTTGTACAAAACCCAAATATTATTATAATTAACTTCGTCAAATTAACAATAAAACCAAAATGTCTCATCTCACTACCTAATTGCAGTCTTATTATTCCCATATATTCTCTTCATGCTTCGAGAAAAAATCAAGTTAACTGTAAAATAAAAAAGAAAAAAAAAAGCAAAGAGGTGCATTCGCTTGTCCAAAGCTGAACCCTAAGCACAAATTTCAAACATACCAAATTCATCGTGTGCTCTCTAAACAGCTAAAAGCAAAGAATATTTAGCAACAACAGAAGAGAAATTTGTCTTACTGCTCTTGATTGCGAAGATTCATATATTCTTTCTCAAGGTCTTCCATCTCGGCATCTTTTCCACTCTCTTCGTCTTCTTCTTCGTGCTCCTCTCCTTCTTCTCCATCCTCCTCCTCCTCCTCCTCTTCTTCGCCGTCTTCCCCATCATCATCATAATCTTCCATCCGCATCATAAATTAAATCAGTGATTAATTAAATCGTAATCGCTGTCAGCCATTAAGCAAAGCAACAGAGGAAAAGTCAAAACACGACTGACGGCAGTAAGAAGGTGTTCGCTTTCCATGTCATCAAACTCTTCAAAATCATCACTGTCTCTGCTTGATTTCCTTGGCAGCTTTTTGGATAACCCCATTTTGATCTGAGAAAATTGTTTAATAAAATCACTAATCACTCTTTCTTTTTTACCTAATCACATGACAAAAGTTCAAACCCTACTAACTATATCACGGAAGAAGAAGAAGAAAATTACCTGCTAATTAAAGAAAATTGAAAAAAGAGAGAAATGAGAGAACAGCTTCAGGCTGGTGGGAGGGTAGATCTCTCAGGGTTTTAGTGCTGTCTGCAACGTCGTCTTACTGTTAATGCGGGAGTTTGGTTGTATTGTTTTTTTAAAGTGTTTTTAGTTTTAAAATATATTAAAATAATAATATTTTTTTATTTTGATATTAGCATATCAAAATAATTTAAAAATAAAAAAAATATATTAATTTAAAATAAAAAAATATTTTAAATTTTTTAATTAAGACATTAAAGTTCAAATATAAAAAGGGTAAGTTGCCAAACATGGTAGAAGAAACAGTAATTTTGACTTAATTAAAACAGTAACAGTTTAAAGTTTAGACAGTAACAGTTCAAATTTGATTTAATTAAGACAATAACAGCTCAAATATAAAACAATAACAGTAAAAAAATTGATACAGTAAAAGTTCGAAAGTCATTATTATTAGTAAGTTTAAAATTAAGACAATAATTTTAATTTAATTGAGACAATAGCAATTCAAAAAATTGATTTAATTGATAGAGTAATAGTTCAAAAAATTGATTTAATTAAGATAATAACAGGTAAAATTTAAGACAGTAACAGTTCAAATTTGATTTAATTAAGACATTAAAGTTTACACAATAACAGTTTAAAATTAAGACAAATTTTGATTTAATTGAGACAATAACAGTTCAAAAAATTGATTTAATTGAGACAGTAAAGTGTAGACAGTAACAGTTCAAAATTAAAACAATAATTTTGATTTAATTAAGGAAGTAACAGTTAAAAAATTGATTTAATTGATAGAGTAACAGTTCAAAAAATTAATTTAATTAAGACAATAACAAGTCAAATTTAAGACAGGTAAAAAATTAATTTTTTACTATAGGTGATAGACTTCAATTAATTTGTCCTGTAAATAATTCTTGGTTTGTATGGGCATTAATTATTTCCTTTTTAAATTCTATTATTTTCTTTGTAACAAAATGTTGAGTTTGTTAGTATCGTTTACTTTAATTAACATATAGTATATTCATAAAATTAAATACTGGGATGACACAAAATACTAAAGTTATAAAAACTAAAATAAGCAAGTTACATTATATATATTTCCCTTGATGGCCATAAAATACCTTTTCTTTTTTTCTAGGAACCTATTAAAATAACACAGTATAGCCTAATATCCCATCAAAATCTCCACCTCTGTTTTTAAAACACCCCAGACTGTCATTAAAAAAAAAGAAGTATTAAACAGACTGCTCCGACGGTTGCAGTGCGGTGTGACAGAGGACATACATATTGCATTTGGAAATGTAATCGTACTGGCGTCCTTTTCTAATCCACACCACCTTTCCACGTGTTTCCCTATAGTTTGCTTTCCATTCTCCACTAACAGCCTCTTCCTTTGCCACAACACGGAACAAACGGTCCTTCCTTCTAGAAATACCGGCTTCTTTCTTTACTTGCTTTCTCTTCTTTTCTCGTTTCTCTTTTTTTATAGTTTGTTTTCCTTATTCTTATAGTAACCCTTTCATTCTTAAAAAACAAACAACCATGAACATATAATCTAAAAAAATGTTTTCATGCTTTAAACAATCAATGTTGTATCTTAAACATTTTAGCAAAAGAAAGTCCAAACACAAATCTTATGAGTTTGCTGCTGATTAGGTGAGTTTTAAAATTTATTTTATGTTCGGGTGTGTTTAACTGTTTTATTTTTTTCATTTTAAAATAATTAACCACTATGCTTTTTTTTTTTGACAGATTAAACAGAGGATTGATAGTTATATAGATAAACATTTTATACTACCACCTACATTTCACAACGGGCCAGCATGTTTATACATTTCCAAGGTGGATTTATATGGCATTTTAAAACAAACTCCTACATATTTGAAAGAGTCTGTTGTTGATTTTCTTAAACAACAAAGTATCAAAGTAGATTATCTTTCTTACAAACACAGACTAACAGGCCCTATTTATAAACTCAAGCCCCCTTCGCCCCAAGACCTGAAGGATCCTTATGATTTGATACTGTTTACTGATGCATCTAGCTTGTCTAATGTATCTGCCAGCTATGCAATAGGAGCTTTTATCCAGCACTAGGATGGGGAAGGTTGGAAAACTTACAATAGGTCAGAAATTGTGCAAGCAGGTGTCATATCTAAAGCTGAGATCATGGATGGGAAAATAGGATTAGATTTTGGAGTGGAGATGGGGTTTGAAGAAAAAAAAGTGAAGCTGTATACTAATTATAATGCATTTTCTGTTAGAATTTCTAAATTTTTAATTGATAGTGACTTTGCAAAGTTTTATTTCCATGAGTAAGTAATTTCTATTATTAATTATGTTTATTTTTATATTACTTCTTTGTTTACAATTTTAGATTTATTTTGCAGCAAATTGTTTGATTTGATGGCCAAGTTTAAAAAACTATGTCCTCAATTGATCAAAAGGGAGAGCAACCTTGCTCATTACATTGCAAATACTAGAAGACTAGAATATTTGAAAGAGCAAGGCCGGGTTGCAGAGGAACATTTCCAAACAACAAGTCTCGATAATTTTACTGATTTTTTGCAAGTTGCTGCATGATTACCGGTCTGGAAACTCTTATTTTGTTATGAGGTTTATAGGTCAACACAGAGAATCGACTCCTCCACCCTATCCCGATTTATATCTTCAAGAGATGGAAGTTATGAGGAAATTCAAGTAGGATGTAATCGAATATTCTGTAATTACGTTACATCTTTTCAAATTAGCAGGTGGGTAAGTCTATGACTGCATTTCCCAGGGGGCAGGTGGATATTGCTAGTTTTCCATCCCAAATCGTTTGGCCATATTTTAAAGAGATGCTCTCATTCTGTATGGCAAGTTCAGGATATATTAGTCGGAGTTTGCTAGCGGTGGCTGTCATGTCCAATCAACGGTGTTTTGGACCTTTTGGTTTGAGACAACTAATTTTTTGTTTGTTCATAGATTTGAGACAATTTGGTCGCGGCTTTGAGGGAGTTTTCTTGACCAAGACCAAGTTCCTCAAACAAAATTAAAATTTAAAAACAGTTGTGGTGAGTGCATGTTACATATGCTTTCGATTCCCAGACCACGTTATGGTTCCTCACATTAGTTTCTGTATAATGAATTCAATCACAATCTGGGATTTGGGGTCAGGTTCTAATCCGTGCCTGATGGATATACAGCTCTGTTAGAACATTCAAGCGCACATCAATTTACGTGGTTCGGCAACTTGCCTACTCCACGGAGCTATTGGTTTGTATTAATCAAGCTTAAAAGCAATACAAACAACAAAACAAGGAGGAGGAGAAAGCTTCTCTACTCAACTCAACTCTCACTCTTAGCTCTCTCTGTGTTTCTCTCTATCTCGTGTATTGCTCAGCTATCAATGACACTCTCTATTTATAGCTGATGTGGGAGACAATCTTCTTTCTTTGGTCAACAATGGTGGGCGACAATTTCTTTGGTTAGGCACCCACCATTGACTCTTGCCATGTCAAACATGGCTGCCGCCAACCATATTGTGTCCACACACAACAATCTCCCACTTGGACACAAATGGCGCCAGATCTGTCTTTTAATCTTTAAGACCAACTGAAGCTTTACACAGCTTCGGTTTATCAAGAGTGACTCTTTTGGTTAACATGTCAGCTGGATTCTTGCTTCCACAGATCTTTTCAAGTAATAGTTGTTCATCGTCGAGCAATTGCCGAATGAAGTGATATTTGATCTGTATGTGCTTTGTTCTGGAGTGAAATGCTGGATTTTTGGCAAGGAAGATTGCACTCTGACTGTCACTATACAAAGTACCCTTTCCATTCATCTTGCCCAATTCTTGCAGGAAACTCTGTAGCCATACTATCTCTTTTGCAGACTCTGAAACTGCAACATATTCAGCCTCTGTCGTTGAAAGAGCAACTATCTTTTGCAAGGTAGAACTCCAAGAAACAGCAGTGCCTCCTAGAGTGTATATATTTGCAAATACTAGAAGACTAGAATATTTGAAAGAGCAAGGCCGGGTTGCAGAGGAACATTTCCAAACAACAAGTCTCGATAATTTTACTGATTTTTTGCAAGTTGCTGCATGATTACCGGTCTGGAAACTCTTATTTTGTTATGAGGTTTATAGGTCAACACAGAGAATCGACTCCTCCACCCTATCCCGATTTATATCTTCAAGAGATGGAAGTTATGAGGAAATTCAAGTAGGATGTAATCGAATATTCTGTAATTACGTTACATCTTTTCAAATTAGCAGGTGGGTAAGTCTATGACTGCATTTCCCAGGGGGCAGGTGGATATTGCTAGTTTTCCATCCCAAATCGTTTGGCCATATTTTAAAGAGATGCTCTCATTCTGTATGGCAAGTTCAGGATATATTAGTCGGAGTTTGCTAGCGGTGGCTGTCATGTCCAATCAACGGTGTTTTGGACCTTTTGGTTTGAGACAACTAATTTTTTGTTTGTTCATAGATTTGAGACAATTTGGTCGCGGCTTTGAGGGAGTTTTCTTGACCAAGACCAAGTTCCTCAAACAAAATTAAAATTTAAAAACAGTTGTGGTGAGTGCATGTTACATATGCTTTCGATTCCCAGACCACGTTATGGTTCCTCACATTAGTTTCTGTATAATGAATTCAATCACAATCTGGGATTTGGGGTCAGGTTCTAATCCGTGCCTGATGGATATACAGCTCTGTTAGAACATTCAAGCGCACATCAATTTACGTGGTTCGGCAACTTGCCTACTCCACGGAGCTATTGGTTTGTATTAATCAAGCTTAAAAGCAATACAAACAACAAAACAAGGAGGAGGAGAAAGCTTCTCTACTCAACTCAACTCTCACTCTTAGCTCTCTCTGTGTTTCTCTCTATCTCGTGTATTGCTCAGCTATCAATGACACTCTCTATTTATAGCTGATGTGGGAGACAATCTTCTTTCTTTGGTCAACAATGGTGGGCGACAATTTCTTTGGTTAGGCACCCACCATTGACTCTTGCCATGTCAAACATGGCTGCCGCCAACCATATTGTGTCCACACACAACAATCTCCCACTTGGACACAAATGGCGCCAGATCTGTCTTTTAATCTTTAAGACCAACTGAAGCTTTACACAGCTTCGGTTTATCAAGAGTGACTCTTTTGGTTAACATGTCAGCTGGATTCTTGCTTCCACAGATCTTTTCAAGTAATAGTTGTTCATCGTCGAGCAATTGCCGAATGAAGTGATATTTGATCTGTATGTGCTTTGTTCTGGAGTGAAATGCTGGATTTTTGGCAAGGAAGATTGCACTCTGACTGTCACTATACAAAGTACCCTTTCCATTCATCTTGCCCAATTCTTGCAGGAAACTCTGTAGCCATACTATCTCTTTTGCAGACTCTGAAACTGCAACATATTCAGCCTCTGTCGTTGAAAGAGCAACTATCTTTTGCAAGGTAGAACTCCAAGAAACAGCAGTGCCTCCTAGAGTGTATATATTTGCAAATACTAGAAGACTAGAATATTTGAAAGAGCAAGGCCGGGTTGCAGAGGAACATTTCCAAACAACAAGTCTCGATAATTTTACTGATTTTTTGCAAGTTGCTGCATGATTACCGGTCTGGAAACTCTTATTTTGTTATGAGGTTTATAGGTCAACACAGAGAATCGACTCCTCCACCCTATCCCGATTTATATCTTCAAGAGATGGAAGTTATGAGGAAATTCAAGTAGGATGTAATCGAATATTCTGTAATTACGTTACATCTTTTCAAATTAGCAGGTGGGTAAGTCTATGACTGCATTTCCCAGGGGGCAGGTGGATATTGCTAGTTTTCCATCCCAAATCGTTTGGCCATATTTTAAAGAGATGCTCTCATTCTGTATGGCAAGTTCAGGATATATTAGTCGGAGTTTGCTAGCGGTGGCTGTCATGTCCAATCAACGGTGTTTTGGACCTTTTGGTTTGAGACAACTAATTTTTTGTTTGTTCATAGATTTGAGACAATTTGGTCGCGGCTTTGAGGGAGTTTTCTTGACCAAGACCAAGTTCCTCAAACAAAATTAAAATTTAAAAACAGTTGTGGTGAGTGCATGTTACATATGCTTTCGATTCCCAGACCACGTTATGGTTCCTCACATTAGTTTCTGTATAATGAATTCAATCACAATCTGGGATTTGGGGTCAGGTTCTAATCCGTGCCTGATGGATATACAGCTCTGTTAGAACATTCAAGCGCACATCAATTTACGTGGTTCGGCAACTTGCCTACTCCACGGAGCTATTGGTTTGTATTAATCAAGCTTAAAAGCAATACAAACAACAAAACAAGGAGGAGGAGAAAGCTTCTCTACTCAACTCAACTCTCACTCTTAGCTCTCTCTGTGTTTCTCTCTATCTCGTGTATTGCTCAGCTATCAATGACACTCTCTATTTATAGCTGATGTGGGAGACAATCTTCTTTCTTTGGTCAACAATGGTGGGCGACAATTTCTTTGGTTAGGCACCCACCATTGACTCTTGCCATGTCAAACATGGCTGCCGCCAACCATATTGTGTCCACACACAACAATCTCCCACTTGGACACAAATGGCGCCAGATCTGTCTTTTAATCTTTAAGACCAACTGAAGCTTTACACAGCTTCGGTTTATCAAGAGTGACTCTTTTGGTTAACATGTCAGCTGGATTCTTGCTTCCACAGATCTTTTCAAGTAATAGTTGTTCATCGTCGAGCAATTGCCGAATGAAGTGATATTTGATCTGTATGTGCTTTGTTCTGGAGTGAAATGCTGGATTTTTGGCAAGGAAGATTGCACTCTGACTGTCACTATACAAAGTACCCTTTCCATTCATCTTGCCCAATTCTTGCAGGAAACTCTGTAGCCATACTATCTCTTTTGCAGACTCTGAAACTGCAACATATTCAGCCTCTGTCGTTGAAAGAGCAACTATCTTTTGCAAGGTAGAACTCCAAGAAACAGCAGTGCCTCCTAGAGTGTATATATTTGCAAATACTAGAAGACTAGAATATTTGAAAGAGCAAGGCCGGGTTGCAGAGGAACATTTCCAAACAACAAGTCTCGATAATTTTACTGATTTTTTGCAAGTTGCTGCATGATTACCGGTCTGGAAGCTCTTATTTTGTTATGAGGTTTATAGGTCAACACAGAGAATCGACTCCTCCACCCTATCCCGATTTATATCTTCAAGAGATGGAAGTTATGAGGAAATTCAAGTAGGATGTAATCGAATATTCTGTAATTACGTTACATCTTTTCAAATTAGCAGGTGGGTAAGTCTATGACTGCATTTCCCAGGGGGCAGGTGGATATTGCTAGTTTTCCATCCCAAATCGTTTGGCCATATTTTAAAGAGATGCTCTCATTCTGTATGGCAAGTTCAGGATATATTAGTCGGAGTTTGCTAGCGGTGGCTGTCATGTCCAATCAACGGTGTTTTGGACCTTTTGGTTTGAGACAACTAATTTTTTGTTTGTTCATAGATTTGAGACAATTTGGTCGCGGCTTTGAGGGAGTTTTCTTGACCAAGACCAAGTTCCTCAAACAAAATTAAAATTTAAAAACAGTTGTGGTGAGTGCATGTTACATATGCTTTCGATTCCCAGACCACGTTATGGTTCCTCACATTAGTTTCTGTATAATGAATTCAATCACAATCTGGGATTTGGGGTCAGGTTCTAATCCGTGCCTGATGGATATACAGCTCTGTTAGAACATTCAAGCGCACATCAATTTACGTGGTTCGGCAACTTGCCTACTCCACGGAGCTATTGGTTTGTATTAATCAAGCTTAAAAGCAATACAAACAACAAAACAAGGAGGAGGAGAAAGCTTCTCTACTCAACTCAACTCTCACTCTTAGCTCTCTCTGTGTTTCTCTCTATCTCGTGTATTGCTCAGCTATCAATGACACTCTCTATTTATAGCTGATGTGGGAGACAATCTTCTTTCTTTGGTCAACAATGGTGGGCGACAATTTCTTTGGTTAGGCACCCACCATTGACTCTTGCCATGTCAAACATGGCTGCCGCCAACCATATTGTGTCCACACACAACAATCTCCCACTTGGACACAAATGGCGCCAGATCTGTCTTTTAATCTTTAAGACCAACTGAAGCTTTACACAGCTTCGGTTTATCAAGAGTGACTCTTTTGGTTAACATGTCAGCTGGATTCTTGCTTCCACAGATCTTTTCAAGTAATAGTTGTTCATCGTCGAGCAATTGCCGAATGAAGTGATATTTGATCTGTATGTGCTTTGTTCTGGAGTGAAATGCTGGATTTTTGGCAAGGAAGATTGCACTCTGACTGTCACTATACAAAGTACCCTTTCCATTCATCTTGCCCAATTCTTGCAGGAAACTCTGTAGCCATACTATCTCTTTTGCAGACTCTGAAACTGCAACATATTCAGCCTCTGTCGTTGAAAGAGCAACTATCTTTTGCAAGGTAGAACTCCAAGAAACAGCAGTGCCTCCTAGAGTGTATATATTTGCAAATACTAGAAGACTAGAATATTTGAAAGAGCAAGGCCGGGTTGCAGAGGAACATTTCCAAACAACAAGTCTCGATAATTTTACTGATTTTTTGCAAGTTGCTGCATGATTACCGGTCTGGAAACTCTTATTTTGTTATGAGGTTTATAGGTCAACACAGAGAATCGACTCCTCCACCCTATCCCGATTTATATCTTCAAGAGATGGAAGTTATGAGGAAATTCAAGTAGGATGTAATCGAATATTCTGTAATTACGTTACATCTTTTCAAATTAGCAGGTGGGTAAGTCTATGACTGCATTTCCCAGGGGGCAGGTGGATATTGCTAGTTTTCCATCCCAAATCGTTTGGCCATATTTTAAAGAGATGCTCTCATTCTGTATGGCAAGTTCAGGATATATTAGTCGGAGTTTGCTAGCGGTGGCTGTCATGTCCAATCAACGGTGTTTTGGACCTTTTGGTTTGAGACAACTAATTTTTTGTTTGTTCATAGATTTGAGACAATTTGGTCGCGGCTTTGAGGGAGTTTTCTTGACCAAGACCAAGTTCCTCAAACAAAATTAAAATTTAAAAACAGTTGTGGTGAGTGCATGTTACATATGCTTTCGATTCCCAGACCACGTTATGGTTCCTCACATTAGTTTCTGTATAATGAATTCAATCACAATCTGGGATTTGGGGTCAGGTTCTAATCCGTGCCTGATGGATATACAGCTCTGTTAGAACATTCAAGCGCACATCAATTTACGTGGTTCGGCAACTTGCCTACTCCACGGAGCTATTGGTTTGTATTAATCAAGCTTAAAAGCAATACAAACAACAAAACAAGGAGGAGGAGAAAGCTTCTCTACTCAACTCAACTCTCACTCTTAGCTCTCTCTGTGTTTCTCTCTATCTCGTGTATTGCTCAGCTATCAATGACACTCTCTATTTATAGCTGGTGTGGGAGACAATCTTCTTTCTTTGGTCAACAATGGTGGGCGACAATTTCTTTGGTTAGGCACCCACCATTGACTCTTGCCATGTCAAACATGGCTGCCGCCAACCATATTGTGTCCACACACAACAATCTCCCACTTGGACACAAATGGCGCCAGATCTGTCTTTTAATCTTTAAGACCAACTGAAGCTTTACACAGCTTCGGTTTATCAAGAGTGACTCTTTTGGTTAACATGTCAGCTGGATTCTTGCTTCCACAGATCTTTTCAAGTAATAGTTGTTCATCGTCGAGCAATTGCCGAATGAAGTGATATTTGATCTGTATGTGCTTTGTTCTGGAGTGAAATGCTGGATTTTTGGCAAGGAAGATTGCACTCTGACTGTCACTATACAAAGTACCCTTTCCATTCATCTTGCCCAATTCTTGCAGGAAACTCTGTAGCCATACTATCTCTTTTGCAGACTCTGAAACTGCAACATATTCAGCCTCTGTCGTTGAAAGAGCAACTATCTTTTGCAAGGTAGAACTCCAAGAAACAGCAGTGCCTCCTAGAGTGTATATATTTGCAAATACTAGAAGACTAGAATATTTGAAAGAGCAAGGCCGGGTTGCAGAGGAACATTTCCAAACAACAAGTCTCGATAATTTTACTGATTTTTTGCAAGTTGCTGCATGATTACCGGTCTGGAAGCTCTTATTTTGTTATGAGGTTTATAGGTCAACACAGAGAATCGACTCCTCCACCCTATCCCGATTTATATCTTCAAGAGATGGAAGTTATGAGGAAATTCAAGTAGGATGTAATCGAATATTCTGTAATTACGTTACATCTTTTCAAATTAGCAGGTGGGTAAGTCTATGACTGCATTTCCCAGGGGGCAGGTGGATATTGCTAGTTTTCCATCCCAAATCGTTTGGCCATATTTTAAAGAGATGCTCTCATTCTGTATGGCAAGTTCAGGATATATTAGTCGGAGTTTGCTAGCGGTGGCTGTCATGTCCAATCAACGGTGTTTTGGACCTTTTGGTTTGAGACAACTAATTTTTTGTTTGTTCATAGATTTGAGACAATTTGGTCGCGGCTTTGAGGGAGTTTTCTTGACCAAGACCAAGTTCCTCAAACAAAATTAAAATTTAAAAACAGTTGTGGTGAGTGCATGTTACATATGCTTTCGATTCCCAGACCACGTTATGGTTCCTCACATTAGTTTCTGTATAATGAATTCAATCACAATCTGGGATTTGGGGTCAGGTTCTAATCCGTGCCTGATGGATATACAGCTCTGTTAGAACATTCAAGCGCACATCAATTTACGTGGTTCGGCAACTTGCCTACTCCACGGAGCTATTGGTTTGTATTAATCAAGCTTAAAAGCAATACAAACAACAAAACAAGGAGGAGGAGAAAGCTTCTCTACTCAACTCAACTCTCACTCTTAGCTCTCTCTGTGTTTCTCTCTATCTCGTGTATTGCTCAGCTATCAATGACACTCTCTATTTATAGCTGGTGTGGGAGACAATCTTCTTTCTTTGGTCAACAATGGTGGGCGACAATTTCTTTGGTTAGGCACCCACCATTGACTCTTGCCATGTCAAACATGGCTACCGCCAACCATATTGTGTCCACACACAACAATCTCCCACTTGGACACAAATGGCGCCAGATCTGTCTTTTAATCTTTAAGACCAACTGAAGCTTTACACAGCTTCGGTTTATCAAGAGTGACTCTTTTGGTTAACATGTCAGCTGGATTCTTGCTTCCACAGATCTTTTCAAGTAATAGTTGTTCATCGTCGAGCAATTGCCGAATGAAGTGATATTTGATCTGTATGTGCTTTGTTCTGGAGTGAAATGCTGGATTTTTGGCAAGGAAGATTGCACTCTGACTGTCACTATACAAAGTACCCTTTCCATTCATCTTGCCCAATTCTTGCAGGAAACTCTGTAGCCATACTATCTCTTTTGCAGACTCTGAAACTGCAACATATTCAGCCTCTGTCGTTGAAAGAGCAACTATCTTTTGCAAGGTAGAACTCCAAGAAACAGCAGTGCCTCCTAGAGTGTATATATTTGCAAATACTAGAAGACTAGAATATTTGAAAGAGCAAGGCCGGGTTGCAGAGGAACATTTCCAAACAACAAGTCTCGATAATTTTACTGATTTTTTGCAAGTTGCTGCATGATTACCGGTCTGGAAACTCTTATTTTGTTATGAGGTTTATAGGTCAACACAGAGAATCGACTCCTCCACCCTATCCCGATTTATATCTTCAAGAGATGGAAGTTATGAGGAAATTCAAGTAGGATGTAATCGAATATTCTGTAATTACGTTACATCTTTTCAAATTAGCAGGTGGGTAAGTCTATGACTGCATTTCCCAGGGGGCAGGTGGATATTGCTAGTTTTCCATCCCAAATCGTTTGGCCATATTTTAAAGAGATGCTCTCATTCTGTATGGCAAGTTCAGGATATATTAGTCGGAGTTTGCTAGCGGTGGCTGTCATGTCCAATCAACGGTGTTTTGGACCTTTTGGTTTGAGACAACTAATTTTTTGTTTGTTCATAGATTTGAGACAATTTGGTCGCGGCTTTGAGGGAGTTTTCTTGACCAAGACCAAGTTCCTCAAACAAAATTAAAATTTAAAAACAGTTGTGGTGAGTGCATGTTACATATGCTTTCGATTCCCAGACCACGTTATGGTTCCTCACATTAGTTTCTGTATAATGAATTCAATCACAATCTGGGATTTGGGGTCAGGTTCTAATCCGTGCCTGATGGATATACAGCTCTGTTAGAACATTCAAGCGCACATCAATTTACGTGGTTCGGCAACTTGCCTACTCCACGGAGCTATTGGTTTGTATTAATCAAGCTTAAAAGCAATACAAACAACAAAACAAGGAGGAGGAGAAAGCTTCTCTACTCAACTCAACTCTCACTCTTAGCTCTCTCTGTGTTTCTCTCTATCTCGTGTATTGCTCAGCTATCAATGACACTCTCTATTTATAGCTGATGTGGGAGACAATCTTCTTTCTTTGGTCAACAATGGTGGGCGACAATTTCTTTGGTTAGGCACCCACCATTGACTCTTGCCATGTCAAACATGGCTGCCGCCAACCATATTGTGTCCACACACAACAATCTCCCACTTGGACACAAATGGCGCCAGATCTGTCTTTTAATCTTTAAGACCAACTGAAGCTTTACACAGCTTCGGTTTATCAAGAGTGACTCTTTTGGTTAACATGTCAGCTGGATTCTTGCTTCCACAGATCTTTTCAAGTAATAGTTGTTCATCGTCGAGCAATTGCCGAATGAAGTGATATTTGATCTGTATGTGCTTTGTTCTGGAGTGAAATGCTGGATTTTTGGCAAGGAAGATTGCACTCTGACTGTCACTATACAAAGTACCCTTTCCATTCATCTTGCCCAATTCTTGCAGGAAACTCTGTAGCCATACTATCTCTTTTGCAGACTCTGAAACTGCAACATATTCAGCCTCTGTCGTTGAAAGAGCAACTATCTTTTGCAAGGTAGAACTCCAAGAAACAGCAGTGCCTCCTAGAGTGTATATATTTGCAAATACTAGAAGACTAGAATATTTGAAAGAGCAAGGCCGGGTTGCAGAGGAACATTTCCAAACAACAAGTCTCGATAATTTTACTGATTTTTTGCAAGTTGCTGCATGATTACCGGTCTGGAAGCTCTTATTTTGTTATGAGGTTTATAGGTCAACACAGAGAATCGACTCCTCCACCCTATCCCGATTTATATCTTCAAGAGATGGAAGTTATGAGGAAATTCAAGTAGGATGTAATCGAATATTCTGTAATTACGTTACATCTTTTCAAATTAGCAGGTGGGTAAGTCTATGACTGCATTTCCCAGGGGGCAGGTGGATATTGCTAGTTTTCCATCCCAAATCGTTTGGCCATATTTTAAAGAGATGCTCTCATTCTGTATGGCAAGTTCAGGATATATTAGTCGGAGTTTGCTAGCGGTGGCTGTCATGTCCAATCAACGGTGTTTTGGACCTTTTGGTTTGAGACAACTAATTTTTTGTTTGTTCATAGATTTGAGACAATTTGGTCGCGGCTTTGAGGGAGTTTTCTTGACCAAGACCAAGTTCCTCAAACAAAATTAAAATTTAAAAACAGTTGTGGTGAGTGCATGTTACATATGCTTTCGATTCCCAGACCACGTTATGGTTCCTCACATTAGTTTCTGTATAATGAATTCAATCACAATCTGGGATTTGGGGTCAGGTTCTAATCCGTGCCTGATGGATATACAGCTCTGTTAGAACATTCAAGCGCACATCAATTTACGTGGTTCGGCAACTTGCCTACTCCACGGAGCTATTGGTTTGTATTAATCAAGCTTAAAAGCAATACAAACAACAAAACAAGGAGGAGGAGAAAGCTTCTCTACTCAACTCAACTCTCACTCTTAGCTCTCTCTGTGTTTCTCTCTATCTCGTGTATTGCTCAGCTATCAATGACACTCTCTATTTATAGCTGATGTGGGAGACAATCTTCTTTCTTTGGTCAACAATGGTGGGCGACAATTTCTTTGGTTAGGCACCCACCATTGACTCTTGCCATGTCAAACATGGCTGCCGCCAACCATATTGTGTCCACACACAACAATCTCCCACTTGGACACAAATGGCGCCAGATCTGTCTTTTAATCTTTAAGACCAACTGAAGCTTTACACAGCTTCGGTTTATCAAGAGTGACTCTTTTGGTTAACATGTCAGCTGGATTCTTGCTTCCACAGATCTTTTCAAGTAATAGTTGTTCATCGTCGAGCAATTGCCGAATGAAGTGATATTTGATCTGTATGTGCTTTGTTCTGGAGTGAAATGCTGGATTTTTGGCAAGGAAGATTGCACTCTGACTGTCACTATACAAAGTACCCTTTCCATTCATCTTGCCCAATTCTTGCAGGAAACTCTGTAGCCATACTATCTCTTTTGCAGACTCTGAAACTGCAACATATTCAGCCTCTGTCGTTGAAAGAGCAACTATCTTTTGCAAGGTAGAACTCCAAGAAACAGCAGTGCCTCCTAGAGTGTATATATTTGCAAATACTAGAAGACTAGAATATTTGAAAGAGCAAGGCCGGGTTGCAGAGGAACATTTCCAAACAACAAGTCTCGATAATTTTACTGATTTTTTGCAAGTTGCTGCATGATTACCGGTCTGGAAACTCTTATTTTGTTATGAGGTTTATAGGTCAACACAGAGAATCGACTCCTCCACCCTATCCCGATTTATATCTTCAAGAGATGGAAGTTATGAGGAAATTCAAGTAGGATGTAATCGAATATTCTGTAATTACGTTACATCTTTTCAAATTAGCAGGTGGGTAAGTCTATGACTGCATTTCCCAGGGGGCAGGTGGATATTGCTAGTTTTCCATCCCAAATCGTTTGGCCATATTTTAAAGAGATGCTCTCATTCTGTATGGCAAGTTCAGGATATATTAGTCGGAGTTTGCTAGCGGTGGCTGTCATGTCCAATCAACGGTGTTTTGGACCTTTTGGTTTGAGACAACTAATTTTTTGTTTGTTCATAGATTTGAGACAATTTGGTCGCGGCTTTGAGGGAGTTTTCTTGACCAAGACCAAGTTCCTCAAACAAAATTAAAATTTAAAAACAGTTGTGGTGAGTGCATGTTACATATGCTTTCGATTCCCAGACCACGTTATGGTTCCTCACATTAGTTTCTGTATAATGAATTCAATCACAATCTGGGATTTGGGGTCAGGTTCTAATCCGTGCCTGATGGATATACAGCTCTGTTAGAACATTCAAGCGCACATCAATTTACGTGGTTCGGCAACTTGCCTACTCCACGGAGCTATTGGTTTGTATTAATCAAGCTTAAAAGCAATACAAACAACAAAACAAGGAGGAGGAGAAAGCTTCTCTACTCAACTCAACTCTCACTCTTAGCTCTCTCTGTGTTTCTCTCTATCTCGTGTATTGCTCAGCTATCAATGACACTCTCTATTTATAGCTGGTGTGGGAGACAATCTTCTTTCTTTGGTCAACAATGGTGGGCGACAATTTCTTTGGTTAGGCACCCACCATTGACTCTTGCCATGTCAAACATGGCTGCCGCCAACCATATTGTGTCCACACACAACAATCTCCCACTTGGACACAAATGGCGCCAGATCTGTCTTTTAATCTTTAAGACCAACTGAAGCTTTACACAGCTTCGGTTTATCAAGAGTGACTCTTTTGGTTAACATGTCAGCTGGATTCTTGCTTCCACAGATCTTTTCAAGTAATAGTTGTTCATCGTCGAGCAATTGCCGAATGAAGTGATATTTGATCTGTATGTGCTTTGTTCTGGAGTGAAATGCTGGATTTTTGGCAAGGAAGATTGCACTCTGACTGTCACTATACAAAGTACCCTTTCCATTCATCTTGCCCAATTCTTGCAGGAAACTCTGTAGCCATACTATCTCTTTTGCAGACTCTGAAACTGCAACATATTCAGCCTCTGTCGTTGAAAGAGCAACTATCTTTTGCAAGGTAGAACTCCAAGAAACAGCAGTGCCTCCTAGAGTGTATATATTTGCAAATACTAGAAGACTAGAATATTTGAAAGAGCAAGGCCGGGTTGCAGAGGAACATTTCCAAACAACAAGTCTCGATAATTTTACTGATTTTTTGCAAGTTGCTGCATGATTACCGGTCTGGAAGCTCTTATTTTGTTATGAGGTTTATAGGTCAACACAGAGAATCGACTCCTCCACCCTATCCCGATTTATATCTTCAAGAGATGGAAGTTATGAGGAAATTCAAGTAGGATGTAATCGAATATTCTGTAATTACGTTACATCTTTTCAAATTAGCAGGTGGGTAAGTCTATGACTGCATTTCCCAGGGGGCAGGTGGATATTGCTAGTTTTCCATCCCAAATCGTTTGGCCATATTTTAAAGAGATGCTCTCATTCTGTATGGCAAGTTCAGGATATATTAGTCGGAGTTTGCTAGCGGTGGCTGTCATGTCCAATCAACGGTGTTTTGGACCTTTTGGTTTGAGACAACTAATTTTTTGTTTGTTCATAGATTTGAGACAATTTGGTCGCGGCTTTGAGGGAGTTTTCTTGACCAAGACCAAGTTCCTCAAACAAAATTAAAATTTAAAAACAGTTGTGGTGAGTGCATGTTACATATGCTTTCGATTCCCAGACCACGTTATGGTTCCTCACATTAGTTTCTGTATAATGAATTCAATCACAATCTGGGATTTGGGGTCAGGTTCTAATCCGTGCCTGATGGATATACAGCTCTGTTAGAACATTCAAGCGCACATCAATTTACGTGGTTCGGCAACTTGCCTACTCCACGGAGCTATTGGTTTGTATTAATCAAGCTTAAAAGCAATACAAACAACAAAACAAGGAGGAGGAGAAAGCTTCTCTACTCAACTCAACTCTCACTCTTAGCTCTCTCTGTGTTTCTCTCTATCTCGTGTATTGCTCAGCTATCAATGACACTCTCTATTTATAGCTGGTGTGGGAGACAATCTTCTTTCTTTGGTCAACAATGGTGGGCGACAATTTCTTTGGTTAGGCACCCACCATTGACTCTTGCCATGTCAAACATGGCTGCCGCCAACCATATTGTGTCCACACACAACAATCTCCCACTTGGACACAAATGGCGCCAGATCTGTCTTTTAATCTTTAAGACCAACTGAAGCTTTACACAGCTTCGGTTTATCAAGAGTGACTCTTTTGGTTAACATGTCAGCTGGATTCTTGCTTCCACAGATCTTTTCAAGTAATAGTTGTTCATCGTCGAGCAATTGCCGAATGAAGTGATATTTGATCTGTATGTGCTTTGTTCTGGAGTGAAATGCTGGATTTTTGGCAAGGAAGATTGCACTCTGACTGTCACTATACAAAGTACCCTTTCCATTCATCTTGCCCAATTCTTGCAGGAAACTCTGTAGCCATACTATCTCTTTTGCAGACTCTGAAACTGCAACATATTCAGCCTCTGTCGTTGAAAGAGCAACTATCTTTTGCAAGGTAGAACTCCAAGAAACAGCAGTGCCTCCTAGAGTGTATATATTTGCAAATACTAGAAGACTAGAATATTTGAAAGAGCAAGGCCGGGTTGCAGAGGAACATTTCCAAACAACAAGTCTCGATAATTTTACTGATTTTTTGCAAGTTGCTGCATGATTACCGGTCTGGAAACTCTTATTTTGTTATGAGGTTTATAGGTCAACACAGAGAATCGACTCCTCCACCCTATCCCGATTTATATCTTCAAGAGATGGAAGTTATGAGGAAATTCAAGTAGGATGTAATCGAATATTCTGTAATTACGTTACATCTTTTCAAATTAGCAGGTGGGTAAGTCTATGACTGCATTTCCCAGGGGGCAGGTGGATATTGCTAGTTTTCCATCCCAAATCGTTTGGCCATATTTTAAAGAGATGCTCTCATTCTGTATGGCAAGTTCAGGATATATTAGTCGGAGTTTGCTAGCGGTGGCTGTCATGTCCAATCAACGGTGTTTTGGACCTTTTGGTTTGAGACAACTAATTTTTTGTTTGTTCATAGATTTGAGACAATTTGGTCGCGGCTTTGAGGGAGTTTTCTTGACCAAGACCAAGTTCCTCAAACAAAATTAAAATTTAAAAACAGTTGTGGTGAGTGCATGTTACATATGCTTTCGATTCCCAGACCACGTTATGGTTCCTCACATTAGTTTCTGTATAATGAATTCAATCACAATCTGGGATTTGGGGTCAGGTTCTAATCCGTGCCTGATGGATATACAGCTCTGTTAGAACATTCAAGCGCACATCAATTTACGTGGTTCGGCAACTTGCCTACTCCACGGAGCTATTGGTTTGTATTAATCAAGCTTAAAAGCAATACAAACAACAAAACAAGGAGGAGGAGAAAGCTTCTCTACTCAACTCAACTCTCACTCTTAGCTCTCTCTGTGTTTCTCTCTATCTCGTGTATTGCTCAGCTATCAATGACACTCTCTATTTATAGCTGGTGTGGGAGACAATCTTCTTTCTTTGGTCAACAATGGTGGGCGACAATTTCTTTGGTTAGGCACCCACCATTGACTCTTGCCATGTCAAACATGGCTGCCGCCAACCATATTGTGTCCACACACAACAATCTCCCACTTGGACACAAATGGCGCCAGATCTGTCTTTTAATCTTTAAGACCAACTGAAGCTTTACACAGCTTCGGTTTATCAAGAGTGACTCTTTTGGTTAACATGTCAGCTGGATTCTTGCTTCCACAGATCTTTTCAAGTAATAGTTGTTCATCGTCGAGCAATTGCCGAATGAAGTGATATTTGATCTGTATGTGCTTTGTTCTGGAGTGAAATGCTGGATTTTTGGCAAGGAAGATTGCACTCTGACTGTCACTATACAAAGTACCCTTTCCATTCATCTTGCCCAATTCTTGCAGGAAACTCTGTAGCCATACTATCTCTTTTGCAGACTCTGAAACTGCAACATATTCAGCCTCTGTCGTTGAAAGAGCAACTATCTTTTGCAAGGTAGAACTCCAAGAAACAGCAGTGCCTCCTAGAGTGTATATATTTGCAAATACTAGAAGACTAGAATATTTGAAAGAGCAAGGCCGGGTTGCAGAGGAACATTTCCAAACAACAAGTCTCGATAATTTTACTGATTTTTTGCAAGTTGCTGCATGATTACCGGTCTGGAAACTCTTATTTTGTTATGAGGTTTATAGGTCAACACAGAGAATCGACTCCTCCACCCTATCCCGATTTATATCTTCAAGAGATGGAAGTTATGAGGAAATTCAAGTAGGATGTAATCGAATATTCTGTAATTACGTTACATCTTTTCAAATTAGCAGGTGGGTAAGTCTATGACTGCATTTCCCAGGGGGCAGGTGGATATTGCTAGTTTTCCATCCCAAATCGTTTGGCCATATTTTAAAGAGATGCTCTCATTCTGTATGGCAAGTTCAGGATATATTAGTCGGAGTTTGCTAGCGGTGGCTGTCATGTCCAATCAACGGTGTTTTGGACCTTTTGGTTTGAGACAACTAATTTTTTGTTTGTTCATAGATTTGAGACAATTTGGTCGCGGCTTTGAGGGAGTTTTCTTGACCAAGACCAAGTTCCTCAAACAAAATTAAAATTTAAAAACAGTTGTGGTGAGTGCATGTTACATATGCTTTCGATTCCCAGACCACGTTATGGTTCCTCACATTAGTTTCTGTATAATGAATTCAATCACAATCTGGGATTTGGGGTCAGGTTCTAATCCGTGCCTGATGGATATACAGCTCTGTTAGAACATTCAAGCGCACATCAATTTACGTGGTTCGGCAACTTGCCTACTCCACGGAGCTATTGGTTTGTATTAATCAAGCTTAAAAGCAATACAAACAACAAAACAAGGAGGAGGAGAAAGCTTCTCTACTCAACTCAACTCTCACTCTTAGCTCTCTCTGTGTTTCTCTCTATCTCGTGTATTGCTCAGCTATCAATGACACTCTCTATTTATAGCTGGTGTGGGAGACAATCTTCTTTCTTTGGTCAACAATGGTGGGCGACAATTTCTTTGGTTAGGCACCCACCATTGACTCTTGCCATGTCAAACATGGCTGCCGCCAACCATATTGTGTCCACACACAACAATCTCCCACTTGGACACAAATGGCGCCAGATCTGTCTTTTAATCTTTAAGACCAATTGAAGCTTTACACAGCTTCGGTTTATCAAGAGTGACTCTTTTGGTTAACATGTCAGCTGGATTCTTGCTTCCACAGATCTTTTCAAGTAATAGTTGTTCATCGTCGAGCAATTGCCGAATGAAGTGATATTTGATCTGTATGTGCTTTGTTCTGGAGTGAAATGCTGGATTTTTGGCAAGGAAGATTGCACTCTGACTGTCACTATACAAAGTACCCTTTCCATTCATCTTGCCCAATTCTTGCAGGAAACTCTGTAGCCATACTATCTCTTTTGCAGACTCTGAAACTGCAACATATTCAGCCTCTGTCGTTGAAAGAGCAACTATCTTTTGCAAGGTAGAACTCCAAGAAACAGCAGTGCCTCCTAGAGTGTATATATTTGCAAATACTAGAAGACTAGAATATTTGAAAGAGCAAGGCCGGGTTGCAGAGGAACATTTCCAAACAACAAGTCTCGATAATTTTACTGATTTTTTGCAAGTTGCTGCATGATTACCGGTCTGGAAACTCTTATTTTGTTATGAGGTTTATAGGTCAACACAGAGAATCGACTCCTCCACCCTATCCCGATTTATATCTTCAAGAGATGGAAGTTATGAGGAAATTCAAGTAGGATGTAATCGAATATTCTGTAATTACGTTACATCTTTTCAAATTAGCAGGTGGGTAAGTCTATGACTGCATTTCCCAGGGGGCAGGTGGATATTGCTAGTTTTCCATCCCAAATCGTTTGGCCATATTTTAAAGAGATGCTCTCATTCTGTATGGCAAGTTCAGGATATATTAGTCGGAGTTTGCTAGCGGTGGCTGTCATGTCCAATCAACGGTGTTTTGGACCTTTTGGTTTGAGACAACTAATTTTTTGTTTGTTCATAGATTTGAGACAATTTGGTCGCGGCTTTGAGGGAGTTTTCTTGACCAAGACCAAGTTCCTCAAACAAAATTAAAATTTAAAAACAGTTGTGGTGAGTGCATGTTACATATGCTTTCGATTCCCAGACCACGTTATGGTTCCTCACATTAGTTTCTGTATAATGAATTCAATCACAATCTGGGATTTGGGGTCAGGTTCTAATCCGTGCCTGATGGATATACAGCTCTGTTAGAACATTCAAGCGCACATCAATTTACGTGGTTCGGCAACTTGCCTACTCCACGGAGCTATTGGTTTGTATTAATCAAGCTTAAAAGCAATACAAACAACAAAACAAGGAGGAGGAGAAAGCTTCTCTACTCAACTCAACTCTCACTCTTAGCTCTCTCTGTGTTTCTCTCTATCTCGTGTATTGCTCAGCTATCAATGACACTCTCTATTTATAGCTGGTGTGGGAGACAATCTTCTTTCTTTGGTCAACAATGGTGGGCGACAATTTCTTTGGTTAGGCACCCACCATTGACTCTTGCCATGTCAAACATGGCTGCCGCCAACCATATTGTGTCCACACACAACAATCTCCCACTTGGACACAAATGGCGCCAGATCTGTCTTTTAATCTTTAAGACCAACTGAAGCTTTACACAGCTTCGGTTTATCAAGAGTGACTCTTTTGGTTAACATGTCAGCTGGATTCTTGCTTCCACAGATCTTTTCAAGTAATAGTTGTTCATCGTCGAGCAATTGCCGAATGAAGTGATATTTGATCTGTATGTGCTTTGTTCTGGAGTGAAATGCTGGATTTTTGGCAAGGAAGATTGCACTCTGACTGTCACTATACAAAGTACCCTTTCCATTCATCTTGCCCAATTCTTGCAGGAAACTCTGTAGCCATACTATCTCTTTTGCAGACTCTGAAACTGCAACATATTCAGCCTCTGTCGTTGAAAGAGCAACTATCTTTTGCAAGGTAGAACTCCAAGAAACAGCAGTGCCTCCTAGAGTGTATATATTTGCAAATACTAGAAGACTAGAATATTTGAAAGAGCAAGGCCGGGTTGCAGAGGAACATTTCCAAACAACAAGTCTCGATAATTTTACTGATTTTTTGCAAGTTGCTGCATGATTACCGGTCTGGAAGCTCTTATTTTGTTATGAGGTTTATAGGTCAACACAGAGAATCGACTCCTCCACCCTATCCCGATTTATATCTTCAAGAGATGGAAGTTATGAGGAAATTCAAGTAGGATGTAATCGAATATTCTGTAATTACGTTACATCTTTTCAAATTAGCAGGTGGGTAAGTCTATGACTGCATTTCCCAGGGGGCAGGTGGATATTGCTAGTTTTCCATCCCAAATCGTTTGGCCATATTTTAAAGAGATGCTCTCATTCTGTATGGCAAGTTCAGGATATATTAGTCGGAGTTTGCTAGCGGTGGCTGTCATGTCCAATCAACGGTGTTTTGGACCTTTTGGTTTGAGACAACTAATTTTTTGTTTGTTCATAGATTTGAGACAATTTGGTCGCGGCTTTGAGGGAGTTTTCTTGACCAAGACCAAGTTCCTCAAACAAAATTAAAATTTAAAAACAGTTGTGGTGAGTGCATGTTACATATGCTTTCGATTCCCAGACCACGTTATGGTTCCTCACATTAGTTTCTGTATAATGAATTCAATCACAATCTGGGATTTGGGGTCAGGTTCTAATCCGTGCCTGATGGATATACAGCTCTGTTAGAACATTCAAGCGCACATCAATTTACGTGGTTCGGCAACTTGCCTACTCCACGGAGCTATTGGTTTGTATTAATCAAGCTTAAAAGCAATACAAACAACAAAACAAGGAGGAGGAGAAAGCTTCTCTACTCAACTCAACTCTCACTCTTAGCTCTCTCTGTGTTTCTCTCTATCTCGTGTATTGCTCAGCTATCAATGACACTCTCTATTTATAGCTGGTGTGGGAGACAATCTTCTTTCTTTGGTCAACAATGGTGGGCGACAATTTCTTTGGTTAGGCACCCACCATTGACTCTTGCCATGTCAAACATGGCTGCCGCCAACCATATTGTGTCCACACACAACAATCTCCCACTTGGACACAAATGGCGCCAGATCTGTCTTTTAATCTTTAAGACCAACTGAAGCTTTACACAGCTTCGGTTTATCAAGAGTGACTCTTTTGGTTAACATGTCAGCTGGATTCTTGCTTCCACAGATCTTTTCAAGTAATAGTTGTTCATCGTCGAGCAATTGCCGAATGAAGTGATATTTGATCTGTATGTGCTTTGTTCTGGAGTGAAATGCTGGATTTTTGGCAAGGAAGATTGCACTCTGACTGTCACTATACAAAGTACCCTTTCCATTCATCTTGCCCAATTCTTGCAGGAAACTCTGTAGCCATACTATCTCTTTTGCAGACTCTGAAACTGCAACATATTCAGCCTCTGTCGTTGAAAGAGCAACTATCTTTTGCAAGGTAGAACTCCAAGAAACAGCAGTGCCTCCTAGAGTGTATATATTTGCAAATACTAGAAGACTAGAATATTTGAAAGAGCAAGGCCGGGTTGCAGAGGAACATTTCCAAACAACAAGTCTCGATAATTTTACTGATTTTTTGCAAGTTGCTGCATGATTACCGGTCTGGAAACTCTTATTTTGTTATGAGGTTTATAGGTCAACACAGAGAATCGACTCCTCCACCCTATCCCGATTTATATCTTCAAGAGATGGAAGTTATGAGGAAATTCAAGTAGGATGTAATCGAATATTCTGTAATTACGTTACATCTTTTCAAATTAGCAGGTGGGTAAGTCTATGACTGCATTTCCCAGGGGGCAGGTGGATATTGCTAGTTTTCCATCCCAAATCGTTTGGCCATATTTTAAAGAGATGCTCTCATTCTGTATGGCAAGTTCAGGATATATTAGTCGGAGTTTGCTAGCGGTGGCTGTCATGTCCAATCAACGGTGTTTTGGACCTTTTGGTTTGAGACAACTAATTTTTTGTTTGTTCATAGATTTGAGACAATTTGGTCGCGGCTTTGAGGGAGTTTTCTTGACCAAGACCAAGTTCCTCAAACAAAATTAAAATTTAAAAACAGTTGTGGTGAGTGCATGTTACATATGCTTTCGATTCCCAGACCACGTTATGGTTCCTCACATTAGTTTCTGTATAATGAATTCAATCACAATCTGGGATTTGGGGTCAGGTTCTAATCCGTGCCTGATGGATATACAGCTCTGTTAGAACATTCAAGCGCACATCAATTTACGTGGTTCGGCAACTTGCCTACTCCACGGAGCTATTGGTTTGTATTAATCAAGCTTAAAAGCAATACAAACAACAAAACAAGGAGGAGGAGAAAGCTTCTCTACTCAACTCAACTCTCACTCTTAGCTCTCTCTGTGTTTCTCTCTATCTCGTGTATTGCTCAGCTATCAATGACACTCTCTATTTATAGCTGGTGTGGGAGACAATCTTCTTTCTTTGGTCAACAATGGTGGGCGACAATTTCTTTGGTTAGGCACCCACCATTGACTCTTGCCATGTCAAACATGGCTGCCGCCAACCATATTGTGTCCACACACAACAATCTCCCACTTGGACACAAATGGCGCCAGATCTGTCTTTTAATCTTTAAGACCAACTGAAGCTTTACACAGCTTCGGTTTATCAAGAGTGACTCTTTTGGTTAACATGTCAGCTGGATTCTTGCTTCCACAGATCTTTTCAAGTAATAGTTGTTCATCGTCGAGCAATTGCCGAATGAAGTGATATTTGATCTGTATGTGCTTTGTTCTGGAGTGAAATGCTGGATTTTTGGCAAGGAAGATTGCACTCTGACTGTCACTATACAAAGTACCCTTTCCATTCATCTTGCCCAATTCTTGCAGGAAACTCTGTAGCCATACTATCTCTTTTGCAGACTCTGAAACTGCAACATATTCAGCCTCTGTCGTTGAAAGAGCAACTATCTTTTGCAAGGTAGAACTCCAAGAAACAGCAGTGCCTCCTAGAGTGTATATATTTGCAAATACTAGAAGACTAGAATATTTGAAAGAGCAAGGCCGGGTTGCAGAGGAACATTTCCAAACAACAAGTCTCGATAATTTTACTGATTTTTTGCAAGTTGCTGCATGATTACCGGTCTGGAAACTCTTATTTTGTTATGAGGTTTATAGGTCAACACAGAGAATCGACTCCTCCACCCTATCCCGATTTATATCTTCAAGAGATGGAAGTTATGAGGAAATTCAAGTAGGATGTAATCGAATATTCTGTAATTACGTTACATCTTTTCAAATTAGCAGGTGGGTAAGTCTATGACTGCATTTCCCAGGGGGCAGGTGGATATTGCTAGTTTTCCATCCCAAATCGTTTGGCCATATTTTAAAGAGATGCTCTCATTCTGTATGGCAAGTTCAGGATATATTAGTCGGAGTTTGCTAGCGGTGGCTGTCATGTCCAATCAACGGTGTTTTGGACCTTTTGGTTTGAGACAACTAATTTTTTGTTTGTTCATAGATTTGAGACAATTTGGTCGCGGCTTTAAGGGAGTTTTCTTGACCAAGACCAAGTTCCTCAAACAAAATTAAAATTTAAAAACAGTTGTGGTGAGTGCATGTTACATATGCTTTCGATTCCCAGACCACGTTATGGTTCCTCACATTAGTTTCTGTATAATGAATTCAATCACAATCTGGGATTTGGGGTCAGGTTCTAATCCGTGCCTGATGGATATACAGCTCTGTTAGAACATTCAAGCGCACATCAATTTACGTGGTTCGGCAACTTGCCTACTCCACGGAGCTATTGGTTTGTATTAATCAAGCTTAAAAGCAATACAAACAACAAAACAAGGAGGAGGAGAAAGCTTCTCTACTCAACTCAACTCTCACTCTTAGCTCTCTCTGTGTTTCTCTCTATCTCGTGTATTGCTCAGCTATCAATGACACTCTCTATTTATAGCTGGTGTGGGAGACAATCTTCTTTCTTTGGTCAACAATGGTGGGCGACAATTTCTTTGGTTAGGCACCCACCATTGACTCTTGCCATGTCAAACATGGCTGCCGCCAACCATATTGTGTCCACACACAACAATCTCCCACTTGGACACAAATGGCGCCAGATCTGTCTTTTAATCTTTAAGACCAACTGAAGCTTTACACAGCTTCGGTTTATCAAGAGTGACTCTTTTGGTTAACATGTCAGCTGGATTCTTGCTTCCACAGATCTTTTCAAGTAATAGTTGTTCATCGTCGAGCAATTGCCGAATGAAGTGATATTTGATCTGTATGTGCTTTGTTCTGGAGTGAAATGCTGGATTTTTGGCAAGGAAGATTGCACTCTGACTGTCACTATACAAAGTACCCTTTCCATTCATCTTGCCCAATTCTTGCAGGAAACTCTGTAGCCATACTATCTCTTTTGCAGACTCTGAAACTGCAACATATTCAGCCTCTGTCGTTGAAAGAGCAACTATCTTTTGCAAGGTAGAACTCCAAGAAACAGCAGTGCCTCCTAGAGTGTATATATTTGCAAATACTAGAAGACTAGAATATTTGAAAGAGCAAGGCCGGGTTGCAGAGGAACATTTCCAAACAACAAGTCTCGATAATTTTACTGATTTTTTGCAAGTTGCTGCATGATTACCGGTCTGGAAACTCTTATTTTGTTATGAGGTTTATAGGTCAACACAGAGAATCGACTCCTCCACCCTATCCCGATTTATATCTTCAAGAGATGGAAGTTATGAGGAAATTCAAGTAGGATGTAATCGAATATTCTGTAATTACGTTACATCTTTTCAAATTAGCAGGTGGGTAAGTCTATGACTGCATTTCCCAGGGGGCAGGTGGATATTGCTAGTTTTCCATCCCAAATCGTTTGGCCATATTTTAAAGAGATGCTCTCATTCTGTATGGCAAGTTCAGGATATATTAGTCGGAGTTTGCTAGCGGTGGCTGTCATGTCCAATCAACGGTGTTTTGGACCTTTTGGTTTGAGACAACTAATTTTTTGTTTGTTCATAGATTTGAGACAATTTGGTCGCGGCTTTAAGGGAGTTTTCTTGACCAAGACCAAGTTCCTCAAACAAAATTAAAATTTAAAAACAGTTGTGGTGAGTGCATGTTACATATGCTTTCGATTCCCAGACCACGTTATGGTTCCTCACATTAGTTTCTGTATAATGAATTCAATCACAATCTGGGATTTGGGGTCAGGTTCTAATCCGTGCCTGATGGATATACAGCTCTGTTAGAACATTCAAGCGCACATCAATTTACGTGGTTCGGCAACTTGCCTACTCCACGGAGCTATTGGTTTGTATTAATCAAGCTTAAAAGCAATACAAACAACAAAACAAGGAGGAGGAGAAAGCTTCTCTACTCAACTCAACTCTCACTCTTAGCTCTCTCTGTGTTTCTCTCTATCTCGTGTATTGCTCAGCTATCAATGACACTCTCTATTTATAGCTGGTGTGGGAGACAATCTTCTTTCTTTGGTCAACAATGGTGGGCGACAATTTCTTTGGTTAGGCACCCACCATTGACTCTTGCCATGTCAAACATGGCTGCCGCCAACCATATTGTGTCCACACACAACAATCTCCCACTTGGACACAAATGGCGCCAGATCTGTCTTTTAATCTTTAAGACCAACTGAAGCTTTACACAGCTTCGGTTTATCAAGAGTGACTCTTTTGGTTAACATGTCAGCTGGATTCTTGCTTCCACAGATCTTTTCAAGTAATAGTTGTTCATCGTCGAGCAATTGCCGAATGAAGTGATATTTGATCTGTATGTGCTTTGTTCTGGAGTGAAATGCTGGATTTTTGGCAAGGAAGATTGCACTCTGACTGTCACTATACAAAGTACCCTTTCCATTCATCTTGCCCAATTCTTGCAGGAAACTCTGTAGCCATACTATCTCTTTTGCAGACTCTGAAACTGCAACATATTCAGCCTCTGTCGTTGAAAGAGCAACTATCTTTTGCAAGGTAGAACTCCAAGAAACAGCAGTGCCTCCTAGAGTGTATATATTTGCAAATACTAGAAGACTAGAATATTTGAAAGAGCAAGGCCGGGTTGCAGAGGAACATTTCCAAACAACAAGTCTCGATAATTTTACTGATTTTTTGCAAGTTGCTGCATGATTACCGGTCTGGAAACTCTTATTTTGTTATGAGGTTTATAGGTCAACACAGAGAATCGACTCCTCCACCCTATCCCGATTTATATCTTCAAGAGATGGAAGTTATGAGGAAATTCAAGTAGGATGTAATCGAATATTCTGTAATTACGTTACATCTTTTCAAATTAGCAGGTGGGTAAGTCTATGACTGCATTTCCCAGGGGGCAGGTGGATATTGCTAGTTTTCCATCCCAAATCGTTTGGCCATATTTTAAAGAGATGCTCTCATTCTGTATGGCAAGTTCAGGATATATTAGTCGGAGTTTGCTAGCGGTGGCTGTCATGTCCAATCAACGGTGTTTTGGACCTTTTGGTTTGAGACAACTAATTTTTTGTTTGTTCATAGATTTGAGACAATTTGGTCGCGGCTTTAAGGGAGTTTTCTTGACCAAGACCAAGTTCCTCAAACAGCTAAAATGAGGTGTTTAAATCAATTTGGACATGAATTAGACCAAAGAGAGGTTCCTAAAGTATAAAATGAAAGTGAGAGCAAGCGAGAAATTGCCCGTGTCTGCAGGTACTCAATTTCGGCTAGCAGCAACTCGTACTGTTGCAACAGACAAGTAGAGCAAAATTAACTGAGGACATATAAAATAGGACAGTAACAGTTCAGATTTGATTTATTTAGACAGTAATGATTTATTTAGACAGTAATAGTTCAAATTTGATTTAATTAAGACAGTAATAGCTCAAAATTAACACAGTAACAATTCGAAAGTCATTATTGTTAGTAAGTTTAAAATTAAGACAACAATTTTGATTTAATTAAGACAATAACAACTCAAACTTAAGATAGTAACAGATCAAAATTGATACAGTAACAGTTTGAAAGTCATTATTGTTAGTAAATTTAAAATTAAGAAATAATTTTAATTTAATTAAGACGATAACAGTTCAAAAAATTGATTTAATTGAGACATTAACAGTTCAAATTTGATTTAATTAAGACATTAATGTTTAGACAATAAATGATCAAAATTAAGACAAATTTTGATTTAATGAAGACAGCAACACTTCAAAAAATTAATTTAATTGAGACAGTAACAATTCAACGCAAAAATTTTCAGGACCAAAACCCTGCAAATATCTTAGACATTTTCATCGATGATATTTTCACTTTCTATGCTGCATAGTCTCTTGAACACCTTATCTATTTCCTTCCATGTCAACCTTGCTACTTTTGGAAAGCAACGGTTTTCAAAAGCTGTCTTATTTCGCATCCTTGTAGCCTTATTTTTCTTGAGATCTATCTGCATGTTTCCATCTCTGATCCCAAAAATCAATTTCATGTCCTCTGCATATATTTTAAAGTCCTTGTCATTAATCCTGAAAACTTCTTCATTTTTGACGTATGTTTGCAAAATCTGATATACAGTAAGGTCACTTTTTCTACACGTATTCTTATCTAAACGCCCTTTCAAAAAACATTCTATCAATATCCAGAATGGTGTCTTGATGAGCTCGTTTTTCACTCTTTTTGTGATGTTTGTCGTCCCAACATCCTTGACTATTGCATAAAGGTTTGACTTGAATTGTGGACCTTTTCCCATGAAAACCATCTGCAAGCCACATTTTTTGTTTAAAATGATTTAGTTTATTCAAGTAACAGTTGGAGCAACAAACAGTCACAGGACAAAAATTCCTTCCAAACCATGTTTTCTTCGTAGATTTAATCAGGTTTATTAGTGACAAACAATACATGAAGACAGTAACAGCTGAACAAACAAAAATTAAAAATCAGTTTAATCAGGTTTATTTGTTTTAGGGTTGTTTTTTTCATTGATTTTCATTAACAGATCAAGAGAGTAATGACGTCAAAATTATTCAGGAATTATACAGTAACATTTGAAAAATGAGATAAACATATCCTAAGTTTTTGAAAAACATTAACAGTTGAACCAATGAATAAAGACAGTAACGGTTTGCATGTCATTTTATACTAAAGAGTGATGATTTATTGAGCATTTTGCGTTTACCTCTTCCGGTGATCTTGTATTCTTTTCTTGGTTTCTGTAAGAAAAAGATGAGAAATAAAAAACCCTATAAAAAAAAGTTTTCAAGTGAAATTGCTAGTATTTTTTTAGACAGTAATAGTTGAACCAATGACTAAAGACAGTAGCGGTTTGCAGGTCACTTTATACTAAAGAATGATGATTTGATTTGAGCAATTTGAGTTTAAATTTTGTGTCGCGCGGGAAGTTGTTGTTTCTGTAATGTACGATGAAGATGAGAAACAAAAAACTATTTCTGTAATGAACCAGCGACTAAAGATGGTAAGTTGTTGTTTTTCAGCGTCAGTACAAAAGGAGTGACATGTCAGTGGAATTTTTTTTATGAAAACAGTGACAGTTCAAAGTTTTGACAGTAAAAATTCAAATTTAATTCAATTAAGATAGTAACAGTTCAAAATTTAGACAGTAACAGTTCAAATTTAATTCAATCAAGACAGTAACAGTTTAAATTTAATTTAATTAAAACAGTATCAGTTCAAAGTTAGAAAGTAAGTTAGTAACTGTTCAAAACTGATACATAGATGTTCAAATTTAATTTAATTAAGACAGTAACAGTGAAGATTTGCCCGGTTATGTATTGCTCTGGAATGTAACAGCAGCAAGAATATACAAGTCATGAACGCCTTGTCATTGTAAACCTTTTTGACTGGCTATAAATCATTGTCATTATGTGTCGGACACGACATGAGTTGAATAGAATTGTTTTAGAAATATTTTGGTTAAAAGTGGCTTCATGTTATGTAGTTTATTTAAAGCTAATTTTTTTAAAAAAAATTTCACTATTGTAAATAAATAAATAAAATATTAGAAAATCTCTTTTTTAAGCGTTTTCCAAAGTTCTTTAAATTGAGACTGGAAAGCCAAACATCACACACGAGTCGAGCTTGCCTACTGAAATTTTGATTTAATTAAGACAATAAATGTCCAAAGTTAAGACAGTAACAATTTAAATTTGATTTAATTATGACACTAATAGTTCAAAATTGATTTAATTAAACAAATTAAATAAAAATATAGGAGAAGCATTCACTCGACTTCTCAAGAGTTCGTTTAGTAGGAGCTTAAGGAGGGATTACAGGAGGGGCACAGCAACAACTAGAAGGAAGAGCGAGTTGAGCTTCTCCAGCTGGTAGGTATTCTATACCTATACTTTTTGCGTAGCGTTAAATTACTAACTTATTAAATTCTTGGTCTTTGGGTCTATGGGTGAAATCACAAAGAGAAAGGATATAGTGAAATAAATGAGAAATTAAAAATTGATTTGAGTACTTAATTGGGTTAAGGTCCTCTAGTCTCCTTTTGTATGATTGAATAAGAAGATGAACATTAATGTATTTTGTCTTTAAGAAACTAAATGACTTAATATGTAACAGTACTCCTTTTACATTAAGTGTTGGGACATAAAAATGTACTATTTTATATTTATAATCTTAGTTTGTTTACTTCTTATTATTATGAATTATGTGTGTTAATGGGAAAGAAATGAGCATGCGAAATGTAAGGCATGTACCATGAATGATGTGTTGTTGAGGTTCCACATGATTATAATATGATTGAGAAATGAGTATAACTGTACAGGATGACATGGAACTCCAGGTATAAAGGAAACTCTGTTGAAATTTTGACTATATAGTTTTATTTTATTTTTCTTGTTCAGGAGGCGTTTTTGTGCGTTTGAGCTGTTGGTAAAGAGCACAAGGGTCGAGCTTTAAAGTTCAAAGATAGAAGGGGTAAGTTGCCAAACATGGTAGAAAAGATAGTAATTTTGACTTAATTGAGACAGTAACACTTGAAAGTTTAGATAGTAACAGTTCAAATAAGACAGTAACAGTTCAAATTTGATTTAATTAAGACAGTAACAACTCAAACTTAAAACAGTAATTGTTGAAAATTGATACAGTGAAAGTTCAAAAGTCATTATTGTTAGTAAGTTTAAAACTAAGACAGTAATTTTAATTTAGTTAAGACGGTAATAATTCAAAAAATTGATTTAATTGAGACAGTAACAGTTTAAAAGGGACACAAGAAGTTTCAGGACCAAAACTCTGCAATTATCTTGGATATTTTCATAAGTGAGATTTTCACTTTCTATGCTCATACTCTTTTGAACACCTTGTCTATTGCCTTCCTTGTCAACCTTGCTACTTTTGGAAAGCAACGTTTTTCAAAAGCTGTCTTGTTTCGCATCCTTGCAGCTTTATTTTTCTAGAGATCTATCCGCATGTTTCCATCTCTGATCCCAAAAATCAATTTCATGTCCTCTGCATATATTTTAAAGTTCTTGTCGTTAATTCTGAAAACTTCTTCATTTTTGACGTATGTTTGCAAAATTTGATATACATCAAGGTCACTTTTTCTACATGTATTCTTATCTACACGCCCTTCCAAGATACATTCAATCAATATCCAGGATGGTGTCTTGATGAGCTCGTTTTTCACTCTTTCTGTGATGTTTGCCGTCCCAACATCCTTGACTATTGCATAAAGGTTTGACTTGAATTGTGGACCTTTTCCCATGGAAACCATCTGCAAGCCACATTTTTTATTTAAAATGATTTAGTTTATTCAAGTACCAGTTGGAGCAACAAACAGTCACAGGACAAAAATTCCTTCCAAACCATGTTTTCTTCATAGATTTAATCAGGTTTATTAGTGACAAACAATACATGAAGACAGTAACAACTGAACAAACAAAAATTAAAAATCAGTTTAATCAGGTTTATTTGTTTTAGGGTTGTTTTTTTCATTGATTTTGATTAACAGAGCAAGATAGTAATGACGTCAAAATTATTCAGAAATTATAAAGTAACATTTGAAAAATGAGATAAACAATATATAAACATATCCTAAGTTTCTGTAATGTACGATGAAGATGAGAAACAAAAAATTATTTCTTTAATGAACCAATGACTAAAGACAGTAAGTTATTGTTTTTCAGCGTCAGTACGAAAGGAGTGATATATCATTGGAAAGTTTTTATGAAGAAAGTAATAGTTTAAATTTAATTCAATCAAGACAGTAACAATTCAAAGTTTAGACAGTAACAGTTCAAAGTTTAGACAGTAACAGTTCAAATTTGATTCAATCAAGATAATAACAGTTTAAATTTGATTTAATTAAGACAATATCAGTTCAAAGTTACAGAATAAGTCAGTAACTATTCAAAATTGATACGTAACCATTCAAATTTAATTTAATTAAGACAATAACAGTCAAGATTTGCCCGGTTATATATTGCTCTGGAATGTAACAGCAGCAAGCACATACAAGTTGTGAACGACATGTCATTGTAAACTTTTTTGACTGCCTATGAATGATTGTCATTGTATGTCGGACACGACATGAGTTGAATAGAATTCTCTCTTTTTTTTAATTGTTTTTGAAATATTTTGGTTAAAAGTGGCTTCATTTTATGTAGTTTATTGAAAGCTATTTTTTTAAAAAAATCTCTAATGTAAATAAATAAATAAATAAAATGTTAGAAAATCTCTTTTTTAAGCGTTTTCCAAAGTTCTTTAAATGGAGACTGCAAAGCCAAACATCACACACGAGTCAAGTGATTGTGCATCAAAAGTGTCATTAAGTCTCTTATTTTACATATGTATTTATTGTTTTTATTTGGTTGTTTTTATAATAATTGATGTGTTTTTTAGTAATGAAGTTTGTTTTAATGTTTCGATAGGTTTTTGGAGCTTAAATGAATTAATTCAGAAAATTCAACGTCGGAATTCAGAATAAAGAATTGAAGAGACATTTAGTTGAAGATTGAAGCAAATCTTGGTTCAAATAAGTGCTCCAAATTTGTCCCAAAAATCAATTCTATTCCAATTCTAGAAAAGAATATCATATGATTTATTTCAAGCCCAAACTTGCCTTATGTTGTGTACAAACTTCAACCATTAAACACTCAAGGTTTCAATGTCAATCTTAGCCCAAATAATAAGTACATTTGTATACTTATTTGATGCTCAAATTCAGCCCAAAATCAGCCCCAAATCAGCCCAAAATCAACCCGAAATCAACCTTCAAATCAACTCAAACACAATCCATGATCTTACATGTCCACACAACAAATAACAATTGATTTATTTTGGGTAATCCATTGATCCAAGAAGGCAAGCACATGGATGGAAAGCTGGAGGGGATATTTTAACATTATTTTGGGTCAAAAAGAAGAAGGAGACACCTCATAAATGAGTAAGAAAAACGTGCACCAAAATAGTTGTAAAGCTGTCTTGATTTGATTTTTCAGAACACCTTTCGGTGTTTTGCCCATAACTTTTGACTCAGGTGTCCAAATGAGCTGTTCTTTAATGATCTGGAAAGGTGACATAATTTCCTATAAATATGTCTCTAATAAACTTCTCGAAAAAAAGCTTCTAAGGGGGTCGAATTGCTGTCCAAAGTTAGAGTCAGATTTGTGTCCGAATTTTTTCTGAAATTGTATTGTGTTCTTCTTTATAGATTTCGGTTCTTTAGTTTGTAAAACTTATTATTTCAGTTGGATTCAAGTTCTTTCATGTTTATTGAAGTGTTCTTATATATAATCATGGTTGGATAAACTCTTTCTTGGATCCAAATCAAGGATAATGGTGATTGAGGTGAGTTCTTTAGGATATGAATGAATCTTAATGTTTATCTTCTTATTTTCTTCATGAATGATTTATTATTGTAAAGAAATTTTAGAAATCATTTAGGTAATGTTATAATCTTGAATTTTTATGCACAAACTTTAGTTTTGGTATAGAGATTGCTTGATTCAATGTCTTACTTAATATGAAAGTACTTGTTCATTCTTAAGCAATAATCAATCTTCATCTTTCTAATCTTCATTGTAATATCTTCCGATCTAATATCACCATCGTTGATATTAGGTTGAGTTATCTTATATATGTTGAAGAAATCACCAATACATCACCATTAAAATTGATTTGGACCAAGGCTTACTTTTTCTTGTCATTTAAAATCTATTTACACTTTTCTATCTTTGAAAACAAATCCATCAATTATTTTCAACCAAGTTATTGTTAATTTAATTTCTCTTGAGTTTTTTTTGTTACCTAGCTTAATTTCCAGATCTAGCTCTCTGTGGATATGACTTCGATCTTATCGAGTTAATTGCTACATCGCACACTCGTGCACTTGCGAGTTAAAACAAGCCGATCATAAAAAGCGGTCAAGCATCAAGCTTGCCTCCTGAATTGATTTTCGAATTCCATTTAAGTGTTTTCCATAGTTCTTTAATTGAGACTGAAAAGCCAAACATCAGCAGCCAAATTGTAGTCTAAGGAATGGGGTTGGAGAGCAAATCAAAGGTTAGTGCTACGGTTCTTCTTCATTGCCAATTCGAATTTAGTTTTATTTTGAATTCATGTAATAGCGTAATCACCAAACTGATATTGTCTCTCTTCTCAACTATTACTCTCTTATTTACGGGTTTCTGGTTCATATATTTCATTTGTTTTCAACTATGAAACCAGAAACGATCTTTCCATCAAATATAAAAGACATGCAAACCGTTACTGTATAATTTTGATGTTGTACTTTATCTCTCTTTCTGTGTTAATGTGCAGTTACTGTATAATTTTGATGCTGTTACTGGATCTCTCTTTCTAATGTTAATGTCTTATGATATTGGTTTAATGTTCATAAGCTGAAAATCTATGAAAAAAAACTTGAAATTAGAAGGGCTAGGCACCTTGGATTAACCATTTCTCAAATTTTCAATCAGCAATGAATTATAGTGTAACAGGGCATAATCTATTGACAACATCTACTATGTCTAATACATTTTCTTTGTGTAGCGAACAATTAGTGATAATTTACAAATTTCTTCGCATTATATATTCATGCTTCGAAATTGTATTATATATGCACTTTTGAATTACATATTCATGATTCTATGATATGGTTTCTTGTTTATTTTATAGATAAATCTATTCACTCACATTGTCCAAGCAAGTTCTTGGGTACTAGATCATGAAGTTTTGAAAAGACTGGAAGGTACAGGTTTAGATGTAATCCAAAGAATCTCAGCAACATTCCAGCAAGATTCTTGTTTAATACAAGCATTGTTGGACATGTATAATGCAAATGAAGATGTATTTAGAGTTGAAAACTCTTGTGATTTTCCTTGTCTTGCAATAACAAATATATCTTAGGTATGACATTATTTTTCTCTTAATTTTCGCATCCAGCTACTCCTCCTCCAATTGAACAAGCACCTCTTGTTGTTGATGATGTCATAGGTATGACATTACTTTTCTCTTGATTTTCCAATATATCTTCATACCCGACTATTCACTCTTGTGATTTTTCTTGTCTTGCAGTTAGAAGAGGCAAAAGGAATCCCCTAACACCTTTATTTTTACACGAGACGCAATATTCTTTAGCTGTAGACAATGTCAAACTTTCAAGAAGAAAACATTTACAATTTTGAATGTCTTTAATTTTGATTTAGTAAACAATATATTTTATAATCTATACTTCGAACATTGGACAGGATAAGAATATTAATGTCATTACAATATGTTGTTTTATTTTTTCCAATGTTCACCAAGCATATTCCATTGAAGTAACTAACTAGTTTAAGTAATTATACACTTACACTAATTAGGATAATAACAGTTCGAAGTTTAGACATTAACAGTTCAAAGTTAACCAGTAACAATTCAAATTTAAAACAGTAACAGTTCGAAAGTCATTATTGGCAGAAGTTCAAAATTAAGACAATAATTTTGATTTAATTCAGACAGAAACAGTTCAAATTTAATTTAATTGAGATGGTAGCAGTTCAAATAAGACAGTAACATTTCAGAATTGATTTAATGAAGACAGTAACAGTTCAAATTTAAGATAGGAGTAGTTCGAAAGTCATTATTGGTAGTAAGTCCAAAATTAAGACAGTAATTTTGATTTAATTAAGACAGTAACAGTCCAAAATTAAGATAGTAATAGTTCAAATTTGATTTAATTATGACAGTAATAGTTCAAAATTGATTTAATTAAACAAATTAAATAAAAATATTAGAGAAGCATTCACTCGACTTCTCAAGAGCTCGTTTAATAGGAGCTTAATGAGGGATTATAGGAGGGGCACAATAACAAGAAGAAGGAAGAGCGAGTTAAGCTTCTATAGTTGGTAGGTATTCTATACCTACACGTTTTGCGTAGCGTTAAATTACTAACTTATTAAATTCATGATCTTTGCGTCTATGGGTGAAATTACAAAGAAAAAGGATATAGTAAAATAAACAAGAAATTAAAAATTGATTTGAGTACTTGATTGGGTCAAGGTCCTCTAGTCTCCTTTTGTATGATTGAATAAGAAAATAAATATTAATGTATTTTGTTTTTAAGGAACTAATAAGGTTCCACATAGTTATAATATAATTGAAAAATGAGTATAACTGTACAGAATGACATGGAACTCCAGGTACAAAGGAAACTTTGTTGAGATTTCGGCTATATAGTTTTATTTTATTTTTCTCATTCACGAGGTGTTTTTGTGCGTTTGAGCTGTTGGTAAACAGCACAAGGGCCGAGCTTTTCATGTTCGAATGTTTGCTTGATGCCTCAATTATTTCGGAAATTAATTAAAAGAAACTAAAAACAGGAAGCTTTTTTATCATTCCCATTTCCACCGTACAACATTCTCTCATATTTTAATGTAAATGGAAGTCATCAACACCATGCAACCATACGACGGGTCATCTGTATTCTAATAAAAACTAGTTGGTTCCCATGTTATATGACGATTTATTTTTATTTTTATAAAAAATATTGTAAAAAAATAAAATAAAACTTCCAATGGTTTAAAATATTGGATTGAGTTTAAGTATGAATATGTCCGAGTCTAATATAAAATTAAATATAATTTTGTTTAGATCTGATACTAGATTGGACATTGATATATTTAAAATTTAACATGTTATTACCATGTAAAAAAACTATAGTTGATTTAAATGATAAAATTAAAAATTATTATTATTATTATTATTAAGTCAAAACCCTGTTAGAAATGGTATTGTAGTCACATCTAATGTTTTTGATGGGTTTTACTGGAACTCCGGGTATAAAAACTTTGAATTTGGCTCCAACACCATACCCCGACGCTTTTGGATTTTATAATTTTTAATATGTTTTATATATAAAAAAAGTTAGCCCTAGCGCCGGCCACCTATAAATTTATAAAGCAAAACTTACTATATAAGATTGAAGCAAGCCGCAGAAGCGGAAACAAATAAAAAGAATCGTATAATTTAAAACCTGATAACCTAACATCAAAATAAAAAAAACTTGGCCTTTCCTGCGCTGCGTTGCATGCTGTTCCTAATTTTCGTGACTGATTTACCCAAGAAGATTGTTTATTTGACATTTTCATGCCGATCTCCTTTTCTCATTTAACGTCTGCGATGTTGAAGAAAGTCTCTGCACTTGTCCAAACCCTCAAAAGAAAAGTGTAAGACTCCTTTACACACACACACACACACACACACACGTTTCCTATTCGAAGGAAATTTATTTAAACATATTATTTCATACTTCTTGTTTAACTTATTTATTTTGGATGAGTTTATTTTTATTTTTTGGTTGCAAAGATTCGAAGAAGAAGATTATGATTCCGATGAAGAAGATTATGATTCCGATGAAGATTCCCACAATCACGTTCAGAACCATGTATGCATTTTGTTTTAAAACGCTTTAGTTATTTATTTATTAAGCAGCAATTTTAGGGTTTGAAAGTCGGGTGTTAATGGGGTAGAATCACAGCTAGAAAAGGACCGACATGGTCTGAACAGAACCTTCAACCCACTAAGACCTCTGTGAGCCTTGCAATAGAGAGAGACTTTAACCGCCTACCTCAGAGATTTTGGGCTTTGCTACCAGAGCAAATCGTTGCGTGGTGATTTTAGCTTGTATGAAGTTTTCGTTTGCTGTTAGCAGTAATAATAGTAACACATGTTTTCTTTTCACTGTTTTCTCTCAGGATGGTTGTGATCCCATGAGCTTTTGTGGCGAGTATGATTGTCCAATCACCACCATTGAGAGTTATCTTCAAAACCAGGTTGGTTGGATGATTTTCTTGGAATTTCTTGGCATTGTTTGTTGGTATGTGTTGGCCCATGCTAGTGCTGCTATGGTCTTAATTCCTTTTTTTTTTTATCGATATTGTCACTCCTCCTGTCTTTGTCACACTTGCTTTCCTTCACCTTTTCCCTTGTGAAAATCTATGTCTAATTGGTTTTAGTTTTGAACATTATGATTTACCAAAGAAGAATATTGTGTATTTGTTGTCATCATCCATGCCTTCTAGACTTAGCATTCCTCTTGCTACCATCTATTCTAAAATTACCGTGTTAGTTTCTATTTGAGTTAACTCATAAAATTGAACTAGTTACGCTGAATAAAGTTGAAGCGAAACCAATTCGCCTAAGTCATGTGCACTTGCGATTCACCTCACAACCTACAACTTGCGTTGTTTTGTTTGTGATTGGAGAATAATCATAAGACTAGAATAGTTACTTGTAAGATTCTAACAACAATTCACTGCATTAACATGTTTTTCTATCGTATATTTTTCAATGATTAACATATTTTCATTTGATGGAATCCCTCTTTTCCCCTGTAGATGCCACAAGAACAAGTAGCCCGAGCACTTCAAGAAGCGGGCTTTTGTTTGGATGACAAGGACACTGATATGCACCACGTTGAAAGGTTGGTTCTTCATGCTGTTTCTGGCTGGCTAATGATTGCCATTGCAAATATATCATTTCTTTCAGATCAATCTGTCTTTTGGAATTGCTTGTTTATATTTTGTTTTGTATGATCATTTTTTTTGGGGGGCTCCATAGGAAAGGTATTCGTTTGTTATCTCATCTTTTATTTCTTTTTGAACTTACATAGTTTTTCATGGCCAAGTTTACTGGATTTCGGTCAAGTCTGGATTGCTAGAAAGAATGCAGAAAAAAGCTATCAATTGGTAAGGTTGAAATTGTTGTTTTCTATTTGTGGTGAGAGCTAGCATGTTGAATGTGTTTTTCTTCCAGTAGTTGCCTATAATTTCTTACTGCTTTGCCTTCTGGATTTCCAGCAGGAGTGAAGTTAACCATATTTAATGAATAAATTTTGAATAGATGAGTGCTGTTTGCATGTTTTAATCCCTGTTTTTTAACTCAATTTCATCACTATTTTCGATAGATTGACAAAAGAAATTTTTAATTATTTTTGTATTTTAAATATAGAAGATTGTCGAACCACATACTTCGTTTAATAAAGTATAATTTTTGGGAGTATATCTTTTTTATTTCCACAAAACTGGAAAATTTGAAAATACTCCTTTCGGAGGAAACATTTTCTTTACAGCTGGCATTTTTCTGAGAAAATATTTTATAGAACACCTAAACACTAAATGAAAGCAGTGTATTTCATGCTCTGGTTATGCTATGTATGGCAATGTGTTTGAAGGGGCTTTTCTGAAGTTAGTTTGGGCTGAAAAGGCATGAACCGAGTGATGTTTGGTGGCTTTTATACGAGTATGTCAAATTGATTGAAAAGAGCTCGAAAGCTCATGTGAAGTCCAAATGCACATTTGATGCATTAGCAAACACTCAATGTTCTAGGTTGTAGGAATGTATTGAGCTTGCGCAAAACTTTCTTTTCATTGCGGGTGTGCATCTTGCAAATTTGGCCTGATTTTATTGTGTACCTTGCCTTTGAAGGGATCTTCTTTAAACATCAGCAGTTATGCAAAGTGGAGAAAGAATCCAATCTTCCAATCACAACGATGCAATGGAATGAAGTATAACAAGATTGACTTCAAGCCCGATGCATCACTGGACAAAGATCTAAAATTATTATGGTACAACTAAGAGATCTCAAATAGTTGTATTTAACTGATAGACAACTCAATAAAGCTTTGCAAAGGTGTTGAGGGTGTGTTTATCTATGAAAAAAATGTTCTAGATTTTCATGTGGATTTTTATGTGATAGAGAACTTGGGTCTGCTTGTTTTGTACCTCTGTATTTTTCCTTTTTATGTTAAACCGGGAAAGATCCTTTGTTTCGTATATTGCAACTAATTCCAGGCAAATATGTTTTCTTGTTTTTATACTTGCATAAAACTAATTAACGTGGAAAAGGTATGAACCTTTTTTCCGCAAGCAAATGAAACCTAAACATTTTTGTTTCTGTTCTTGCTTGATTGGTGGGTTTATTTGAAACTAATTATTCTGTTGCAGCCAAAATATCTGTTTAAGGGATTGGACTTCTGAAAAACCAGTCACCTCATTGCTTTACGCACTTGGTTCAATGGACTCGGTTGGTGCTTGAAATTTTATATTGTATTTTCTTTCCTTGTTTTGTGATCATTATTATCGGAATCTAGAGTCTTTAAAATAACTTGTCTGAATGACAGAGAAAATTACTAGAGACAATCAAGTCACAATTGGACAAAACTGAGGAGATTGGGGAGTTGGTTTGTTATTATGCCAGAGAAGGAGGAGTGGTTCAGGTGGCTGCTCTGTTGATGGTGGCCTGGAAAAAGGTGATGGCCGTGGACTCATTTGACAGTAAATATGGTGCTAGTTGTGGTAGAAGTAAGATTCGCCAATTTTTAATGAGCGAGATTGAGAGGCTGATTGACAAAGAGATGCAACAATTGGGAAAATCGACAAAGATACATATGGATAAGCAAAACATGACATCGAACAAGATGTTTACAGATAAGCAAGATATGATGTCTGCATTGTAGTTGCTTGAAATTTTTGAGAGGGCTGGTGATGGTCTTGATCAATTCATTCAGGAGAGACAATGCAGTGTAGGTCACAATATGTATTTTCAATCCCATTTCACCTTTCAGCAACTGAATTCTGTAGTTTTAAGCAGTTGAAATATAAAATGGTTTTTCTACTACCGTTGCTGCTTGTATAGGAGATGACAAAAGAAGATTCTGCAGAGATCGCATGTTTGCTTTCAGGTCTTGTCTGCACCTCAAATCCAAAAGTCACCTCGAAATGGTATGGAATAGCTATATTTTTTTTCAATTAATCTGCTAGTGTTATTCTATTATCTTGTTTCTTTAATTCACTGTTATACTTTTGAAAACAATCCCTCAATCGCCGCAACTTAAATGTTAAAACCTTCCATTAGATTCTCAGGATATTTTTGGTGCTGGATATAATACAAGCATTGTAGATTATCATTTGAATAGTTAACTTTTTATGGGGGTACATCCAACCAAATCTGTGTTAGTTGTTATCTATATTCAGTTGGAAGAAATTTAAATGGATATCTTAATTAATAGAAGTTGAGGAGGAAAGTTCAATATCTTATAGTCAAGTGATTGATTTTATTATTTTGTTTATAAAACCTGTGCACCCGTTAATGTGTTTATGGTTTGAAGTGATCAGTGGAGTTGCATTAGGTGCTCAGAGTATGAATTAGATGAAGGAGAATCACCATCAGGTAATTATTAACTTAATCTTCTCATTTATTATTTTTGTTGCTTTGTGGGAATGGAAGGAAAGGTGGACGGGGATTAGGGAGCATAATAGAAGACTGTTGACTAATGATGTTCCTAAAATTGTTACGTGTAGATTTCATTTCTTATTATTCATACAATCGTGTCACCGATGTGGAGCGTCAAATCGCATATCCGTTTAAGGTGAGATTTATTTTTAATATGATTTCTTGCATATTCTTAATCTGTACATTGGCTTAGCGTTTTGGTGTTGGTCTTGTTTCCAACTATTTCTTGCAGTGAGTGGCCGTGACAATGTGAGGCAGGATTTATTTATGTTTCTAAAAGTTTATGATAGTTTGGGTTTTCTCTTGTCGTTGAGAAATCCTAGTTTGGGTGTTTAGAGTGTCCCAATTTTGCCTTCCCTCAAGGCAATTAAAATTCCCCACATAACACTTCAACACATGTAATTAGACAAACATGTGTGATTTCTTCTTCTTCATCTCCATCGACCACCATGATGACCATCAGATGCCTCCTAATCGGGCAATTTCTCTTTAATAATTCACCATTGTCATTTTTGATCTTAATCTCAATGATTGGACCGTACCATTGCATCCGGAACGATCAAATTAACTGGAAACAAGTCTTAAATCGTCCAAATAGCACTTCAGACGGCTAAGATTTGATCAAAACAATTCTGGCTTGATAAACGACCCAGATTCAATCTCAGAATCGGTTGCACGTAGACTCTGCCACACAGAATCCTGTCCCTCGGCTCGCGGCTCGACTCGACTTTAACTCAGCTCGGCTCGGCTCACTCTTGGCTCGCGGCTTGTGACGTGGCTGTGGGTCCCACATTGCTGATGTGGCTGCTGACTGGTGCTGACATGTCATGCCACTTGTTCATGCTGACAAAACTGTGACGTCATGATGACAGTAACAGTTCAAATTTGAGTTAATTAAGACATTAAAGTTTACACAATAACAGTTCAAAATTAAGATAAATTTTGATTTAATCGAGATAGTAACAATTCAAAAAATTGATTTAATCGAGATAGTAAAGTGTAGACAGTAACAGTTCAAAATTAAGACAGTAGTTTTGATTTAATTAAGCCAGTAACAGTTCAAAAAATTGATTTAATTAAGAGAGTAATAGGTCAAATTTAAGACAGTAACCATTAAAATTTGATTTAATTAAGACATTAAAGTTTACACAATAGCAGTTCAAAATTAAGACAAATTTTAATTTAATCGAGATAGTAACTGTTCAGAAAATTGATTTAATTGACACGGTGAAGTATAGACAGTAACAGTTCAAAATTAAGACAGTAGTTTTGATTTAATTAAGGCAGTAACAATTCAAAAAATTGATTTAATTGATAGAGTAACAGTTCAGAAAATTGATTCAATTAAGACAGTAATAGGTCAAATTTAAGATAATAACAGTTCAAATTTAAAATAAGTAAAAAATTAATTTTTTACTATAGGTGATAGACTTCAATTAATTTGTCCTCTAAATAATTCTTGGTTTGTACAGGCATTAATTATTTCCCTTTTAATTTCTATTATTTTCTTTGTAACAAAATGTTGAGTTTGTTAGTATCGTTTACTTTAATTAACATACAATATATTCATAAAATTAAATATCGGAATGACACAAAATACTAAAGTTATAAAAACTAAAATAAGCAAGTTACATTATATATATTTCCCTTGATGGCCATAAAATACCTTTTCTTATTTTCTAGGAACCTATTAAAATAAAACAGTATAGCCTAATATCCCATCAAAACCTCCACCTCTGTTTTTAAAACACCCCAGACTGTCATTAAAAAAAAAAAAGTACTAAACAAACTGCTCCGACGGTTGCAGTGCGGTGTGACAGAGGACATACACATTGCATTTGGAAATGTAATCGTACCGGCGTCCTGCTCTAATCCACACCACCTTTTCATGTGTTTCCCTGTAGTTTGCTTTCCATTCTCCACTAACAGCCTCTTCCTTTGCCACAACACGGAACAAACGGCCCTTCCTTCTAGAAATACCGGCTTCCATCTTTACTTGCTTTCTCGTTTCTCTTTTCTTTTAGTTTGTTTTCCTTCTTCTTATAGTAGCCCTTTCATTCTTAAAAAACATATCATCTAAAAAAATGTTTTCATGTTTTAAACAATCCATGTTGTATCTTAGACATTATAACAAAAGCAAGTCCAAACACAAATCCTATGAGTTTGCTGATGATTAGGTGAGTTTTAAAATTTATTTTGTGTTCGGGTGTGTTTAATTGTTTTATTTTTTCATTTTAAAATAATTAACAACTGTGTTTTCCTTTTTTTTTGATAGAGTAAACAGAGGATTGATAGTTATATAGATAAATATTTTATACTACCACCTACATTTCACAACCGGCCAGCATGTTTATACATTTCCAAGGTGGATTTATATGACATTTTAAAACGAACTCCTGCATATTTGAAAGAGTCTGTTGTTGATTTTCTTAAACAACAAAGCATCAAAGAAGTAGACTATCTTTCTTACAAAGACAGACTAACCGACCCTCTTCACAAAATGCAGCCACCTTCGCCCCAAGACCTGGAGGATCCTTATGATTTGATACTGTTTACTGATGCATCTGGCTTGTCTAATGTATCTGCCAGCTATGCAATAGGAGCTTTTACCCTGCACTAGGATGGGGAAGGTTGGAAAACTTACAATAGGTCAGAAATTGTGCAAGCAAGTGTCATATCTAAAGCTGAGATCATAGTTGAAAAAATAGAATTAGATTTTACAGTGGAGATGGGGTTTGAAGAAAAAAGAGTGAAGCTATACACTGATTATGATGTATTTTATGTTAGAATTTCTTAATTTTTAATTGATAGTGACTTTGCAGAGTTTGATTTCCACGAGTAAGTAATTTCTATTATTAATTATGTTTATTTTTATATTACTTCTTTCTTTACAATTTTAGTTTTATTTTGCAACAAATTGTTTGATTTGATGGCCAAGTTTACAAAACTATGTCTGCAAAATAAAACTAAAATTGTAAACAAAGAAGTAATATAAAAATAAACATAATTAATAATAGAAATTACTTACTCGTGGAAATCAAACTCTGCAAAGTCACTATCAATTAAAAATTTAGAAATTCTAACATAAAATACATCACAATCAGTGTATAGCTTCACTCTTTTCTTAAAACCCCATCTCCACTGTAAAATCTAATCCCATTTTCCCAGCCATGATCTCAGCTTTAGATATGACACCTGCTTGCACAATTTATGACCTATTGTAAGTTTTCCAACCTTCCCTATCCCAGTGCAGGGTAAAAGCTCCTATTGCATAGCTGGCAGACATATTAGACAAGCCAGATGCCTTAGTAAACAGTATCAAATCATAAGGATTCTCCAGGTCTTGGGGCGAAGGTGGCTGTATTCTGTGAATAGGGTCGGTTAGTCTGTGTTTGTAAGAAAGATAGTCTACTTCAATTTTTTGCTGTTCAAGAAAATCAACAACAGACTCCTTCAAATATGCAGGAGTTTGCTTTAAAATGCCATATAAATCCACCTCGGAAATGTATAAACATGCTGGCCTGTTATAAAATGCAGGTGTTTGTATAAATTTTTTATTTATATAACTATCAATCCTGTATTTAATCTGTCAAAAGAAAAAACAGTGGTTAATTATTTTAAAATGAAAAAATAAAACAGTTAAACACATCCGAACACAAAATAAATTTTAAAACTCACCTGATCAGCAACAAATTTATAGGATTTGTGTTTGTACTTGCTTTTGCTAAAATATTTAGGATATAACATGGATTGTTTAAAGCATGAAAACATCTTTTTAGATGATATGTTCATGTTTGTTTGTTTTTTAAGAATGAAAGGGCTACTATAAAAACAAACTATAAGAAAAAAGAAATGAGAAAATAAGAGAAAGTAAGTAAAGAAGGAAGCCTGTATTTTTAGAAGGAAGGGCCGTTTGTTCCGTGAACCTGTTAAAGTGTTTGTGGTTGAAGTGATCAATGGAGTTGCATTAGGTGCTCAGAGTATGAATTAGATGAAGGAGAATCACCATCAGGTAATTATTAACTTAATCTTCTCATTTATTATTTTTGTTGCTTTGTGGGAATGGAAGGAAAGGTGGACGGGGATTAGGGAGCATAATAGAAGACTGTTGACTAATGATGTTCCTAAAATTGTTACGTGTAGATTTCATTTCTTATTATTCATACAATCGCGTCACCGATGTGGAGCGTCAAATCGCATATCCGTTTAAGGTGAGATTTATTTTTAATATGATTTCTTGCATATTCTTAATCTGTACGTTGGCTTAGCGTTTTGGTGTTGGTCTTGTTTCCAACTATTTCTTGCAGTGAGTGGCCGTGACAATGTGAGGCAGGATTTATTTATGTTTCTAAAAGTTTATGATAGTTTGGGTTTTCTCTTGTCGTTGAGAAATCCTAGTGTTATTTGAAATTTGTTGTTGTGTGATTAGTATTTGAGTTTCAATAAAATTAGTCAACTACGATTAGTAGGATTTCTGTTTTGTGTAAGAACCAGTATTGAAGGCTCTTGAGCTTCATTTTTTTTTTAATTAACGTAAATATTCGAGTTAGTTTGCGCGCATCTCGATTAACCCTACAGATTATGAATTTATTATAAATAGTCTACGAGGACTCTTTCAGATGACAATTAGTGCATTGCTCAAATCTTTCAATGAAAATTTACTCTTCTTTTCACAATCAATCAAGAGAGTCTACGCCTGGGTGTTGTGGTATATAGAGAAGAAAAACTCCAATGCTTTATCCTTTTATATATACGAGTATCATTAAATGATTTCGAATTAATCTTATTTAAGACCATGGAGAATGGTAGACATGATATGTTTTCTTTCCTTTTCTATTATTGTTACAACTCTTGTCCTGTTAAATAGTTTGATTTTGCCTGTTAATTTTGTGAAGGGAATACCATCCTCTCCATATTGTTGTGGAAGGCGGCCCTTCCATACATTTTTTGATTTCAGGATGCAGCTTTGCTGTCAAGCCATCCTTCCACATGAAAACCCAAGTAAATCAATCCTCGCAAAGACTGAAGGCGAGGGTGTTAAATTTTTCACCCTCCAGGAAGTGGGCATCTATGGGACTATCACTCAGCAGGGCGTTGAAACGTGTTTGACTTACCTAGATGTCACTAATAAGGTACAATACTTCTCTTTTATGTGCTCCTACCAATAAATTCATGAGCTACCAGTGCAACTGCTTCCAGTTGATTTCTTTTTGACTTTTATATTAAAGAGCTGCTTGTGGTTAAGAGCACGTAGAACTACTTGTTCATTCAGATTGCTGGGAATAACTTTTATTATCATTTTAGACTAGAAAGCTGATTTGTGTGTAGTTTGCCGGGAATAACTTCTATTATCATTTTAGAATGGAAAGCTGATTTGCTGGGAATAACATTTCTACATAATGTTCTAAGCTGCACACTGCAGAATCGGAATTATGAGGCCAAAGAAACTGAACCAAACAGCATATGCAAATATAGTAGAACTGAGAATAAAAAAATAACCAAATGGAAAGTAATACTGCTTCTAAAATACATGGCAGCTGATGGGAGAGAAAAACTCCGAACTAATTGATAATCACAAAGCAGAATCACACCATTGCAAATCTTCGTTGTACTGTCTTGCCTCACAATTTTTCATGCTAGTAAATTTTGTACTGCCTCATCTGCAGCGGATACAACAAAGTATACTTTTGTTTTTGGTTCTTATTTTATCTTTAGCATTCTTGTAATTCCTTATTAAAAAGGGTGAGTGCTATCTGCTTGAATTTTATCTGTGGAATATGCAGCCAAAATTCCTGTATTCAAAGTCCATTATCACTGTATCCATGAATTGGAACTTGGCTATGATATCATCTCAAAGGATGACCTCAACACTACAACTAAGCCGGATCCAGCGTGGAAATGTGGCTAACAAAGCTACCCGCCCTACTCCCCTCCCATAACAAACCTCCAATCCTCTTCATTTGTGCACGAGATTCCAATTCTTCCCAGAATTTAAATAAAACTTGTCATATACTGTGTCTGCCTGGGGAGACCATACTTTCTAAATCTAACCACTCTTTGCTAACCATGAATTCACAAAGTCTCCAAAGAACCTTCAGTCCTGAGAAGTTCTGTCCTAACGAAGAGGGTAAACTTTATAATAAATAGAGTAAAAGAAAACATTAAGTGTTGATTTAAAAAGGCTAAGGTTCAGATTACTAGTTGACTTGGTTTCTATACAAATGTAGCCACCATTGGAGCAAGGAGATTGCTGGAACACATACCTGGAAATCAGGAAACTCTGTGACGTTCAGTCCATGGCCTACTCTGAAAGTTGTCAAATCTGGTGAACTATAGAGCTGAAAAAGGGCCTGAAAAAATATGCAAATTTTTCCCGAGTAATATTATTTTCATATCAATATTTCTACATGTTAAATCATACATTAAATAAACCCTCCATTATCATGGCATGTTCAAAGAAATACAGTAAAAATATACCGCCATAATTCAAGACCTATCAAATAGGATGAGCCCCCATGCCATTTTTCGAGAAAGACTAAAACATGATCTAACAGAAAAGGCAGCAAAATATGATGAAGAAAGTGAAAAATTTCAACTTGGAAAGACCATGAGGGTTGAAAAAGGAACTGGAAATGTGTACCTGAAGAGAAAGCCTGTGTGGCCTGAACTGGAGAAACCCAAATGGGAGGAGAGGGTGAGGGTGAGGGTGAGGGTGAGGGTGATGGTGATGGTGTTGTAGAGGTGGAGATGATGAGATGGTTGCTTGAAGAAGCATTTTCCTTTGATTTTACTGTCTGCGGGAGGTTTCTTTAGAGCAAAAACTGCTGTCTATGTTAACTCTGTCTACTTTTTAAGTGAAACTTGTTGTTCTTTTGAACATGTATGCGCTCAACTCTCTACATAGTTCGTTGGCTGTTGAAGATAAAAAAGATCACTTGTTTAGAGTGTCCTCAACTGACAACAGAAGTAGATAAGGCCGCATTTGGTTTCTTTTTCTTAAAGAAGTGCCTCTTCAAGAATTAACAGCTTCTTTTTAAATATTTATTTTCTTTTTCTATACATTAGAAAGGCCTTGTTCTTACCATGATTTTGATTTTTTCTGTTTACCTTCAGATTGAACTGACATGTGAAAACTCTTAGAAGTTGAACTCTGAGTGCACTCTTTCACTTCACAAATGAGCTACTCGTACAGAGATGGTGTTTACGATATTGTAAATGTAAATCTAGTCCGTGAGAAAAAGGAGATAAAAGATGACTATTTTACAAAGAGAGGTAAGAAGGCATAGAAATCAACTTGGGCCAATGACGGTAATCCATCGCCATTGCATTGTCATCATTTCAGACGACAATTCATTTAATTCTTTTATATTCTTCAAAAATCATTTTAACATATTAATATAGAGCTAATTTTTAAAAATAAAAAAATATTATTTTAATATATTTTCAAATAAAAAAACATTTTAATCTTTCAAGTAAAATGAGGCAACGGTCTTCCCCATTTCAGTCGCTCAGCTCCTAGCTCACTGTTTGCTTTACCAAGACGTTATGACTCACTGATATAAGATTTCAACTAATGCCCGCCATTCTGCCCGAGAGGAGCATTTAAGCGGCTGCCGTTTGGCACTAAACACTTTGTTTTAAGAGGAGCATTTAATTTAAATTATTTGACCTTTAATCTCGAGCTCAAGAAATCAAGACCGATGCATGCTCAAATCTGGAATTTGACATCACCAAGTTCAAGCTTACAGTGGATATATCCCAGGGAATAAATTGTAAACTAGAAAGAAATGCAAGTGTTTATTGGAGGATGACATTACAAAATTCCCCCAACAAAACATTCCATCAACAACGTTATGAATCTACAGCAGGCTTTTGTGTCTTCAATCCAAATAAATTCTCAAATACTTTTGGGGCCATGGGAGGAATGTTCATTGGCTGAGGAGCCATGAAATTGACAATCTTTTCATGGATGTTGTACCTGAAAATTGTGATTGATGAGGAAAAATCAATGAAATGCTCTGGGTTATTAGAGATGAAAATGACAGCACAGAAAATGAGCCCTCCCGTGCATGTACCTGATCTTTCGACTCTTTGAAGCACGCCGATCAACAATCTTTCTCTTCTTAGTTTGCAACCTTTTTAGAGCATAAAAGGTCGTCTCTGCGGACAATCAATAAGCAAGATTAAAGACATTAAATAAGTGTAGGGCCGGTACTTGAGGTAACCATCTGATCCTCTATCTTGGAAATGAAGAATGTGAAAGTGAAAAACAGCCACCAATTATAGCTTTATGGATCCTTGGGGCTGCAGGTCTAATATGGTGAAAGTTTCCACACCAATTATGAATATAAGCAAATAGGACGAGATAGAATGAATACTCACCAGTGGATGAGGGGTCGACATTCTCCAAAAATTCTTTCAGTAACTGCTGATAAAATTCGGTGTCATTTAGAAGTTCAGGATCACCATCGGGACATGTTCCCTAATTAGAATTGAAAGATTCAGCAAAACTGTTAGGCTGGCAATATCCATAAAAAATTTTTTGTTATAATGAAAAGAAAGAAAAAGAACAGAGAATTTCCCAGACAAAATAAGAGGACAGAGAAAAGGCCTCCAGGGAAATATCATGTCCGTAGAATCAGGCAATCAATATTAGGATCTATCAGAAACACTTTCACTCGTTAGCTGATAAGATGCAACCTGACTTCAATTGAGTGTCTGCTTAGGCCTTTTGCTTAGCCTGTTCTCACTCCATATCTCAATTCTAGCTCGGTTCTTAGCCACATTACTAGGTGGAAATGTGGAATACCTAAACTTACCAAGTTTGAACTAATATGGGAAAATGATATACAAATTACTCATTCACAGGATTACCTCGCCCCTGGCATTGCTCGTCAACTCAGGAACCTGCCCATTAGTAAAATTCAGGTAGTCAGTTACAGCAAAAGGAAAAAAAAATCTGAGCTCAACATACCATGAATTTTGCATCATTTCTTAGACTAAACTACGAAAAATTGCCAATCTTACAGCTCCAAAAACACCAATGGTTGATCTTTGTTGTTGCATTTGCCTGACCATTTTAGTTGGATCCCTCATATAAGCAGCAACTTGTTCACTGATATTCTGTGATTGGAAAAGTAAAATCCAGTGAGTTTCATCATACCCTGGACAGCATAATGGCATCATCAGCTGTAGAGCCAAACCTGATTAAAAGCCTGCAATTTTCCGGTCATAGCAGCAGCACCAGTTGTCACCTGTGTCTTTCTCTGCCATTTGTCTATTGATTTGTTTCGGAAAGGAGCTATTCTACAAGATACATGCATTTAAAGTTTTAATACTTAATTCATGTGTTCATATCCACAGCAGTTTTTCTTATCCCAATTCTAGCTGAAACATATCCCGAGTATGAACGCTAGTTTTCCAATATGAAAAGGAGGAAGGAGCATTTTAAATTTTAAATCTGTATGCTCTATTAACTGCTCAGGGAATCTGTACAAACAGTCCTTGAATTGGTGGTCATTTGGATGGAGAACCCTTCTCCTTTTCTGTTTTTTCTTTTTTCTTGATTGACAACTCTTTACTATGTTAAACTATTAATAAGTTCCTTATTCTTTTTTGTTTGGATTGACAACCTCCATATTCTTTTCATTTTTATTTTAATACGTGAACTATGATGTGTTTGGATTAGCACTACTTTTGCCACCATCGAAACTCTTACCTTTTTGACAACTAAATCAACCCAAAAGACCACTAAAATAATCCTTTCAACCTCTCTCACAACATTTTGATATCAAAATCCATTATTAAACTCCAATCAAACTCAAAAATTTGAGTTTTTATTTTTTCAATTTAAAATTTTAAAGCCTTTAAACATTAAAATCCGGTGGTGGTGGGGTTTAAAATATGTACAAATGAACTCACAACAATAAAACCTTTCATCTGGTAGTAATGACGTCACTAACATTGCCTGAAACCTAATAAAGGTGCCCCCAATCATAGTTTATGTATTAAAATCAAAAGAAAAAAAAAATATACAAAGTGTCAGGTGGTGGTGGGGTTTAAAATTCTTACAAATGAACTCACAACAATAAAACCTTTCATCCGGTGGTAATGACATCACTAACATTGCCTGAAACCTAATAAGGGCGCCCCCAATCATAGTTTATGTATTAAAATCAAAAGCAAAAAAATTATAAGAAGTGTCAATCCAAATAAAAAAAAAATAAGGGTCTATCAATAACTTACACAGTAAAAAGGGTGTCAATCCAAACAATAACAAAAGGGGGGAGAGAGAGAGAGAGATCTTCATCTAAACAATCAATAATTCAGAAGGTATTTGTATAAATTCACCTAATAGATCAAAATAAAATAGCAATAGGTGTGCATCTACAGACAAATGTAATACCTCTTTTGCATCTCAGAAATTCTTAACCAATCTATATCCTCTTCAGCATCCGAATTTGTCGAATCTTTTGAATGCTTCTTAGTGACCTGTCCAGAATCACCTTAAAAGGAGAACAAATACATGGAAAATTACATTGAGGTCCACTGTACACAAATTTTAATATAGAAAACGTTTCGGGCTTTAAATTATAACTTCATGGACTGCTCTAACAAGAAAAGAGAAGGTTGCATGTTGAATAATCACAACTTGCTTAATACTAAAGTCAATTAATACTGCAGGAGGAAATTCCCAAAGCTTCAGAATCAAAGCAAGAAAAAATGAAGAATGATGCTGTTATATCTCCATTCATTCGGGAAAATAAGAAATAAAATGTTTCATTCCAATATACAGGACTTTTTTTTTTAACCTAGGTCAGAAAACAATTTATTGTTTAGATACACAGGAATTTCTTACTGCAAGTCTTTTAACTTTCAAGAGAGATTCCAATTCATACTGGATAAGGAAATATCATTATAAACAGTGGAGAATTTAATGAAGAAAATCACAATTGAACATCCAGATAGACTACTAACTGTATCAGTAAAGGGTCTTAAAAAACCATCAGCGACATCTAAAAATGGAAACAAGCATTCCAAATGCCTATTGGTGTTCAATTTGAAGACAGGCTGCAGATGGGTACCTCCTCCCCACCTCACACTTCCCTTCCCTTCCAAATAAACAAAAGCGTGGTTATACACTTACATCACTCAACTTATTTTCGATCATCTGCCAATTATAGTTTGTGTTATTCACATAATTCAATTCACTTGGACAACCAGATGCAGATAATTCCTCCAATGACAGAATCATTGCGCACAAATGTTTTAGCATGCTAGCCTCCAAATAACAACAGAAAAGGCACAAAATACAGAATATAGTAATATGAACAAGCATTTGCAATATACCATTAGAAGATTGAGAAATTGATGGATTCTTCTCAAGCACAGCCTGATCATATAAAGTAAAAACAACCCAAGTTAAACAAAGAAATAGAAATTGATGGGATTAATAACTGTAAAAAGAGTACAACATAAAAGACCGATGACAGCCATACCTCCTGTAGTTCCAGTAGAGATTCCAAAGTCTTCTTGGATGAGGTAATCACGTCAGCATATGCCATCCCAACTACTTCATCAGAATCACAAAATGAAGACTTAACCGGTTCCTGCAATCAATCCCTTTCATGTTTGATCAAAATGATTCATGCAAGTCATTGAGCGATAAAAGAGGTAGAGAAACCTAAAGATACCTGTGGTAATCTGTTTGAGTTTGCAAATGCTTTTTGAAGTAAGAATCTGAACTCAAGAGTTTTGTCCCAGAGAGCCTTAAGAAAATGGTAGAGAAGTTTGTGAGTGTTTGATCACAGCGCATGAAAAATCTGATTAGAATATTTATCAAGTTGATCCCTTATCAATGATGATAGTAGCTATTGTAACCAATGAATATTGTGAAAGAAACAATGAACACCTTCTGGTTCTTCACTGCTTGACCTTTAACGAGATCTTCATCCTTGTGGCGTTTAAGATTCTTCCATATATCTCTTAAATTAAAAACAAAAAAGGTTAATTAAAGCAAATCTATTAGAGTTCATGATCCTTGTAAACAAATTTTCAAAAACAAGAATCAAACTTGTAAAAAGTTTGTACAAAACCCAAATATTATTATAATTAACTTTGTCAAATTAACAATAAAACCAAAATGTCTCATCTCACTACCTAATTGCAGTCTTATTATTCCCATATATTCTCTTCATGCTTCGAGAAAAAATCAAGCTAACTGTAAACTTAAAAAAAATAGCAAAAAGGCGCATTCGCTTGTCCAAAGCTGAACCCTAAGAACAAATTTCAAATATACCAAATTCATCGTGTGCTCTCTATACAGCTAGATGAAAAGAATATTTACCAAAAACAGAAGAGAAATTGGTCTTACTGCTCTTGATTGCGAAGATTCATATATTCTTTCTCAAGGTCTTCCATCTCGCCATCTTTTCCACTCTCTTCGTCTTCTTCTTCTTGCTCCTCTCCTTCTTCTCCATCCTCCTCGTCCTCATCTTCCTCTTCTTCTTCGCCGTCCTCCTCCTCCTCATCCTCTTCTTCTTCGCCGTCCTCCTCCTCCTCATCCTCTTCATCTTCGTCGTCTTCCCTATCATCATCACAATCTTCCATCTGCATCATAAATTAAATCAGTGATTAATTAAATCGTAATCGCTGTCAGCCATTATGCAAAGCAACAGAGGAAAAGCCAAAACACGACTAACGGTAGTAAGAAGCTGCTCGCTTTCCATGTCATCAAACTCTTCAAAATCGTCACTATCTCTGCTTGATTTCCTTGACAGCTTCTTGGATAACCCCATTTTGATCTGAGAAAATTGTTTAATAAAATCAGTAACCATTCTTTCTTTTTTTCCTAATCACATGACAAAAGTTCAAACCCTACTAACTATATCACGGGAAAAGAAGAAGAAAGTTACCTGCTGATTAAAGGAAATTGAAAACAGAGAGAAAAGAAAGGAGAGCTTCAGGCGGGTGGATCTCTCAGGGTTTTAGTGCTGCCTGCTACGTCGTCTTGACTTAAACCCTATAATTGGCGGTTGAAAAGAAAGGAATGGGGAAGAGATAACTTTTATAGCTAAACGATGTGGGCTGGGCTGGGCTCGGCTCGGCTCAAGGTAAATTGGGCTGCAAACTTTTATAATATTATAATTATAATTATAATTTTACTTACTATAAATTAAGAAAAGCTATTTCGCGTGGTAAAAACACTATATATTAAGCGTGATTTATTAGAAATTATAATAGTGAAATTACTGTGAAAAAAAATATTCTGTCATACCATAGGATGCATCTCAACATTCTATTCCTTTTTAGGCAAAGCGTGAATGATGATGATATCTTAGTTTAATTTTCTTTTTATCTCTTAAGTTCACATCCATATGCTTTGATTTTCATGTTTTCCATGCAAAAAAATATAATAGTCCTTAAACTTTTTTTCTTTTTAAATTCAGTTCATGTTTTCTTTGTTTTATTTAAAAAAATCACTTTAAATTAAAAAGTTTTTTCAACTTTATTCTCTTTAAGTTTTTTATCTTTCGAATTTGACCCTTACTCTTTTTATGTTTTAAATAACTTATACATTTTATCTGTTTCTTACGATTTCATTTTCTCTTTTTTTTTTCTTAGCTCTTTTTTATAGTTTTTAGCTTTATTTTTCAAATAAAGTTTATGATTTTTTCAATAGTATAATATTTATTTTAGTTTGGTCTTTCTTTTTTTGATTTTTTATTTGTTTTATTTACTTATTTATCAACAATTTATAGTTTTTAATTTTATCATTCAAATCAAGTTTAGAATTTTTATCATTTTAATAATAGTAATAGTAATAGTAGTAATGATAATGATAATGATAATGATAATGATACTAACAATATTATTAATACTACTACTAATAGTAATGATATTATCAATAATAGTGATAATAACAATAATTTATTATGATAGCAATGATGATGGTGATGGTGATAATTGTGATAACAATACTTATAACAACAACAACAATAATAATGATGAAACCAATAATAGTGATAATAATTATAATTAAAATAATAATAATGATGATGATGATGAAACCAATAATAGTGATAATAATTGTAGTAATTGTCGCACGTGTACGACGTCGTGATGAAATTTCAATCTTATATGTATTTGGCAAATATGAAGAGACAAGAAATTTTTATCTTTTATCAGCAGAATGAGAGTCGTCACTTGGTATTTTGATAATTAAGAATCCTAACTAATCTCAAATATTGGGTACAGGAACTAGTTGCGTAAAAAGAAAGTAGTAGCACCCTAAATACGTCCTACATAAGATAAGTTGTATTATTTGATTGTCTGATAAAAGCTAAAGGTATTGTTGTGTTTTCTAAGATTGTGGTTTCTTAAGAGTGCATGTTCATGCAACAGGAGTCTCACTCTCATAATTTTAGGGTTATCCAAGTCTCTCTCCCTTATATGAGCTCTAACATAGTTTTTATATATAATGCCAACTGTAGTGGCTACCTAATTCATTTCAAGATTTTGACTCCAAAGCAATCGGTTTACAAGATGCTTATAGTTCTCCGCCTACCACCATTGGTTTGTTTCCTAATTTGAAGTCATTGGATATTCATTGGTTTGCCTATTCTATTTCTTTTTTGAGGTTAGTCATTTATTTTGTTGTCAGTCCCCATTAATGCAAAGATCAAAGTTGGAAATTGTGTGGTTGCTCGCTCGGGAGACAAATGAACCCGGGGAGGAAATTTTTTGCTATGCAAAGCATGGAAGGTTTGTGGAGCTGGCTGTTCTACTTTTGGTGGCTCGAGAGAAGGTTACTTCTGCTTCCTTGGTTAAGAAATCATCTTTATCTCAAAATGATCATGATTCTAGTTGTCTAGATGATTTCGTGACGCTTTGTGAGTTCATCACTTTTGAGCTTACATGACTAAGTGCTCTTCAAGTGAAGCTGGAAATTTGTTGTGAAGATGATAAGTTATCAAGTAGCTGCAAGAAAAGGCAGAATTTGATAATGTCTGCCGTACTATTGCTTGAAATTTTTGAGAGGGCTGGCAAAACCATTGAGGGTTATCTTCAAAACCAGGCTGGTTGGATGATTTTCTTGGAATTTCTTTGCATTGTAGGTTGGTATGTGTTGGCCCATGCTAGTGCTGCTATGGTATTAATTCGGTTTGCTTTTGATCGCTATTGTCACTCCTCATGTCTTTGTCACACTTACTTTCTTTCACCTTTTCCTCTTGGAAAATGTACGTCTAATTGGTTTTAGTTTCGAACTATGATTTACCGGAAAAAATTGTCGATTTATTGTCATCATCCATGCCTTCTAGACCTAGCTTTCCTCCCGCTGCCATTTATTATAAAATTACCGTGTTAGTTTTTATTTGAGTTGACTGATAAAATTGAACTAGTTACACTGAATCAAGTTGAACAGAAACCAATTCGCCTTATCCATGTACACTTATGATTCACCCTACAACTTATAACTTACGTTGTTTTGTTTGTGATTGGAGGATAATCATAAGACTAGAATCGTGACTTGTAAGATTCTAATAACCATTCACTGCATTAACATGTTTTTCTATCGTATATTTTTCAATGATTAACATATTTTCATTGGTTGGAATCCCTCTTTTCCCCTATAGACTCCACAAGAACAAGTAGCCCAAACACTTCAAGATGAGGGCTTTTGTTTGGATGACAAGGACACCGATATGCACCACATTGAAAGGTTGGATTTTCATGCTGTTTTTGGCTAGCTAATGGTTACCATTGCAAACATATCATTTCTTTTAAATCAATCTGCCTTTTGGAATTGCTTGTTAATATTTTGTTTTGTATTATCATTTTTATGTTGGAGCTAGCTTGTTGAATGTGTTTTTCTTCCATTAGTTGTCTATAATTTCTTACTGCTTTGTTCACTAGATTTTCAATAGGAGTTAAGTTAACCATATTAACATGAATAAATTTTGAATAGATGAGTGTTGTTTGCATTTTTTAATCCCTGTTTTTTTAACTCAATTTCATCATTATTTTTTGATAGATTGACAACAGAAATTTTTAACTATTATTGTATTTTAAATATAGAAGATTGTCAAACCACATACTTTGTTTAATAATGTATAATTTTTAGGAGTATATCTTTTTTATTTCCATCAAATTGGAAAATTAGAAAATACACCTTTTAGAGGAAATATTTTCTTTTTAACTAGCATTTTCCTAATTAAATATTTTATAAAACACCTAAATACTAAATAAAAGCAGTGTATTTCATGCTCTGGTTATGTTATGTTTAGCAATGTGTTTGAAGGGGCTTTACTAAAGTGATTTTGGGTTGAAAAGGCATGAACCGAGTGATGTTTGGTGGCTTTTACATGAAGATGCTAAATTGATAGAAAAGAGCTTGAAAGCACATTTGATGCCTTTTTAGTCCAAATGCACATTTCATGCATTAGCAAACACTCTCTATGTTCTAAGTTGTAAGAATGTATTGAGCTTGCGCAAAACTTTCTTTTCATTATTGGTGTGCATCTTGCAAATTCGGCCTAATATTAAGAGGAACCTTAATTTTGAAGGGATCTTCTTTAAACATCAGCAGTTATACAAAGTGGAGAAAGAATTCAATCTTCCAGTCACAACGATGCACTGGAATAAAGTATAACAAGATTGACTTCAAGGATGCTGCGTTACTGGATAAAGATCTAAAATTATTATAGTAAAACTAAGAAATCTCAAATAGTTGCTTTTAACTGATAAATAACTCAATAAAGCTTTGCAAAGGTGTTGATGTTGTGTTTATCTATGAAAAAATGTTATAGATTTTCATGTGGGTTTTTATGTCATAGAGAACTTGGGTCTGCTTGTTTTGTACCTTTGTATTTTTCTAGTTTAAGTTAAACTGGGAAATATCTTTTTTTTCCTATACTATAACTAATTTTAGGTAAATATGTTTTCTTGTTTTTATACTTGTATGAAACTAATTATTGTGGAAATGGTATGAACCTTTTTTCCACAAACGAATGAAACCTAAATATTTTTATTTCTATTTTTGTTTGATTGGTAGGTTTATTTTAAACTACTTATTTTATTGCAGCCAAAATATATGTTTAAGGGATTAGACTTTTGAAAATCCAGTCACCTCATTGCTTTATGCATTTGGTTCAATAGACTCAATTGGTGCTTGAAATTTTATGTTGTATTTTCTTTCTTTGCTTTGTGGTCATTATTATCGAAATCAAGAGTTTTTAAAATAGTTTTTCTGAATTACAAAGAAAATTACTAGAGACAATCAAGTCACACTTGGATATAATTGAGGAGATTGGGGAGTTGGTTTGCTATTATACCAGAGAAAGAGGAGTGATTAAGGTGGCTACTCTATTGATAGTGGCTTTAAGAAAGCTAATGATCATGGACTCATTTGATTAAATATAGTGCTAATTACGGTAGAAGTAAAATTCGCTAATTTTTAATAAGCGAGATTCAGAAACTGATTAACAAAGAGATGCAACAATTAGGAAAATCGACAAAGACATTATATGGATAAGCAAAACATTTCATCTATCAAGATATCTACAGATAAGCAAAATATGATGTCTGTATTGTAGTTGTTTGGAATTTCAAGAGGGGTGGTGATGGTCTTGATCAATTCATTTAGTGGAGACAATACAGTGTAGGTCATAATATGTATTTTCAATCCTATTTCACTTATGAACTTCTTTCAGCAACTAAATTCTGTAGTTTTAAAGCAACTAAAATATAAAATGATTTTTCTACTCCAGTTGTTGCCTTTATAGGAGATGATAAAAGAAGATTTTGTAGAGATCTCAAGTTTGCTTTCAGGTCTTCTCTGCACCTCAAATCCGAAAGGCACCTCGAAATGGTATGGAATAGCTATATTTTTTTCAATTAATCTGCTAGCATTATTCTATTATTTTGTTTCTTTAATTCATTGTTATACTTATTAAACTGAGTATTTAATATACGTTTTGAAAACAATCCCTCAATTGCCACAACTTAAATGTTAAAACCTTCTATTAGATTCTCAGGTTATTTTTTGTGCTGGATATAATACAAGCATTGTAGATTATCGTTCGAATAGTTGACTTTTATGGGGGTACATCCAACCAAATCAGCTTTGTTTATATTTATTTTTGTTTCTAAAAGTTTATGATAATTAAATCTAAGGTCTGACCAGTTGAGTTATACCTCTCATAATTGAGCTTCATTTATTATAAATAGGCTACAAGGACTCTTTTAGATGACGATTAATGGAATGCTAAGATCTTTCAATGAAAATTTACTTTTCTTTTTGTAACCATTCAAAAGAGTTTATGTCATGGGATTGATTGAGGTGCATGTAAGATGACTTAAACACCTATAATAATAATAATAATAATAATAATAATAATAATAATAATAAAAAGAGTCTATGCTTGGGTATAATGATATTAGAGAAGAAATACTCCAATGTTTTACCTTTTTACATATATGAGTATCATTTAATGATTTTGGATTAATCTTATTTTAGGCCATAGAGAATGGGAGACATAATATGTTTTCTTTCTTTTTTTATTATTATTACAACTCTTGCCCTATTAAATAGTTTGATTTTGCCTGTTATTTTTGTGAAGGGAATACCATCCTCTCCATATAGTTGTGATAGGCGACCCTTCTATACATTTTTGATTTTAGGATGCAGCTTTATTGTCAAGCCATCTTTTCACATGAAAACCCAAGTAAATCAATCCTCGTAAAGATTAAAGTCAAGGGTGTTAAATTTTCCATCCTCTAGGAAGTGGGCATCTATGGCACTATCACTTAACATGGCGTTGAAACATGTTTGACTTATGACATGACTAAAATGTTGATGTCTTCTCCCAAGTGCAGGAGTGTCGAAGTAATAAATAACCCGGCAAGACCGGGGTCGAACCACAGAGAGGTTAATTGTACAAATTATAAACAACAATTATAAACAACAACAACAACAACAACAACAACAATAATAATAATAATAGTAATAGTAATAGTAATACTAATAATAACGGTAATAATAATAATAATAATAATAATAATAAGAACAATAACAATAATAATAAAGAGAAGAAGAAGAAGATGATGATGATGAGAACTTAAAGATGAAATATTAATGTAAGGATTAAACAATAATAATAACAAATGTCAAGGTTAGAGGTTCCACTAATGGTATATCAAACAAGTATAGTATAAACTCTTATTATTGAATTGGAAACCACACACAAAGGAGGTTCCAATCAGATTATATATTGTTAACATGATTACATTAATCATCTTATTCAATTAATGCTAATACTTGTAAATCTCGTCAAGCATTCATGATTATAACTTATGTTAACAACAAATCAAGTTCCTTTCATAGCTCAGGTGTCGGTTATACCATACATTATGGGCTATGAAAGTGCCAAGCATTTGTTCTACCAAGTGTTATACAACATAAATCAAGATTAGTCATTTAACAAGCAAAGTATTAAAGAGTGAACAAGATAACAAATATAAAACATGTTAGTATCAAACATTAAAGTCCATATTAAGTTTACATTATACTTATTCTTACACCATTAGTGTAACCTTTTCACCTTGACATAACTAACTTAGCTAGACATAATGAAAGAAAGCAAAATAGATAAACAAAATAAGAACATAAAAGTTAACTAAGTAAAGGAAAAAAATGAAAGGCATAAACTTAATATTAATAAAACCAAAGCATAAACATTACAAAAAATACAAAAAGAGAAAGGAAGAGCATGATCTTGATCTGGAAATCAAGATGCCTAAATGCATGGCAAATGCCTCTTTTTATAGGCCAAAATTAGGAACTATTGATTTGATGACTAATTGATAAGTGGGTGGCCAACTTTTGACTTGGTGACAATCCTTATCTTCTCTTGTCTGCCCAAAACGTCATTGATAACGTCAAAATTGGAGCCAGTTGTAACATGAAAGTTGTAGACAATTGTCTCATCTTTCTTGTGTAAAAAATTCAGCTCATTTGGACTTCTAGAACTCCAGATATGGCCAAAATACCGAACAGTGCTCGGGCTGGAAGACAGATTCGGGCTTCTTTGTTGTTGCTACAATTTGGACTTGATAATGGCCTTTTTAGATCTTGGGCTCCATATGAAAGTTGTAGGCCTATGTCTTACCTTTCCATCCATATAAATTGGACATAAATCTGAGATCTGTAGCTCTAGATATGACTCAATTACCGAACAGTGTTCCGGTTTGGATTGCACCGACATCTCTTCTCTAAGTTTGACCATCTCTTTATCCATGCAATTTAAGTTCTTCAAGTCATCAATCAATCCTTTCATTTATGTGATAGACCTACATCAAAAATAGACATTTACCATAAATTATAGGTATCTTATATTATTAGATACATTATTATAAAACATATTTTAGTTAAGGAGTTATTGATACTTCAAGTGCAAAATGATGATATAAAACCATGATAAAAATGCACTTTTAAGTACTAATCAACTTACCTAGATGTCACTGATAAGGTACAATGCTTCTCTTTTATGTGCTCCTGCTAATTAGTAAAGGTAATCAGTTCGAGTGCCATAAATTTTAAAGTCACTGAATGTTTGCCTGATTGTTAACTTTAAGGTCTCAGGGGATTAGTTGAGATGCATATAAGCTGGTTTTGACACCCACAGTTACTAAAAAAAAGTACTTCTCTTTTATGTGCTCCTGCTAATAAATTCATGAGCTACTTGTGTAGTTGCTTCGTGTTGATTTCTTTTTTACTTTCTTATTAAAGAGTTACTTGCGATTAAAGAAGAAAAATAGAATTGCTATAAAAGAAAGTCTGTATATTTTCACACACATTATGCTTCTCTGCACTAACATGGAAGTTATATATAAAATTATACATTCTTGGTTGTTGTATGAAATAAGGAAAGAAAAGATTGATATTCTATCTCTATAATTTTAGCAGCTAAATACTAAGAGGATTATCAAGTGTAGCTGTCATTTTGCTGGAGTTTCCTTTATCTGTTGAACTACCATTTACATAGGAATTTATTACCCCTTGGAAGTCCTTATCACCAACCATATTTTCTTTGATATGTCTGTGAGTATAATCATCATTATTACTCTATAATTCTTCCTTGTCACTCCATGATTTGTGGGATAGACTCACACGATTATTGCTAACAGGAGATTGTAAGTTGCTAATATCCCCCCGCAAACTGAGCCAAGGTTAAAGGCAAAGTTTGTTGCGAAAGTATGATAGGGCAGTCTTAGGCACTAGTTTAGTAAATATATCAGCAACTTGGTTAGCAGAGGACACATGTTTAGTGACAAGTAATCCAAAAGCAACTCGCTCGCGTACGAAATGGTAATCTAACTTAATATGTTTACTCTGAGCATGAAAGACAGGATTGATGGTCATATATAGAGAACTGATATTATCACAATAGAGAACTAGTGGATGTGATAAAGATATACAAAAATCTATGAGGATATAAGTGAGCCACGTAAGTTCAACAGTAGTATTGGTCATAGCTCGATATTCAGCTTTAGTACTAGATGGCGAGATTATGTATTGTTTTTTTGCACACCATAAAATGATATTGATGCCAAGAAAAGTGCAGTAACTAATGGTAGATCTCCGTGTTATAGGTCAACCAGCCCAATATGCATTAAAGAAGGCATGCAAAACAAGTGTTGTATTGGATGAGAGACGTAGACCGATAGCTATTGTTCCTTTGAGGTGTCGAAGGATGCGTTAAACTAGTTTCAAGTGGGAACTGTAGGATTGTGCATGAATTGTGAAACATAGTTGATAATGTAGGATATATCAGGTCGCGTGAGGGTGAGGTATTGGAGAGCACCAACAATCCTACGAAACTGACTAGGATCAACAATAAAAGAAGTATCTGTATCTATTTTGATTTTGGCTTTCAAAGGTGTGCTCATAAGTTTGCAATGAAGCATATTAGAGCAGTCAAAGATGGTATATGCATAGTGTGACTGAGACAAATATAGTCCATTTGCTGTGTTATAAATTTTAACGTATAAAAAATGATGTAACGGTCCTAAGTCTTTCATTGAAAATTCACAACTTAGTATGTGAATAAAGGAGTTGACCAGTTCGTTTGATGACCCTGTAAGAAGCATATCATCAACATAAAGAAGTAAAGCTATAATTTCGTGTGTTTATTGAAAGATAAAAAGAGAAAGATCAGTCAAACTACAGAAGAAACCATAAGATATAAGAAAATCACTAAGTCTATCAAACCAGGCACGTGGTGCCTATTTGAGCCCATATAAGGCACGTTGAAACTTACATACATGCATAGGATTCTGTTGATCAGCCATACCTGGTAGTTATGTCATATATATATATATATATATATATATATATATATATATATCTTACATGATGTTGCCATGTAAAAATGCATTCTTGACGTCAAGTTGACGAATGGGTCAGTGTTTCACAAAAGTAATAGTTAAAATTATTCAAATTGTACCTAGTTTTATTACAGGAGAGAATGTCTCTATGTAGTCAATATTATCAATCTGATGATAGCCTTTGACAACTAACCATGCTTTTAGGCAATCCAATGTTCCATTTGGTTTTAGTTTGGTCTTAAAAACCCATTTGGACCTAATCACATGTATATCTGGAGTGTGGGGAACTAACCACCATGTATCATTTTGATAAAGTGTTGTAAGTTCATCATCCATTGCAACTTTCCAACCGGGATGCAATAGGGCTACTTTAATGTTGTTTAGTTCACAAGGTATCATAAGAGGTGATTTTATTATCAAGGCATATTTAAGATTCGGCTTAACTACTCTATGTTAGGACCTGGTTAGCATAGGATGACGTGTTGTTGCTTCATAAGAAAGATGGGGTAGATGAGGCTCTAATGCAGAGGGGGTTTCAGGATGTATATCAAACTGTAATGTAGGCACTGGTGCAGGCTAATTGAGACCTGTAATTTGTGTATCATTAATTAGAGGGAAGAGTGCATGTTGTATTCTAGTGTTTAATACTAGTGTTGGGGCCTGCAAATGGAGAGCTACGGAAAGCTGAGTATTAATATCAGTTACATCATTTTCGAATGTAGTTGTTTCATATAAGGAATTTGATATATATTGCCAGATATGTCGATTAACATGTGGACAAGGAATAAGATTCATTAGTGCAGATTGTTATGGAAGAACATTTGTTTCTGCTTCTGTTTCTAGAAAAGTGTTAGAAAATGGTATCCAGGAATTAAGTATATTAAGCATATGTGAGGCAGTAGGTGAATTTAAAGAAGATTTAAATGGAAAAACAGTCTCATAAAAAACAACATGGTGAGAAATGAAAAATTTATGACTTGGTAGGTGAAAGTACTTGTATCCTTTATTTTTTTCATTGTATCCTACAAAAACACATAAGACAGTTTTATAGTCAAATTTATAGTTTCTTGTATTCCATCCATATGAAAAACATTTAGAGTCAAACACCCAAAGTGACATGTAATCAGGATGTGTTCCATGTAGCATGGAATATAGTGTCAAAATGTAGAGATGATGGTGGTAGCTGATTAATGAGATACATTGCTGTGATGAAGGCTTCCATCTATAATGAAAAAGGTGCATTATTATGAAATAACATTGTCATACCTAATTCACATATAATTTTATGCCTTTTCTTAACCATACATGTTTGCTTTGGAGTATAGGGGCATAAGATCTGGTGAAGAATACCTATGGCCAAAAATTGTGATGACAATCTAGAGTTAAAAAACTCTTTTCCTCCATCGGAGTGAAAGATTTTTATTTTTTTATTGAACTGTCTTTCAACATACTATTTAAATGTTAGATAGGTAGTGAAAAAAAATCTAATTTATGCATAAAACTTTGAGAAATCATTAACTAAACATGCATAAAACTTAAAATTGTTAATAGATAAAACTGGTGTAGGTCCCCATAAATCATAGTGAATCTTATAAAAAAAATGCCAGAACTAGAATGTTCAGAATAAGTAAAAGAAAGTTTATTAAGTTTTCCTAATTGACAACTATCACATAAATATTCTGTCCGTGAGGGACCTATAACATCAATTAACCCTTTATTCTTTAATAATAGAACAATTAAAGTTTAAGGATGTCCTAAGCGTTGGTGCCAATTATCTGCAGTACCAGATTTGAATCGATAAGAGAAGTATACTTCTGATACATTAGATAAAACATACAGGTCACCCTTCTTTTTCTATGTTATTAGCCAATGTTATGTTTTGCGTTAATTTACACAAAAATCAATATTAGAAAATTCACAATTGACAGGAAATTAAGAGGTTAGTTGAATTATCTAAAGCAAATTCTTTTTTAGATTTGGAACTAAAAGAACATCATAAAGAGGCAATGTCTTATCTTTTTGTTTAATGTATGAATCATCAATAGCTGTGATAGGTATAGAAGAACCATCTCCAATTATGACAGAATCAAATCTAGAGTATTTATGGATATAATCAATATACCTTGCATTCCTATCATGTGATTTGAAGCTCTTGTGCCAGAAGTCCATTCTGTTTCATTAATGAAATTATCTAAGGTGAGTGCAGCAAGAGCTTGTGGAATCACATCATTCTGAGTTGTTTTTTTATGTATCCACCAGCAGATTTTGGCAATATGGCATGGTTTCTCACAATATTGACAAGTCTCATTACGATATAGATCTTGTTTTGCTGCTGTCATGCATCGTTCTCCTGGCGGTGGTGGTCATCGTTGTTATGTAGCTGATGTTGAATTGTCTGAATAACTTTGTTATTGATTCTGAAATTATTGTGCTTAGAACTCACGACCTGCAAAAGTAAATGTGTTGTTGCGATTCCTTGGCATATTACTTTGAAATTGTTTCTGTTGTTGTCCATAAAAAGTTAAATATGGGGTGAGTTGAGAAAAAAGATGCATCTGATTGGTTTGAAAACTAACTACAACGTTGATCTAGGCTTTACAACTATGAAATCAATTCTGTGTAGATTGGTCTTGGTGGTTTCAACATTGTTGTTGTAAAGGTTTCATACTACGGTCCTAGACTTGTAAGAAAACAAAAAAACCTTTCCTTTATCTGGCAAGGGTTTTCGAATACCAGCAAGATTGTCACACAGACCTTTAAAAATATGTATGTGATCTCTAATGGTCCTATCGTCATCCTTACAAAGATAGGTCAGTTGTTGTCATAATGTAAACTCGCGCTCTTGAGAGTTTTGTGCATGAGCATCTTTTAGTGCTTCCCAGACTGCAAGTGATGTGTCTAAGCCGATGACAAGTCCAGGTGCTTCTTTAAAGAGGGTTCCAATGATCCAAACCTTGAGAAGACGATCAGACTTTTGCCAAGCAATGAATTCTCTTGTCAACTGTAGTGTAGTGTTTCCTGTTTCTGTGGTGTTTGAATCTATAATGGTATATTTTATAGGGATTGACATTTCTCTAGTGAGATTATTAATCAAGTCTTAGCTCTCTACTAAACCTAAAACTTGTTCTCTCCATAGTGGGTAATTAGGTTGTGTGAGTTTAAATGTGATACAATTTCCAACATTCAAAGATAGAGAAGTCATGGTGTTTAGAATAAGAAGCAGAATCGTTCCTGCTCTGATACCAAGAAAAAAAATAGAATTGCTATAGAAAAAACTCATACATTATTGGTTGTTACATGAAATAAGAAAAGAAAATATTGTTATTCTATCGCCATAATTTCAGCAGCTAAATACTAAGAGGATTATCAAGTGTAACTGTCATTTTGCTAGAGTTTCCTTTATCTGTTGAACTATCATTTACATAGGAATTTGTTACTCCTAGAAAGTTCTTATCACCAACCATATTTTCTTTGATATATCTGTGAGTATAATTATTCTTATTACTCCATAATTCTTTTTTGTCACTCCATGATTTATGGGATAGACTCACACGATTATTGCTAATAGGAGACTGTAAATTGCTAATAGTTCAGAGCACCTAGAACTTGTTGTTCATCCAATTTGTTGGGAATAACTTTTATTATCATTTGTTCATCTATTTCTATATAATGTTCAAAGTTGTACAGTGCAAAATTAGAATTATGAGGCCAAAGAAATTAAATCAAACAGCATATGCATATTACGGTTAGTACATGCAAAAAGTTCTTTTTGATGGAGGTGAGGACTCTCTAATACTTAATTAAATATCTTTTTAGAGAGAGAAAATACAAGAATATTATATAAAGAGATGCTCTGAAACTATAAATGCAGTAAAAAAATAAAGATTATGAACTTTTATTCTAAAAGTCTTATGGTGTATTTATAATCCATGAGTCTTTTTTTTGTGAAAAAAATGGTCTATCGTGTAATTACCCTGATAGAATTTAATAAGAGATAAATATTCTTACATCTATATTAATATTTCATGAGGATATAGTGGGTTCTTAAAGGACTTTTATACACCTTAAAAGGTGTAGAGAGATTAAGAGTTTAAGACATCAAATGTAGCTAAACTTATAAAAAATTAGTTTTTCCTTGAGGTTTAGACCTAAGAGAGATTGATCATTCCCCTAGACATGCCAAAAGATGGTCGTCACTTTGAACTTGACTAACCACTAAGTCTAAGTGTCTTGGGTATGACTTATTTTCTATACTCAAGTCATATTAGACTTGTTTGATTACCAAGTTCAATTGTCTTGGGTTTGGCATGTGTGCCAAACCAACATTAACTTGAACTTGGTTGACAGCAAAGTCAAAGTGTCTTAGATATGGCTAACTGACAAGTTCAAGCGCTTAAGCACCTTGAGTCTGATACGTATGCTAGACCCATGTTTCTTCGATTTGGCTGACTGCTAAGTTTAAACGTATTAGATCTGGCAGGTGTGCTAAACTCATATTCCTTGAACTATCCAATCGCCTTGGACTTGGCTGACTGCTAAAGTCAAGTGTTTTAGGTTTGGAAAAGTGTGCCAAATCCACTTTACCTTGGATTTGGTTGACTGTCAAGTCCAAATATGTGTTGGGTTTGGCAAACATACCTTACCTATTTTACTTGGGTCTGTCAAACATGTTATACCTACATCACTTTGCACTCGACTAACTGCCAAGTTTAAATGCTTTGGATATGATATATTTGTTATTTTCATATGTTTTAAATAACCAAACAAAAACTTAATAAAAAGTTTACTCATCAAAGGTAATTAAGGGATGAGAGGACTGGAAATCCTAAGATGTATAAAGTTGCGCCTTTTCTCTCTTAAGTATTGCTTTGTTTCATTTTTTTTTAAGGCTGCATTCTTTTCCAAAGTTTTGAATTTTTTTTTAGTTTTAAATTAATATTTTTATTTTTTAGTTTTAGTTTTAAATTAATGCTTTGGATATATATTTGTTATTTTCATATGTTTTAAATAACCAAACAAAAACTTAATAAAAAGTTTACTCATCAAAGGTAATTAAGGGATGAGAGGACTGGAAATCCTAAGATGTATAAAGTTGCGTCTTTTCTCTCTTAAGTGTTGCTTTGTTTCATTTTTTTTTAAGGCTGCATTCTTTCCCAAAGTTTTGAATTTTTTTTAGTTTTAAATTAATATTTTTATTTTTTAGTTTTAGTTTTAAATTAATGCTTTGGATATGATATATTTGTTATTTTCATATGTTTTAAATAACCAAACAAAAACTTAATAAAAAGTTTACTCATCAAAGGTAATTAAGGGATTTTCATATGTTTTAAATAACCAAACAAAAACTTAATAAAAAGTTTACTCATCAAAGGTAATTAAGGGATGAGAGGACTGGAAATCCTAAGATGTATAAAGTTGCGCCTTTTCTCTTTTAAGTGTTGCTTTGTTTCATTTTTTTTTAAGGCTGCATTCTTTTCCAAAGTTTTGATTTTTTTTTAGTTTTAAATTAATATTTTTATTTTTTAGTTTTAGTTTTAAATTAATGCTTTGGATATGATATATTTGTTATTTTCATATGTTTTAAATAACCAAACAAAAACTTAATAAAAAGTTTACTCATCAAAGGTAATTAAGGGATGAGAGGACTGGAAATCCTAAAATGTATAAAGTTGCGCCTTTTCTCTCTTAAGTGTTGCTTTGTTTCATTTTTTTTTTTAAGACTGCATTTTTTTTCAAAGTTTTGAATTTTTTTTAGTTTTAAATTAATATTTTTATTTTTTTTTATTGTTTTGATATGCTAATATAAATAAAAATACAAAATATTATTTAAATATATTTTCAAATAAAAAATATTTTAAAAATTAAACTCTCATGCATTCCCAAACCTCTTTTTTGTCTTTTTTTTTCCCTCCTTGCAATAAGATTTTTATGCCACACTGATCATAGCTTTTAAAAATTCACATTTTGAAATTGCTTAGCCCATTATGATTGAGCTTGGCACACTGTCATGTTTAACAGTGATTGGATCTAATTATTGCTAGAATCAATGAATTTTTATTAGAATATTTGTATTTCCAGATAATTTATATCTGTCGGTCTTTCTTGAACCCAAGACACATAGGCTTGATATCCAAATCCAAAGCTTATAGGTTTGATGTCCGGACTTGCAGCCTTTGAGTCTAGTGTCAAATCCAAGGCTCTTGAATTTAGCATTATAGTTAGATTCAAGACTTTTGGATTTTGCATTTAAGAAGGATTTAAAGTTTTTGAGCCTTATGTTGTAGCTAGGCTCACTTAAATTTAGGTTAGATAAGTTTAATAATATTATTAATATTAATATTAAAAATATTATTATTTATATTAAAAATATTATTAGTTTTATTATAATTAATATTATTAATATAATAATTAATAAATTTTTAAAAAAATATTATTAATATTAAAAAACAACCATAGATTTGATTTGGAAGGTAAAATTAAAATTATTATTATTATTGTCATTAATAAATTTAAAATAAAATATTATTGATATTGAAGAAAAACCATAAATTTGATTTAAAGAGATTAAGAATATAAAAACTTGGGTCTAGATGTTTATTATCATCATCATCATTAATAAATTTGAAAAACAAATATTATTACTATAGAAGAAAAACCATAAATTTTATTTGAAAAGATTAAAACTATAAAAACTTGGACAAGATAAGTTTAATATTATTATAAATGTTATAAATATTATTATATGCATTAATATTATTAAATTTGAAAAAAAATAGTATTACTATCGGGAAAAAATATAGATTTAATTTGAAGGGTAAATCAATTATTATTGTTGTTATTGTTATTGTTATTATTATTTTCCTTATAAACTTGGGTTTGACATTCATTTTCAAATTTAATTTCAAGAGTAAAATCAATTATTATTGTTAATTCTTAAATCTTATTTTAGAATTAGCAAAATATATTACTTACTTCAATCTTACAAGATATTATTTTTCCACTGCCATTCTTAACCGTTGAATTATGGATTTTTTTCTTTTATTTTTTAAAAATAATATAGATACAGCCATGCCTTTAAGGGGGGAGAATATGCATATGTTAAAGGACTTCTTAGAGTTCAGATATAAAATTATTAATGAATTTGAAAACAATATTTTTATTATTGAAAAAAACCTTAAATTTAATTTCAAGAGTAAAATTATAAATTATAAAAACTTAAAAAAAAACCAAGAAAAAAATATTAATTTGAACCCATACTACCTTGGATTTGGCCAGCTGCCAATTCTAAGTTAATTAGGTCTAACACTTACCACATCAAATTAACTTGGGTTGGGAATCCCAGTCGGACTTAAGTTACATGGGTCTAGCGCATTGTCTGGACTCAAGTAACTTAAGTCTAGCTCCCGGCCGACTCGAGTAACTTGGGTCCAGACGCGGGCTAAGAACCTTGAAAGGCATCCACCTTTCACTATGGATTCGCATAATGAAAGGTTGATGCCTTTAACTTGGATTCGAATATTGGATTTAAGAGCCTTGAAAGGCATCTACAATAATAACAACAACAACAATAACAGTAACAATAACAACAATGATAATAATTTTTAATTTTATCCTTCAAATCAAATGCATTGTTTTTTTTTCAATAGCAATAATATTTTTTAAAAATTTATTAATAATAATTTTAAACTCTGCTAGACCCAAGTTAATTGTCTTTAGCACACCTGCCAAATCCAATTAACTTGGGTCGGGAACCCCAAACAAACCCAAGTTACTTGGGTCTGTTGTGCTAGCCAAATGCAAGACCCAGAGCTTGGGGTTCGGACACCAGATACAAGAGCTACAGGTCTGGACTCCAGGTCTTTGAGGCTAGGGTCTTGACACCGGACCCTAGGCTTTTAGGTTAGGCATCCTGACTCAAGAACTTTGGGTTCGAATACTGAACCTGAGAGTTGCAGGTTCAAACACTAAGTCCTAGAGCCTCGAGTCTGGACTCCAGACCCAAAAGCCTCAAGTTTGGATGTTGAACTGAGGCTTTGGGTTCAGTGCTAGACCTAAAAGCCCTAGATACGAACACTAGACCCTAGAGCTTGTTTGACTAACAACAATGACTTAAGGGCTTATGGTCTAGTTGCCTCGTTTGACTTAGACACCTAGGATATGATAGTCATTCCATGTCCTAACATGAGATGTTCGACAACCATGTCATGCCCCAACACCTGGAGTTAACAGTTTTGCCTTGCCTCAGTGATGGAGCCTACAGGTCTTACTATGTCCTAACAAAATTTAAATTAATCATTTTGTTCATAATTATTTTTTTAATGTCAAATGCATCCTATAAAAAAAACAATCTCATCCTCATTGCATGCCTAACAAATTTTTTTGGTAAAAATAACTCTATTATTATATTTTTTCTTTTTCAATCCATAATAATCTGTGTCTAGATAAATAGTAAGAGAGATATTAAACGCTTTTAATATATAGTATAATATAATAATTTGTTTATCAATAACAAAATAATTTAAAGATTTTTAATTTTTTTTGTAATATATTAAAATAATATTTATTTTTTTAATTTTTTTTAAAAGACAATTCATAAACATTAATTATTATTATTATTATTATTATTATTATGAAATGATGATGAAACCTCCGCCCCAAACACACAGCGGAGCTGATGATCAAAACATGCTGAGCACAAACTGATATCAGGCTTGGGGGCCATATGATATCATATTGGAAGTTGGAACCTAACTGAAACCAAACGCGAGACATGGTTAAACGCAAACGATGATAATAACTGATCTCTGAGTTGAAACCTCCGCCTTCCCTCTCCCTCTCCCTCTCTCTCGATGTTTCCAAGAATTCATTCGTTTCTTACATAATAGTAAAAAGTAATCAAACACTCCTCCATTTCCAAACACTTCTCTCACAACTCCCGCTTCAACGGCTCACCTTCTCCACACCACATTCCTTCCTTCCTCCTCTTCTCTCCCTCAACCCTGTCTTTCTTCATGCCCATCTCACATTTCCTCTTCAAGAACCCGGGTCCATGCCAAGATCCGCGAAATCTTCATGCCTGCTTTGAGCTCTACTATGACTGAAGGAAAGATTGTTTCTTGGGTCAAATCCGAAAGTGACAAGCTTTCTAAAGGTGAAAGTGTTGTCGTTGTTGAATCCGATAAGGCTGACATGGATGTTGAGACTTTCTATGATGGTTACTTGGCTGCCACCATGGTCGAGGAAGGTGGTGTTGCTGCAGTTGGATCGGCTATTGCTTTATTAGCTGAATCCCAGGAGGAAATCGAGGAGGCCAAGTGTAAAGCTGCTGCTTCTTCGTCTTCTTCTTCTCCGGCTCGGGATCCGACTCCATCCGCCGCGGCTCCGGCTCCGGCTCCGGCTCCGGAATCCACCGTTTCTGTTGATAAGGCTGTTCTGGTGGCGCCGCCTTCTCCTTCGGTGGTGGCATCGGCTGTGCACCCTGCGTCGGAGGGAGGGAAGGGGGTGGTGGCGTCGCCATATGCCAAGAAGCTTGCGAATGAGTTGAAGGTTGAGTTGGGGAGAGTGATAGGGAGTGGGCCTAATGGGAGAATTGTGGCTAAGGATGTTGAGGCTGCGGCGGCAGCGGCAGCGGCTGCTGAATTGGGTTCAACAGCAGCAAAGATTTCGGGGGCCCCTTCTGTGCACGCACCTCCTGGGATTGAGTTGGAATCGGTGGTGCCTTTTACGACAATGCAAGGGGTAGTGAGTAGGAATATGGTGGAGAGTTTGTCAGTGCCTACATTTAGAGTGGGGTATACTATTACCACCGATGCACTTGATACTCTTTACAAGAAGGTAAGAATTGTTATTGGGCCTTTTCCTTTTCTAATCATAATTTGGGATGCTTCAGATGGGATTTTGCCGGTAATATAATGATATTTGGATGTTGCTGCTGCGTAAGATTGATACTTTATGCTGTATATGAGATGATGATGTTTGATTGATGATCATGTTTCGCTTCTAGATTGGTGAATTTTTGTGATTTTTCTAGTTTAGAATCCGAAACAGCTTGCTGTATTTGCGATTAGCTATTTTTAAAAAAAAAACGATCCTAGATGAGAACATAAAACGGTATGCTTTATGGAGAAGTTTATATCGTTATCTTCTTTCAAATATGCTGTCCGAGTAATTAGAGTTTAGTAATTTGTTTGATGTTTTCAAAAGGAAGGTATGATCATGGCTAAAAAATGCCAGAGTTATGAGTGTTCAATAATTTAGATTCAGTTATAATTTAGCAGTTTAAGATGGGGATCTACAGGGCAGGTTTTGATTGTCTTGTACCGAATTCATTTGTCTGTTGATTCATCCTTGCCATTGTGCTTCCTTTTCCGTGCATGTCTAGATCAAGTCCAAGGGAGTGACGATGACAGCATTACTTGCAAAGGCAACTGCACTGGCATTGGTTAAGCATCTTGTAATAAACTCCAGTTGCCGAGATGGTAATAGCTTTACATATAATAGTAGTGTCAACATTGCAGTTGCTGTGGCTATGGATGGTGGCTTGATTACACCAGTGCTTCAAGATGCTGATAAGGTTCTTGTTAATCTGTTTTGGGATGTTCTATTGATATTCTGGGTTATAAATCCTTGTTCAGTTTCAAATATTTTTCTTTTAATGCATTTATCAGGTTGACATTTTCTCATTGTCAAGAAAATGGAAGGAGTTAGTTGATAAAGCCCGAGCCAAGCAACTGCAACCTCAAGAATACAGCACAGGTATACCTACTACATGTTCTCAATTCTTATTTAACTGTACAAGATATGTTTATCAGGAATTCTTGGTGATCCATGTCCAGTTTGGCTACCCACATTGCTCACAACAATTTATTTTGATGCATGATGTGACTATAATAGTTTATCAACTTCTTGTTGATGTCCTGGACATACAAATCTTAATTCTTTTGCAAGTTGTGAACTTAAAGGGTTAATTAGTTCCAAATGGATAATTGTAATTTCAAAATGGATGGAAAAGCACTTTGTTCTGCATAGTCCAGCATAATCATAATTCTGTTCATTTTACTAAATCATCACCTGGGTTACTTTAGGTATTCAAGAAACAATGTAGTTTCACAGGAGTGAACGATAATGTCTCACTGCATTTCCCAGAGTTGGGAAAGGTTGTTTTTTCTAGGTTTGCAAATGGTGATATTGACTATAGTTCCATAGTTCTTGTTGTTGTGTTTTTCTCATTGTGGAGTACTGAGTTATTCAATTTGTGTTTTCTAATGCTTGTAGTGTTATTTAGTAATTCTTGTGCAAATATCCTTTGTAAGTGGATTGCCGGAATCACTCTGTTTCCAAAATCATTAGTGCATATAAAGCTGTTGCAAACTGAAAGTAGGACGTGTGGAGATATTAATTCTGGGGTGACAATCCATTCCTGTGTGAGTCCAGCTTGTAATGCTTGCTTTAATTTGGTGCGAGTGCAAACTGATAGGGTCTGTTGCAACTTCTGATAATCCGGTTACATGCTTTGTGCTGACTGGTTCGTTTGTCATATTTTCTTGATTTCTGTAGTTCATAATCCTTGATGTCACAAAGTTATATTGTGTTTCTCATCTGCTTTTTCTAAGAAATTTTTAGGCATAGCATTTATATTGTTAGCATGACATTTCACCATCTCTATGTATTGCTCTTGTTCAGTTATTTGCAGGTACTTTCACACTTTCTAACTTGGGAATGTTTGGTGTGAATCGATTTGTTGCCATTCTGCCCCCCGGAACTGTAAGTGTTTTCACAAGCTTCATACCTGCTGGATTCTATACATAGTATGCTCGTTATTAGTGATTGGCATATGGTTTGGTTTATTCATGTGGGTGATTGGTGTGACAAATGGTTTGGTTTATTCATATGGATGGTTGGTGCAGGGAGCAATTATGGCTGTTGGAGCATCACAGCCAACTGTTTTAGGAACCAAGGATGGCCGGATTGGCATGAAGAATCAGATGCAGGTAACAAGTATATTATATTCATTAGTTTCTGAAAAGGTTGTTTCTGTATGAAAAATAGTTTAATTTTTATTTTCATACTGTAAACTGTAAGTGCTATATCTACAGGTAAATGTTACAGCCGATCATCAGGTAATCTATGGTGCTGATCTTGCTGCCTTCTTGCAAACACTGGCAAAGATTATCGAGGACCCCAAAGATCTTACCTTCTAATCAGAATCCTGCCACCGAAGGAGGCCATCTTTACATCCTGAAGATTTCCCTTTTCCTTGTATGATTCAGAGCCCATCTTCCTCTGATAATCATTCCTCAATCTTCACAGAGCATACTCAAAAAGAGAAATGTAGGAGCTATAATCTCTGTCCAAAGTTCTATTTAGAACAGGAGCAAAATTTTGAAGAGCAATTTTTATGTGGGTTTCAGATATCACAAATTCTTTTGCACTTTAACATTGTTGTAAACGCTGGCAGTTCTTGCTTCTTATCAAATTTCCTTTTCTTTTTCTGCCATTGGTTGTTGTAGCTGTTTCCAACATCAGATATATGAAACATAAATTTCTTCCCATGTGTCCATAAAGTTGAATGGAATTGGTGCTTCCATTTGGGGAAGATTGCTGTCCGGTGACTGAGGAATCATTTTGGCTTCAGTTCTTATGAATGTCTCTCCTTCCCTTGCATGGTTTCACAAGTAAACAGCACTTGCCAGTTGCCTGCACTCTTGGCTGGAAATGCCAGTCGCCATCTCGTCAACATTCATGTACATATTAGCTTGAAAACTTGCAATTTGCCTGCGACTTAAATGACTACAGAAATGGAGCATCTGCAGATATAGGTAGAGCCAATGTAAGATGTGTTTTCCTCATATTCCATTGATGTTCTTATCTGTATGTTTTTGTTCATGTTGTGGTCATCATCATGTTATCATCAAATTTATGTGTTTCTTAATCGAAGAAACATAGCAAACTTGAATTATTGTTAGTTTGATCCTAAACTGTGCCTCGAGTAAAGATTGAACCGAACTTGAACACCAAGTTGCTTCACTCAATTTAGTTAAATTATAGGCACTAGATAAAAATAAACTTTGGAAGAACTCTAACCAGGGCAAAACAAGAGATGGATAGATACATTACTCATAATTTTCTTTTATGTATTATGTATACATAGGAATTGCAGATTACATGCTAGTCGGCTTGCAACAGCTGCCTCGTTCTGTCCATCAAGAAACCTTTGTTCTACTTACAGATTTAGTATAATCTTTCGAATATATAGAACTGCTGTTTCTAGGGGGACTGTATTCCGAAGGCCAGTCTTCATCGTGCATTGAGGATCATTCTTAATACGCTCTTCATCTTTGGCCTTGCTTCTGTGGAAACACTAACACAACTAAGGGCAATCTTAAGGACCGCATGCATGTGGCTTCTGACAGCAGGTGAAGTCCTGCTGATGTTAAAATCAAGGATGCCATCCCACCTGTCTTGCTGTGTTGTGTTCCTAAAAACCCACTTGGCTAATTCAGTTCCCTCACTAACTGCTGGCTTTCCTGTCAGCAATTCCAGTAGAACGACCCCAAAGCTATATACATTCCCAGCCATTGTCACCCTCATTGTGTATGCATACTCTGCAAGAACCACAATCACTCATCAAGTCAATATCAGAAGCTCGGGCATATGCTGAACAAGGATTCATCAAGCAGCCTGAAACTACTTACAAGAAAGTATTCGATATCCATGTTCATGGGAGAATTCATGAATTTTGGTCACAACCAGCACATACAAATTAAATTTTCATTACTCGTTGGATGTTAAGTTGAGCATAGAGTTTTGTTTACCTGGTGGAATATAGCCCACAGAGCCAGCAACTGTAGAAAGGCTGCCCGTGCTCTTTGTTGGATCAATCACTTTGTGGAGCTCAATGTCTCCGACTAGTGGCTCCTTCAGAGACTTCAGCAAAATGTTTCTGCTTGAAAGGTCAAGGAGGAGAATCGGACCAGAGGAGCATCCATGAAGAAAGGTAAGGCCTTGAGCAACTCCAACTGCTATACTGTAACGGCTAGCCCAGTCTAATGTATCTCCCAGTTTACCATGAAGAACATCAAAAAGCGTACCCTTCTCAGCATATTCGTAGAAGAGATAAGCACTGTCGACGGTCAATACATAGGCCAAAGGAGTCATGACATTAGAATTGCTCAGTTTCCCTAAAACTTCCAGCTCTTGTCCGAATTTATTGTGGCTACCCAATTGGAATATCTTGTCGCTCCAGTTGAGCTTCTTGACAAAGTAGTTTGCTCCAGAAGGCATGGTGGCTTTATAGTATGTTGAAAACCTAGTCTTCAACTCAATGTTCAATGGATCAGCAGCTACTTCCATGGCACTGGTGAAATCGATGCTGGACCTGTGAATTCCATTTGTAGTCAACAGATTGCCTTGGATGACTTGAGGTGGTGGAAGATTTTCCTCTGATTGTGACTGCTGATCATTAACCTTGAGAAAGCGCCTGGAGATTGATAGAACTATAATCGAGACAATGCCAACAGCAAGAACAGCAGCAACAACTGCAACAACAACTGGCACAACAACTGATCTCCTCTTCTTTGGGGATTCTTGGGGAGTGTTTGTTGCTGTATTATTTTTAAGTCTTGAATTTCCACTTGCATTTAAAGACACATAATGTTTGAAATCTGGGATGACCCCAGAAAGCTGATTGTTTGAGAGTATCAACTGATTTAGGGATTCCATTTCAGTAAGAGACTCTGGAATCTCACCTGAGAGATTGTTGTTTGATAGATCCAAAATTTCTAGGTCCGTCAGTCGGGAAAGAGTTTCTGGAATAGCTCCTTGAAAGAGGTTGGTGCTGAGATTCAAAGCGATCTGCAATTTCACCGGCATCATTGGGATAGTTCCACTTAGTTGATTTTGTCCAAGTTGGACTTCTAACAGGGTGTCCATGCTATTGATCGTGGCAGGTATTGGACCCCGAAGATTGTTGCCTTGCAAGTTCAGGTGAGCGAGTCTTTGCAAGTTTGAAATTGAAGAAGGTATTGAACCAGTGAGCGAATTCCAGCTGATGTTCAAGGTCGACAACAACTGTAATTGAGTGATCTCTAAAGGGATATCTCCACTCAAATTGTTGAACTGAAGTTTTAAAACTTGAAGATTACCGAGATTACCCAACAGTGCAGGTACAGGGCCTGTAAGTTCATTCTGTGCCAAATTCAATAGTGCCAAACTACGGCAAGATCTCAACTGAAGGGGTATCTCATTGGTCAAGCTATTGTTATCCAGTTCCAAGTAAGTCAACTTATCAAGTGTCCCGAAAGAAGGAGGGATTGGCCCATTGAGCCTGTTGCTTCCCAATCTCAACCTGATCAAGCTTTCAGATACGTTTGCAGGTAATGAGCCATCCAACAGATTATAAGACAAATCCACAAGTTGCAAGTTCGACCCTGATAAAAGACCTGTCGGTATAGGCCCTCTTAAGCTATTGTAACTGAGATCTAAGAAGCTAAGATATCTTGTAATTCCACTGGGAATTGTACCACCAAACTTGTTCTGATTCGCTGCAAATCGATACAAGGTTGTGATATTTGAAATGTTTGCTGGGATTTCCCCACTCAATTTATTGTCAGACAGAAGTAAAATCCTCAACTTGGTGAGATTTCCAATACTAGTAGGAACCGACCCCTCAAGATTATTGGCACTGAGATCAATTAAGTTCAAGTTCTGATAATTTGCAATTTCTTGAGGGACCGTACCTTGGAAGTTATTCATAGATAGCTGGAGTTCCTCCAACATCAAGGACTTTCTAAGGTTTACAGGAATAGGACCAGTGAACATATTGGAACTAAGATTCAAGCTTTTAAGTGCATGAAATCCATCTACCTGTAGACTAACATTACCAGACAGAGAATTGAAAGACAAATCCAAAGATTCTAAACCAACAAAAACATTAAAAGCAGGCAAAGGACCACTTAGCAAGTTTTTGCTAAAATTCAACAACTTTAGCCCATCAATCCTTCCACAATCATTGATGAACTCATCTGAAATTGAGCTCAAACGGTTGTTAGAAAGATCAAGGGCTTGTAAAGTTTCAATCTTGCAAACAACAGGCAAGAAATTAGAGTTGGAGAGACCAAACACAGGTAGAAAAAGACCAGTTACTGACGAGTTACCAGAGCTGCATCTAACTCCCTTCCAAGAACATGGGTCTTTAGTAGCATCCCATAACGAATCAGAAAGGTTAAGTAACTTACACAGATTCATCATGGTGTTCGCCTGGTTTGAAGATAGTTGAGAGAACACTGATGGAAACAACAAGAACAAGAAGGACAAGAAAAGATAGGTTCTTTGCTGCACATACCTTGTCATTTTAGCTGAATTATCCAACTAGTTTTTTCTATACTTGACCTTTCGTTTCTGGATGTGCAAGTGTGCAGTATTTTGTATATATTTTTGTTTCTTGGGCTCAGTTTCAGGTGAAGAGGAGACAGAATAAAAGGAAATGGCAGACTCAAGGGATGTAGAAAAGATTTTTCAAAGTAAGTGCTTTGCTTTGCTTTGTGTTTCGTGGGAAAGATAAAACAAATGTAAGGCGTGTTGGGAGTGGCAGTTGACTGTGGACTTGAGCAGAAACTTGTGCTTCTTCTTTGGACAAGAGACTTGGACTGGCACACATTTGTGTTATCACACCTTTTGTGTAATGCGTGTTTGTAGGGCTGTGGGATTTCATCTTTTTCTTTGAACTTGCCAAGGAGGCCTTCTTGTTTTATTTCTTTCTTTATTACTTAATTTTTCTTTTCTTGACTTGGACACCTTGGACAGGCTCACCTTTCGTCTTTCCCAGAAATTTGGTGGTAGATTATAAAGAAAGCACGGGAATGGCCATCAAAGAAATTTCTGTGTGGAAAAATGAAACCCCCAAGACTAGTCTTCGATGTGGAGCCCTACGTTGAACGGTGAAAGCAGCCTGACGCCCTGACCTGAGAAAAGCTTTTGGAATTTGGAAAAGTGACTTTTCATTTGGGTTTCGTTATTCTATACTTATACCAATGTTATCAAATAAGACCTTGGTAGAAAATCATTTTAGCTGGTTGTTTCGTTGGTTCAATAGGTTGATCATTGATGGTACTATTAAAAAAATTAAAAATATATATTAATTCCATTAATTTATTATATTTAAAATGATTGAACTGATAGGGTAGCTTGACCAAGTCTCTAAACAAATTGTTGGTTCCAGAGATTCTTTCTGGGTTTTTTGACTCCATTGTTTAGGCAATCTTTTATGAGATTCGAATTGGTTAAATGTTTGGATTATTTATTTCCAAGTTATCCTACTGATTTCGTGCAGATTTGATAATTATATTCGAACCAATATCTAAGATTATGTTTGGTTAGTTTTCTAGGATTAAAAAACAGATATAAAAATGGACAAAAACATGCTTATTGAAGAGACAAATACAGATGCGTTTGTCACTTCCGAGACTATAACTAAACACCACCTAAATTTATTAAGATTCATTACTTTGGAGATTTTTTAAGGGAAAGTGTGTGGATGATCACGAGAGCTGGACTAATGGAATGGATAAATAATTGAAAGTGGAAATTATGTTTTTCCATTAACCAATTATTAGTGCAGAGAAGTTCTACAGTACTAGTCTTTATAAAACCAAAAAGGGAATCCTGCACACCAATTAGGTGCATCAATGGAGGCAAGAATTGCAGAAAAGTGAAGATATGGGCTGATTTGACTTGGCACAAAGTTGTGGCAAATCCGTTCAGCTTTAAAAGACTCTGATCTGCCGGTGGTGACTAAATCCCATGAAGATCTCACCCACCTAATTACTATGGTTGGCTAATTCCAGCTTGGTGAAAGATGAGTTTGACATTGCCATGGGAGATCAACTGCTGCAGTTATTCTAATGTTACTTTTCGTTCTTGTCGTGTAAAGGATTAAGTAAAGTGCTTTTGCTGACATAATTCAGACACATAAAAGAAAAAAAAACCAAAGAATTCTATCTTCTTCGATGCGTTTCGGATGACAATTATCAGAGTTCGATGATCGATGGAGATTATAACACCATTTTCAAGAAATTAAGCTTCTTGCTACCAAGTTCCAGTCTAGGATCGAGTTTTCCTTCCCTGGCCATTGATGGCTTTCCAGCTCCTAGGCTTGCTCCAAGATTGTTTGATGTCTTGCTTAAGAAAAGCGCAATATTATGGATCTTGAAGGGGAAAAAAGAGAGTTAAAAACTAGTAATAAAAGGTGAGTTACCTTTATCAACTACTGTTGGTTCAAGTTGTTCAGCTCGACCGAATTAGTTAAGTTTCAGTAAAATTTTAGATATTAGGATTTAAATTAAAAAAATATTACCTTTTGTTATTTATTTAGGAGTGACTGAGATATTTTTTATTTAAAAAAATATTAAAATATTTTTTTATTTTTTTAAAATTATTTTTAATATTAGTACATAAAAATAACTTAAAAATATTAATTATTTTTTATATATTACATCAAAACAATTAAAAAATATAAAATAAATAACTTCAAGCAAATAAATATTAAAAAAATTCACGAATTACAGCTTCAACTGCAAAAACAACAAACATCTAGAATGATAGGATACCACATTGAGTGTAATAGGACCACCTTGCTTCCTCCCAGTCAACAAGGCAAGCTTGAATGAAAGTCAATCCACAACATTGAACTTCAAACACTCCATAAGAATTATTTTCGAGATAAGAATCCGAACTTTTCTCTCTCTCTCTCTCTCTCATAGTTGGTTGTCTCGGATTGAATTGCTCCGATTTTTAATAACAATACAACGATATGCATTGATAGGAAGGCAATGGTGTAACCATTATATTTTCTAACAAGACAATATGATGTCCTTCATTTAACTCGGAACGAACTAAAAGCAACAATAATAGCAAATGCTTGCAGCTTGTTCTTGTCTTTTATTGTGTTCTGTCCCCTGTCTGAGAGCAAGATTTCACCATGACCACTCTCTCTGTGCTTCGTAACAACACTGCTTGACCATGGGACACTACCAAAGAGAGAAATCAAACTATGCCCTTTTCTGTTGAATTAAAAAAAAAAAAAACTAAGAGGGCTCAATGTTTTACCATGCCCTCCGAGAGGAATCAAACTCTTTCTTATCCTAGAATATTTCTGCTTTAGTTGTCGATTTTCCTTTTAATTTCACTTTTTCTCTGTTGTGATTGTTGGTGATTAGACATAAGGGTTTATTTCATGTGGTTTTCTGTTGGGTTCTCAAGGTTTTAAAAAACTATTTCAGTATTGAATTGGTTCTTAATTTTACAAATAAAATTTTAGTTTGGTTGTTTATAAAAAATTAAATATGAGGGGATCAAAAGTGAAATGAGGGTGAAAAAACAGCACTTTAACATAGCAAACCTTGATAACATAGCAATCCTTCCTTTTCTTTTCTTTTTTAAAAAAGGGTGTTAGTGCTTTTAGACTTAAAACTTTGTCCAATTTACATTTTAATCCCTTGAATTTTGAAATTATAAAGTTAAATATATAGCTTTATTTTATTTATAATTCAATTCTTGTGTTTGAAATAAATAAAAAAAGACTTATTAAAAAACAATGAAGGAAAGAGAAAGAGGTTAGTTATTATGAATCATTTCACCAAAATAGCCCAAAATAACCAGATTTGGTATCAAAGTATTCCTCTTAATAAAAGAAGTGTCATTGAAGTGTTTGTGGATTCTTTTATGGTTTAAAAACGTAAATCAAGGTTGAAAAAAGTTTTTTTTTCTATTTGATTTGTGTTTTTCTTATAACAAATTTAGGGGTTTTTCAAGTTGAGGAATTAGTTTCTTAAGGTTACAATAGTGTTTTTTAAGTGCGTTGGACAAACAAACCTGTGCAACTAGAATTTTTTTGTTTTTGCCCAATGATGTTAACTTTACTAAAAATTAAATATTTTTTAATATAATATGTATAATTTCTTTTAAATTCTTAGATTAAATAAGAATATTTTTTACATGTTATTTTTTTTATTGACAATAGTTTTTACTTCGTTCTCAAGGAATCATTTTTTTAGTAGCTCACCATAATAAAAAAAAAAATATTTTTAGCAAGTTTCTTTATTATAATGATTTATTTTTATTATCATATAATTAAATAAAAAATAAATTTATTAAACTCAATCATATCCATCATTCATGTCATTGGTTTGTTGGTGAACTCGTATCAATCAATATATTACTGTATTGATATTAAAACAAATGTGTTGTCTTAAAATTTCTCTTAATTCAATTCAAGATTTTATAAATTTTTTATATTATTTTTAAACCTGTCAAAATGATCGTGTCATATCTAGACAACCTTTACATGGTTACAATGATACAAGACCAAGATGAGTTTAGTTATACTTGGTAAGAGTTTCTAATAACAACATATTAATATTGTATTATTATTATTATTATGCTATTTTAATATACTCAACACTAAAATTATTAGGGTGTTATTTAAAGAAAATGAGCTGGCTTTTGAAATAATCATTTGATGTTGTCTAGAAAACAAGTGTTCAGGTAATTATTTTTTAAAAATAAGGAGTATATTGATGAGATGAAGTAATTTTAGTTAGATTTTTTTTATTCTCAGTTTAAATCATCTTTTTTTTTACATATCTTTTTTTTTATTAATTTTAGTTTTTATTAAATGAATGGTTGCATTTTGTTCACCATAGGATATGAGACAATGGGATTTAAATGGTTGCTTTTCGGTTAGTAAATTATTTTTATCCAATTCTTACTTTTCTTATAAAAAATGCTGGTGTTATAAAATTAAATAAAAAATAAAATAAAAGGCTTTCAAAAGTATATGATCATACATGTTTCTCCACTTCACTATTTCAATTTTATTTGTGATAATATTTTTTTTAACATTTATTATAAATTTTTTAGCTTTCTAGCTAAAAGTTAGCATTTGTGATGATGTCCTAAAAATCCAATTAATTTGGGAAAATGATTTTTGGATTTGACAATTAGTTAATCAATTAGATATAGCAATTTTCTTCATTATTTCTAGTCAATATAGTTGATATCTTACACTTGATTCTTAGTAGGCTAAAGCTGCTCATAACTTTTTGGTGGAGATATAGACTCTTTAACGTTTAAATAAGTATCTTTTTAGAGAAAAAAATACATGAATATTCTATATAGAGATACTCTGATAATATATATGCAGTAGAGAATGAAAATTATGAACTTTATTATAAAGATCTCATAATGTATTTATAACTCATGAATCTTATCTTTTTATGAATAGAAGAGTCTAGAATCTAATGTTACTCTAACAACATTTAATGAGGGGAAAATATCCATATTAATGTTTAATGAGAATATGATGGGTTCTTGAAGGATTTTTATACATCTAAAAAGGTATAGAGAGATTAAAGTTTAAGACATTAAACTTAGTCAAATCTATGCAAGCTGAGTTATTTCTCAATATTAGACCCAATTGACGATGATTATTCATTTAGACAAGCTTAAGGAAAATGATCATTATCTTGGACTTGACTAACTGTAAAGTTTAAGTATTTGAAGTCTAATATATTTACAAGACTCGTGTTATTTTGGACTTTGTGGAATGTCAAGTCCAAATACTTTAAACTTAGTAGATTGCAAAGTTCAAGTGCAGGCTTAGTATACTACTAAGCTAAAAAAATATTTAGGTGTTATTGATATTAGACCGAACATGCTTAAGATTTTACACATTACCAAGTCACCAAATAACTGAGCTCGGATTCTACCAAGCCTCCACTTGAAATATGTTATTTCTTTTTTGGGTATTGAAAAAAAAGAAAGTCATAGGCCATGTTTGTTTCCTGGAAAACAGTTTCCGGGAATCCATTTTCCAAACTTTCCTGTGTTTGTTTGTCATTAGGAAAGTTGGTCAACGGAAAACATTTTCCGGTCAACAAAAAACACTTTCTGGTCAACAGAAAACACTTTCTTGTCAACGAAAATATTTTTTAGTCAAAAAATTTTTTTGCTTAATTTTCAGGAAAGTGTTTTTCTTTTTAGCTGTGTTTGTTTTCCGGAAAGTGGTTTCTGGGAAAACACTTTCCAAACTTTCTTGTGTTTGTTTGCTGTTAGGAAAGTTGATAAACGGAAAACACTTTCTAGTCATAGGAAAATTTGACTTGATTTTCAGGAAAGTGTTTTCCTAAAAAATTTGAGAGGAAAACACTTTCCGGAAGTTGTGAAAAGTTTAGAAATGTCATTATGTGCTGATTATATCAAATTTGATCCTCAAACTTTTGATTGCTATATATATTTTGTTTTGAATATTTATTTTTCAATTTTATTTCTTAAAATTTAATTTTTATATTTACTTTGATCCTCATTTTTATAATTGTTGTTTGCTTTTCTCCTATTATTTTTTTATTGAAATTTTTTCTATCAAATTTGGTCCTCATTCTTTCGATTGTTATTTATTTTATTTGAAATACTTTATGAAATGTTAATTATTATTATTTTAATTTCTTTATTTTTTTTAGATTTGATCTTTATTATTTTGATTATTATTTATTTTATTTGAGATAATTTATGAATATTTTTTTTTAATTTCATTATTATTCAACCTTTTAATTTGTAAGATTTATTCCTTATTATTTTAATAAACTTGAGAAAAATAAAATATTAATAAGTTATTTTCCAGTTCATTTTCCATAACATAACCAAATACTAGAAAGTATTTTCCAATTCATTTTTCATAACACTACCAAACATCGAAAAATACTTTACTTTTCAGGAATTTATTTTTCTTGAAATTTACTTTTCTGGAATTCACTTTTCTCGAAATTCACTTTTTCAAAAATTTATTTTTTTTTTAAAAAATTTTTCAGCAAACAAACTAGCCATAATCACACTATATTTTTTTTTAATATAAAAAAAACTATCCCAATCCGCAACATAATACGGTGAAATCATCCAGTTCACACGACAAGAAAGTTTATCACTTTAAAATCAACAACATTCACATATCAAACACTTGTTTCTGCAAATTGCTTTGTAGGTTTGGAAGTGAAGCAACATAACATTCCCCATCACTTCAAAAATGAGCTGGCATGCACATATCACTCGCTTGTTGCTTTTATCTTGCTTCTTGCTTTCATGTTCCGTTGTGTTTTGTCAACTGTCCAAAGACCAAGATATCACCTTGATCACTCTCTCTAAGCTCCTTAACAACACTGCTTCACCATGGGATGCTACTAAGGAGCCAAACCCATGTTCGTGGATTGGAGTTAGATGCAGTCCTGACAACACACGGGTAACCCATCTTTTCCTATCCGGCTTTGGTCTCTCCTCTTCTGATTTCATATCTGTTATTTGCAATATCGAGTCTCTGCAATGGCTTGATTTCTCGAACAACCGATTGAGCTCAATCCCAGATGAGTTCATCAATGTTTGTGGACAGATTTCTGAGTTGCAGACTTTGAGTTTTAGTCATAACTCGCTAGTTGGTCCTTTGCCTACTTTTCATGGTTTTGAAGGATTAGAAACCTTGGATTTGTCATTTAACTCTATGAGTGGTAATATTAGTTTACAGTTAGATGGGTTTCGTTCACTCAAAAGCTTGAATCTTAGTTCCAATAAGTTTAATGGGTGTGTTCCCATAAACCTTGGGAAATCCATGATGTTGGAAGAGCTTCAGCTTTCAGTGAATTCTTTCCAGGGCTCCATCCCGTCGGAAATAGTGAGTTACCAGAATTTGCACAGGATTGATCTGAGTGCCAATCAGCTTTCGGGGTCTATTCCTGATGTACTTGGAAACCTAACCTTCTTGGAAGTTTTGGTTCTGTCTTCCAATAAGTTAAGTGGGGAGATCCCAACAAGCCTTTCAAATATTCAAACCCTGCAGCACTTCGCAGCAAATGAAAACAATTTCTATGGTGGAGTTCCTTGTGGACTTACAAGGTTTCTGACGTATTTAGATCTTAGTTATAACAGGTTAGCTGGGCTGATACCACCGGACTTTCTGTCACAGCCGAATGTGCAGACTTTGGATTTGTCTTATAACATGTTGGAGGGTTCAATCCCAGCAAATGTATCTCGAAACTTGGTTATTCTAAAATTGGGAAGCAATAGAATGAATGGCTCAATCCCTGTTTCATTTGAAGCACTAACAAATCTAACTCATTTGGAGCTGGAAAACAATAGTTTGACTGGTGTGATGCCTCCCCAATTGAGTTCTTGTGAAAGCTTAGTGGTGTTGAACTTGGCACAGAATAACCTGATTGGTGCAATACCAGCAGAATTGGCTGGTCTTCATTCACTTGAAGTCATGAAACTCCAATTTAACAAATTGAGTGGTGAGATCCCAAAGCAAATTCCCCCTAGGTTATCAACCCTGAATATCAGCTGGAATTTGCTTACCGGTTCCATACCTTCTTCAATTACAGGCTTGGGCAACCTGGATTATTTGAACTTGCAAGGTAACAAACTCAGCGGTTCAATCCCTGGTAGAATGCCTTCTCTGGTTGAACTACAACTTGGACAAAATCAACTGAGTGGGACGATTCCAATGATGCCAATGAGGTTGCAGACTGTCTTAAATCTCAGCAGCAACCTCTTTGAAGGACCTATTCCAAGCGATCTTTCCCAGCTGATGGGTTTGAAAGTCTTGGACCTCTCAAACAACAAGTTCTCGGGCGAGATTCCTGTTCTTTTTACTCAAATGGCTACTTTGACAGAGTTGATACTTTCCAACAATCAGCTATCTGGAGTCATACCAGTATTTCCACCACGGGTTTCGATAAAAGTAACAGGAAATTTTGGCCTAGTTGACACTACCGAGAAATTGGCAAGAAAGAAAGGAAGAGTAATTGGTGTGAGTTTTATACTTGGAGCGGGAGCCTCCTTCCTTATCTTTTTTCTTTTTTTCTTCTTGCTTTTGCTAGGTAAGCCAAAAAGAAACTGAACTCGAACAATTTCTGTCGGGAGATGACAAGAAAACGGGAGGGGATCTGCTGTGTTTTGTTTTCCTGTGTAACAGAAGTTTGCAGTTTGCTTATCAGTGTTTGTACAGTGTAGTTTTAAAATATATTAAAATAATTCTTATTTTAAAATATATTAAAATAATTCTTATTTTCATTTTCAAATATATTAAAATAATATATTTTATTTTTTAAATTTATTTTTTATAATAGTCCATTAAAACTGTTTCGCACGCAAAAATAATAAAAAACATATAAAGAGTAATCTAAAAAAATAAAAATCAGTTTTTTTTTTTAAAATAAGGATTCCACGCAAAAACAAATACACATTCATCTTCATTGAAAAATAAAAAAAAAATTAATCATTTGCTTAAACACTATAAACGACGATGTCGTTTTGAACATTTTGATTTTTATTTGATAGAAAATAATTAGAAAGCAAATTAGGAAAAGCAAGCACTAAATGGCATAGAGTACTGTCATTATTGATGGATCAATGCTCTCTATATATGTTAACGGATCAACATTTTTAAGGAGAGGAGTTTGGTAACGAGTTTTAATCTATATTTTTAAAAATTTAATTTTTTTTTTATTTTTATTTTTAATAAAATTTATATATTTTAAATTATTTTAATATACTAGTATTAAAAATAATTTTTAAAAAATAAAAAAATATTATAAATATATATTTTAATAAAAAAATTATTTAGAAAACAACCATTCTCGCTAAAACCAGCACGAGGATTTTCATTACAATTTGTTTTTAAAATATTTTTAAATTGTTCTTTTAAATAATTAAATTAATATTTTTAAAATATTTTTAAATAATATGATATGTTGATGTGAAAAAATAAAAATAAAACAACCGAAACGGCAACAAAAAAAAATCTGAAAGAAATATCGAAGCCACTCTTTCGACGACCACTGAGATTCATTTCGATCGATTCTTCCCTAAAATCTTCCTCTTTTTGAGTGTTTACACGTTCTCTTGTAATTGGTGAATTCTGCTTTCCCTCTCCCATTGAATGAACTAGGGGGCTGCACTCGTCTCCCGAGCCAGAGAGCAAGACAAAATTAGAGGCCTGAAAAAGATCTCCGTGGTCCAGAAGTTGCTCCTGGGCTACTACCCATCTCTCAGTCTCGCTAAAGGAAGCGTGCACGGGTGGTCGATAGAAGCTGAAAACAAAGTAAAGAAAGGGATAAAAGAAAACTAAGTTCAGCTTTCGTCTCTTGTTCAACAAGAACAGTACCGATCAGATCGATCTAAATCTTACAAACAAATAAAAAAACATCTTAACTACGTTAAACTCACAAATCCCAATACTCTTTGGTGTTCCTTTCTCTCTCATTCTTCATACACATTTGCGTTATACAATCCGACTTGGATAAGATTAATATAAAGAATACGACTTGATGAATGATGTGGAATGGAAACCGTGACTTTTGAGGTGAGACATTGTTGTCGTCGTCGTCGTTTTGGTGTTGGTGGTGAAGGGATTGTAAAGTAATGGCGGAAACAGAAATAGGAATGTCAACAGATAACATAAAGGGATTGGTGTTGGCATTGTCTTCGAGTTTATTTATAGGAGCCAGTTTTATTGTTAAGAAAAAAGGGTTGAAGAAAGCTGGTGCTTCTGGTATTAGGGCAGGTAAAGTTTCAATCTTTTTATTGTTTATTCAACTGGGTTTTTGTTTTTGGCCTTGGAATGGGTTGCATTTTTGTGGGTTTTCATTGTTTATTTGTTGGCTTTGGTGGGTTTTGTTTTAATTGTGATTTTGTGTTGGGATTGGTGCTAATTTGTTGGTTTGGATTGCCCTTTTTTAATTTATGTTTGAGTGTGAAATGGGTTGATTTTTGGTGGTCCGTTATGAATTTATTCGAATGGGATTTTGTCTTGAGTGGAAGTTGTTTTATGTGCTTCATTGCAAGAATTATAAGCATAGTGATAGGAATTGGTTGAATTCACGTGGCTTGAGGATTTCATTTGCGGGTCAAACTTAAGAGTGGGTTAAATTTTTGTCTACTGTTGCATTCCAAGTTTTAGATAGAATTCTTGATGATATTTTAATGGAATTTGTTTCTGTTTGGTTACATATATTGTTAGAATCACTGAATTGAAACGTTGTTGTTTGCGCGAGTAAAAATGATGGCTAATCAGTTTACCATAGTTCACCGCCAGGCACCAGGTTGCTGGCATGGGATTTAGTTTCACTATTTGGGGTTTCTTAGCTGATGCCTGGAAAATTGCCATTTAGATTCTTTTTAGTTGGAAGATTAAGCTCCAGCAAGTGAAGACACCGGGTTAATTGGAGTGTGGTGCTGTTATTCCTTTTGATGTCTATAAGGAGAGAGATGGATTTTGGAGGGTTTGTTCCACGCAATTATTCATTACACCTTCGTATGATTTTAGAACTGCAAAGTTTCAGTTTCAAGTTCTTTTCAGCATGTTGTTCGGATTCTATGTTGGCTTGCTACTCTTGTATGCGTCATGTGTACTAAGTTGGCAAAGACATCTTGGTTCGTCCATTTTCTTCAACTTTTTGATCTGACTATTGCTAAGACCAAAGTTTATCCCTCATCCCGGTGAAATTTTTTGGGGATTTTGAAAAAGCTTCGATGGATTTATGGTAGTGGATTAATTGGTTGAGGCCCATAGGACTTTAGACATTCGATGCATTACATTTATCATCTCAGGTGTAGAATAGTATATCTGAAGGGGTAGCATTTGTAGGTGGGAAGATAGTGATGGATTTCATAGGATAAAGTTGTGGAATAGCTTTGCAAGAGAAAGATGTATATCCTTTAACTTTGTTGCTTTACATATTGGAGAAGGTGTCTGGATTCTTGTGTGGTGCATGGTGTGTGCAAAAGCATGAGCAACTCTTCTTCTTTTCGAGAAAAAAGGTGGTAGCAATTGAGGGCTAGAAAGAAGGGGCCATGGTAACCGTGCTTAGGCCCATGTTTTATAAGGGTAGTGAAAGATTGGGATTGGACTTTGCAGCAGTTTTATTGATGTTCTATATTTTTTTTGAGTGTGTTGAGGGGTGACGATATACTCATTATTGGATATTTGTAGGACATTGGGAGTCTGCTCTTTTCTAGAAGATTGAGGGAATGTGAGAGTATCTGGAAGGTTAAAGTAGCTCTCCGAAGCTATATCTTTCTTTTGATAGATCAACTTTATGAATTGTTTAGATGTTTTCAGTTTGTATATTTTGTAGGTTTTAAAGTAGTACATTTGAGTGCTCTTTACAGAACTATCTTGATGATAGTAAACCATAGGTCTGGTTCTTTTATGCTATTTACGTCCAAACAGGGTAATGCTATACAAACTTACAGATCTTAACTAATACTTCATATAACTTATGCAAGAGTTTCTTTATCATGTTTGATCAATCTTTTAGTGTTTCCAGGACCATACATCACACCACCAATCATTTTCTGTGCCAATTTGTATGAAGTTTGTGTAAGATTTATTTGTTTCGTTGTAGACCATCTTGGTTCCAGATAATGGTTTGGTGTCATATGGCTTAACAAAATAGCTTCACAATTATTTATTTAGGCTTGAAGAATACCATTCAGCTTCCACTGCCTAGTCCATGGATGATTTGCGGTCATTATGGTGTTTTTTAGGAATATGCTTTCTAATTAAGTGATGGTGTGATTCATCATCATAGAAGAAGAAAAAATAAAATTTAAAACCTAACTTTTTAACAATTTATAATTTATGTGATTGCATTAATGGCTTGATGAGCATAGAAGTTGGAGCAGGACATGTGGAATTATTGAGTTTAATACTCAGCATTTGCTTAATTTGTTAACATTTTTTTTTTTTGTGATTGCATTAATGGCTTGATTTATGTATGATAATAGAGTCTTATGGTTTTACTCTATCTTAATTTTATGGACCTTTTGTTTGCAGGTGCTGGGGGTTATACTTACCTGTTTGAACCACTCTGGTGGATTGGCATGATAACAAGTAAGTGCCCGTATTTTCTATGGCTGTTAATTTGTTGAAATTAAGGAAATTATTTTTATACCATTGCCTATACATTGTGTGGTATAAAATAAATAGTCTATATATATTTTGATAATTTAAATAAATAGTCCATATGCTTTTACAGATAGTCTATATAAATGCAATAAGTTCTTTTGATTAGCTAAAAACTATCCTTATGTGCCAAAAGTGCAGTCTTTCACAGATCCTTCAAAGAGTTGTGTTAACCTTTCATTTCATATGTCTTGCACTATTTCTTTTGTTGTTTGTCCATTTAGATGGTTTGGATCTCCATGGTTTTGTTTTATGATGTTTACCTTTTCTCTTTATATGCAAGTTACTCCTGTTGGTTTAACGTTATGAAGTGCATTGGAAGTTTGAGTGCAGATCACATTGTATGCATTCTAAGATGGATAATTGTCGTTGTGGCAGTGATTGCTGGGGAAATTGCTAATTTTGCAGCCTATGCATTTGCACCAGCTATTCTAGTCACTCCTCTTGGTGCACTAAGTATCATTATCAGGCAAGAGAAAATTTACTTATGTCTTTCATATATTAGATTATTTTATGATGCTAACTTCCATTTGTCTTGCAGTGCTGCTCTTGCACATGCTATTTTACAGGAAAAGTTGCACACTTTTGGGATTCTTGGTTGTGCTCTTTGTGTTGTGGGTTCAACGACAATTGTTTTGCATGCACCTCAAGAACGTGAGATTGAGTCCGTGAAGGAAGTGTGGGACCTTGCAACAGAGCCAGGTATATATTTCTCCAAGGAATAAAAAAAGTAGTGAAATGGCTTCCAAGTCCTTGATGCTATACGAAAAACATACATAATATTATCATGGTCTTATATTTTTGGCTCAAGTGTCTCATAATGCGTAATTCACTGTGATATCCACTGCAGCTTTTCTCTTGTATGCTGCTATTGTCATAACAGCTGCTGTTGTGATTATCATCCGTGTTATACCCCATTATGGGCAGACTCATGTTATGGTCTATATTTCAATTTGTTCGCTCATGGGCTCACTATCGGTATGTCAGTTATTGTTTATCACTCACTGTGTGCACATCTTTACTAGTGTAAATCCACTATTGTTAAAATTATGTTTTCTGAATGCTCATAACAGGTTATGAGTGTCAAAGCACTTGGAATTGCTTTGAAGCTGACTTTCTCGGGAATGAATCAGTTACTATACCCCCAAACATGGGCTTTTACCTTGATTGTACTTGCCTGTGTAATCACTCAAATCAATTACTTAAACAAGGTAATGCATTTCGTAGGAGCTCCCATATAATTTTTAAAAATAAACATGCTACCTTGAAATGCTGATTGCGTGAAAATTAATGTAGAAACTAGATCTTTTATTATGATGATGATGTCAATTTCTGAGGGAATATTTCAAGTTTTCCAGCATAGGACTTGCTTCAGTGGGAGGATAACTGGGCAATGGCTTGTGGTTATGAATGGCTTTTGGTAGATAAATTTATTTGGTACTCTTTGAATTGCAGGCTCTTGATACATTCAATGCAGCTGTCGTATCTCCCATATACTATGTGATGTTTACTTCATTAACAATTTTGGCTAGTGTAATCATGTTTAAGGTAATCTACTTTTTAACCAGTGGCGTGTGTTGAATTATAGGCATGCATGAATGTGTCTGTGTGATAGATGGAATTTAGGAGAACTAATCCTTGGATTTCATGTTAGCTCCACTTTAAGTGATGATAACTGTAGAAACTGGAGCATTTTTTTTAAATGAAAACGAAACATTGCTACAAATAGGTTGTGCTGATGTATTCAGAATACAAACAAAACAATTTGTTTGCCGCCATCTATTTTGAGTTGATTTATGGTGAATGGCTGCAGTATAATTATGAAATTTCTTATGCTATCCCAGCGGAGGACTCTAAAAATTACTGTTCTTACATAAATTATGAGTTTCTTTTTACTTTTTTGTTCCTTTCTTTTTGAAACCCTCTCTCTTTTATGGAAAAGAGATGTAGAGCTGAAAGAAAACTAGATGGTTATTTTCTAAAGATTTTATGTTATTCTCTCGAGCTAAGGAGTTTAAAACTGTTGTTACTCAATTATGAGTTCTTTTTTTCATTGTTTTCTTTTAGGAACTCTCCTTCTCTCGATCTCTTAGATAGAAAATAATAATCTATGAAAAAGAGATTTCGTGGTGAAATAAAACTAGATAGATGTTCTCTGAAGATTTTAGTTCTTACATGCAGTCTTCAGTCCCTATAGGTATTGCTCTAGTAACTAAAGTATTAAACTTTTAAGGGTTTTTATGATGTTTGTTGCCCTGTATGCTGATTATATGCCTTTTTAAATTCAGGATTGGGATGGAAAGAACGCATCTCAAATTGTCACTGAAATATGTGGATTTGTAACGATCCTGTCTGGGACTTTTCTTCTTCATGAAACGAAGGACATGGTTGAAGGTGGGTTTCCATTATTTCCTCTATTGTTCAATCATCTTCTCTAGTTCAAGATTGTAGCTTCACATAATCTGTACTTCATTTATAGGGTCATCACAGTCTTTATCATTGCGCCTTCCTAAGCATGAAGAAGAAGACGAAGGACTTGACCCCGAAGGAATCCCTCTACGACAATTAGACACTCTGGGACCAAAATAGTTGTATTCTTTGATTCTTTTTGTTACTGTCATTCAAGATCTTGGGTGCTGATTTGGGGCAGAAAGGGAATTCCAGCCACAGACCTGTGTATTATCAACACACTGGGCGGGTTCTTTATTTTCTTTGAGTAAAAAATGGGCGAAGATGGCAAGACTTCTTTCTCAGATAAAAAAAGGAGATGGGTCTCTTTCAGCTGCCGCCATGTATAGACATTTAACTCCCCACTTTCCTTCTTCCCCTCCATGGGGGTTTGTAATTTTGAGCATTTTGTTCTTCATATTGAATATTAGCTTCAAGTTATGAAGAAATGCAGTTTACTTCTTCCCCTCCTGTTCCTTGCAATGACTTTTCCATTACATTGTGTTGTATGTGATTTATGCAAGATAGTGACCTTCAAGTTGACCTCAAGTGTGGGTAACGAGCATATCAACAAAGAATTGAAGTTTATGCTTAGTATATGCAGGATACAGGGTGTTTGTATTAGAAAGTTCTATGTTTCACATAAATTATTGTCCAAGTTGCTTTAGATTAACCCATGATTTAACTTTCAATTGCTATCATGCAACCACTAAAGAGTGGACTTGGACTTGCTCATTTTAGACTTCTAGGATTCTTATTTTTGTATAGCTTGCTGTGTCAGGTGAACTCTGTAAGACAGTATTTAGCTGGCTTAGTGGAGCTGTGACAGATTTGAAATGCAAATTTACCGAACAGAGAATGGTGCCATGCAATCTCTTTCGAAGCTCTGAGTCAGCACCACGAGCGTTGCCAAATGGGCTTTGAATATGCCAATTCCTGCTACCAAGCCGGCGGTAGATGAGATGTCCTTGACATGCTTCTGCTGCTTTTATTTTCTATTCCTTGGAAAACACTTGAGTAGCACCCAACTATAATCTTGTCAACATAAAATTAATAGATACTGATGGCCCTTTAAAGCTGTATAGAACTCTTGAAAGAAATAAAAAATCATTTCAGCATAATGTTTATTAGGCATGAGCTGCCTGGCGAGATTTCGCTTGGAATCCTATTTTTATCAATCTATGTTTATCAAAACTTTGATTTCTTCATACCACTTTATGAATAGTTTAGAAAAATGATAAACAAATTTATACTAATGCTTTCAACATAGGTGATGGGCCAAAGTTAAAAAATTAAAAGTACAAATTCTTGGGGGACCAATGAGGTCGCCCCTTTTGGGTGACCAGCTTGGTCACCCAAGCCAGGGCGACCAGCGTGGATGGCCAGCCAGCCAGCCATCTGACCCAGTGACCCAACCTCGCGGGTTGCTAGCGACCTGACCTCGCAAGTTGCCTGACCACCAACGATCCCACTTTCCTCTCTCTCTTATTTTTCTTTCTTCAGCTACATGGCACACAACTCTGTATTTAATTCTATGAATTATTATTTGACAATTTTATGTGTATCACACATTATCATCATCATCATCATCATCTTGCCACACACAAGATTTGCAGGACAAATGTTGCATTCATGACAGACAGTTACATTTATGCTATGCCTACTACTAGCCTACATGAAGGCTAATAAAAATATACACCAGCTTTTCCTCTAATTATAATCATATACGAGGCTCTCAGGCTCGCATTGATGAACCATCTTGATTGGCCAATGATATAATTTTCTCATTCATGAAAAAAAATTCTAAACTAGGTGTATAAATTCACCCGGTCTCATCAAACAGAGATCGAATGGAGCTTAAACCTAGATTTACACATAACTTAGTTTAAAAAACAATTAATATCACACTCTAAAATATCCTTTATATTGAGTGGGACCCTGGAACCTAGAGTCTTGATCCAGAAACGTTAACTTGTTGAAGCAGTTGAACCAATATGTCCAAAAACCCCACCCATACCAAACTCCCAATCCCCAACTCCCACTCTCCAATACCATTTTCCATTCCACCCAAGTCACCAGCCTAGCTATGGACACTGAAGACTTCACCTTCCCCATCTTCACAGACCCTGTCTCATGCAGCATCGATTCCCCACCTCTATGGTGCTTATCTCCTGCGGCCTCTCCTGATCCTTGGCATGAAGAAACATCAAAAGAAAGCAGCACAGAAGGAGAAGAGAGTGGTCAAGACGAACAAGCCTTTGAAAATAGTTTTCCAATGGAACCGATCAAGCACTTAACACAAGGGAATAGCTTTTCAAGAAGAGAGGAACTGGGCTCCGCTGCATCTGAGTTGGTGAGAAGAAATGGTAGTCTAAATGATAAGGAGGAGAAGATGGACATGTTATGGGAGGATTTCAACACTGAAGAAACATTGACAAGAAGCCATAGTAGTTCGAGATTGGATTCTGAAGCAGTTCATATGGGTTGCGTTAAAGCCTTAAGACTGTCCAAACCTAATGGCACTTCCATCATTTCAGCAAGGAAACCAGGCTTGGTGGTGTTCATGAAAGTGTTGAAGAGTGTTTTCTTGATTCACAATCCTCATAGGTCAGTTAAGTATCACAGTTCTTATAGACCATCAGTTAGAGGTCACTGGTCACATAAGCCTGTGAAAATTGGCTCATGGTACTGATCATGGGAGTCTTTGTTTGATTTATTAATATGATTTACATATACCACTTGCCAATGGGGATGGAACCAAGAGGTGACAGTCTAGAAAACGCCCTTGCTTCTGTTCCCTAGCTAATAGTATTGCATGCCGTGCCAAGCTGTGAAGGGTTGCCTAGTATCTTGCTGCATAAATCACGAAAATATATTAGAGTGCAAATATAGAGACTGAAAATATGCTGAAGCTATAGTAAATTTTACTCTTTTTCGTATAAAAGAGAGCTTCAAACTAGTTTGAGTTACAACAGATTTATAACAATGATAAATTTTATTATAACTATCTAAAGATTATGAGAAGCGTTCAGCCAAAAAGTTTTATTGAAAGCTTTTTCGATATTAGAAACATAGTTGTACATGTAGTAATAATTGTTTTTTCTTTTTAAATTTATTTTAAAATAATATTTTTTATTTTTAAAAATTTATATTTAATATTAACACAATAAAACAATATAAAAACAATGCTCTTGAACCATAAACTAAACACAATAATTAAATTTGTCTCTTTCCTAATCATTTTTCATTTTAACTTTGTTTGACCTTGTCATGCTTACAAGATTAACAGAGGAGACTTAACCCTAGCCATTTTTTAATGTTGTCGTATGGGATGTTTTTGGAACACGACAACCAGTTCAGCATCTTCAGAATTAGCAATGCCACATCCGTCAATCATTGGGTCGACATTCTTAAGTCCTCGAAGCTCAACCGTTCTGGATTTCATCAGGACAAAACCCCATATATATATATATATATATAGAGAGAGAGAGAGAGAGAGACCTCACAGAAAACTGGGCAAAACCCCACTTCAGCTTATTAAATATTAGTAAAGGCCTACTCGATCTCCTAAGAGGAAGTAGTGGAACGAACACCCGTGACTTCTTGGCATAAGCAAGGGAATCACTTCTAATATATATATTCTGCCTAATTAAGAAGCAGTTAGTACTTTGCCAACTACTAATTACTCATACAACAAATGATTGATAGGTATTATTTAAAAATATTTCAAACTGATATTTTTATTTTTAATATCAAAATAAAGATAAGCAAAAAAAACTAGAAAACTAATTAAATGAAGAAAATTGAAAAAAAAATAATTAAAAAAATAAATAGTGAAAAAAACTATTAAACTGATTAATATTTTAAAAAAACCAACCGGTATGGTTCGGTTTTATAAACTTGAAACAGAAAAAATAAACCGAACCAAACCAAAATTAAAAAAACTGCGCTAACCTAAAAAAACCAAGTCAAATCGAAAAAACTGAGTCAAATAAGTTTGAATTTTTTTTCTTCTGAAAAACGTAACCAAACCAAAACAGGTTTGTTTGAATCATTTTTTATTTTTTTAAAATTTTTAATTTGGTTATTTTTTTATAAAAATCGAATCAAATCGAAAATGATCATTTCTAATTAAAATCATCTAAAAATACTTAAAAAATTAATTTAATGTTTTTCTAACAAAAAAATAATCTATTTTTTTTCTATGTGATAACATTACATCTATGAACATGTCGATCGACTCTATAATGGTAAGTAATAAATTGTTTGTAGCAGGTATGGAAAGAGACGTTCAAATTGCAATGTCGGCTAAGGATGTCACAACTGGAATAACTACATGCATGACCTTGGCCTAATTGTTGCCTTCCCACAATTTATTTAATTATAGCATAATTTATCGAAGTTGTACAATTATATATATATAACATGCTTGTCTTTCTTTTAGGAAAAATCAGACTAATTAACCCTTGAATTGACTTAATTAGTTGAATATAAAAGACATTTATACGTACTAATGCATATCCTAAGAGTTGGAAATTTTCATTTTGAAATTCTTGATAGACATTGGGGTTTGAATTTAATATTCCACGAGTTCCAATTGGAATGAAATAATATAATTATTAATGCATAATTATACATCTGGTGTAACTTGAGATGTCAACTTGATAATTTGTTGAACTGAAATTTGGTTCAGTTCAGGTTTTCGTTTTACTTCAAAATATTTTATTGAAACAATATCTTTTCATATTTGTTTTTAAGAAATTATAGTTTGGGTTAACTAACTAATCCATTGATTAATTTGTTCAACTTACATTATGACATTGATCATATTAATAACCTGTCACCTCAGATTAAGAAATGTTGTAGCATACATTAATTTCTTATTGGAAATCTTGCACGTTCCTGCATATGACATGGGAGCGGCCCGTCACTGAAACCCTAGCTAATTTGGATCGAATTGGCAGGCCAACTTGGATCTTGAATAAGTACTTATTAAAGAAAGTAAAATGAGTGATCCACTCAGGCTCGGTAAAAAAACCCTTGTCAATATGTGATTCAGGGTATCCATTAACTTCATCAAAACCTAGCTGTTAACTTGTTAACTTTTTTTTTAAAAAAAAAATAAATAATTTTAAATAAAATAATATCATTTTGATTCTTTAAAAAATAAATTTTGGATTAGCCTGGATAGGCTATCTCAACTAATGACCCAAGTTTTAAGTCACGACCTGAATTCTCAGTCCATGATCGACAATGCAAGAGCAGTGTCATGAGGACATCATATCTGGGTTAAGTCTCAAAACATATATATCATAAAATAAATTATATAAAAAAATTCACAGCATTTCATCATTATTCAAAAGATTATATTCTTCAAAACCAATAAAATCAAATAACACTTTAAAAATTATCATCATCAAATAAAGCAAAACAAATAATTCATAATACTTATTATATTTGTCAAAATCTTAATTAAAATAATGTAATAATGAAGTGTTTAAGACATTGAATAAAAAATTAAAAAGAAAGCCTTGCAAAACAAGTAAGGCATATCGATCAAAACTAATAAACCAGGAATACTCAACAAAATCCACCTACGTGTAATAAAAAATTAAGAATCTAAAATAACATTAAAAAAGAGGAATGAATCCAACCAACACAGTGAAAGGATATTATTTAATATACATCTTGGATATTAATAATCTACAAGTTACTCTCTGTTGGCATGAAATTACTGATAAGTATACTGATATCAAAATATAATAGATGCTCCTATAATTATCAAAGCAATGCATAATATATTAAATATAATTTAGTTCAACGGAATGCGGTTGTAAATTCCAGAATGCAAGAGTACTGGGAAAATAAGGTAACATATATAAATATTTAAGAAATTAACTAGTTGTACTCATCATATATTTAACATACATATTAATTAATATTACATGTATATTAAAGATTATCTCACTCACTCAAAAAAAAAAGAAAAATATAGAACCAGAGACAACTAAAGATCATTAGAAGAAATATCAATAGAAGCACTAATAAATACTAAAACATAACTCGAAATAATGTACAATAAAAGATTGAAAACTCTAAGCTAAAAGATTATAATGTAAATATAAAGTTGAACTATTTTACCTAATTGATTCCAAATATAACTCAAACTGATTGAATCTAACAGACTCAATAAATATCTATTGTTAGGCTAATCGGTTGATCGAAATGATCAACCAATTGATCACTATCACATGTCAATCAGTCGGTTGGTTTAGACCAACCAATAGCAACTAACCAGTAGATCGACCAGTTCAACCTAGCCATTCGACTAGTTGATGAAGATTTCTAGAATTTTGATTTATCAATTTTCAAATAAGTAGATCCTCAAAATAAGCAATTTTTTCTTCAAAAACCTATCATTTAGACAACACAGCAAACCGACTTTGAGCAGGACTAACACTCTAAAAATCAATTAAAATTCTTAAATCATTTCGTCATCAAATCAAACTAAAAACCAAAGTTTTAATGGAAAATAATAGTAAAGGGAGATACTTGTTTCTCGAACCTTCCTTTAATCAAAATTAAAATTTATATATGATTTCCTTAATATTTTAAAAGAAAGTTATAATAGAGAGAAAAAAAGAGAAAAAATAAGAAAAACTAATTTTCTAGCAACTTTTTATTTACATATCTAGGTTAGTTGGGTTAAATTTAGGCTAAATTTTGGGCTTAAATCTAATGGGTCAAGAATATAGTTCTTATATCTTGTTTTAATTTAATCTTTAAATCAAGTTTTATAACTAATAATAAAACTATTTATTGTGCCCTGCTCTAAACCTTATAAATTTTTTCAACTATTTTTCTTGTCTCCCATATGTTCCATTCCAAAACATGCTCAATGAATGAAGATTAAAAATACCATCCCATTCTCTTACAAATTGTTCAGAATCAATTCTTTAATGTAATTAAATTTAATTATAATATTTATTTTAAATTTAATTGATAAATAAAATATGAATTCACAATCTGAAAAAGATATTCTATTATCAAATTTAATTCATTTTGTTGTCTATATCACCAAATTCACATGTGCCCCATATGTTGGTCTTCATGCGTGATACCAATTTGCTATATATGGCCTGTTGGCACCAAAATGAGTGGAGCGATCCATGCGTACCGTATTATGCTACATGACAGATGTCGAAACCTATCAATAATGAGTTATAAATTCCGTTGCACTCACAGTATATTTCAATGATACGATTTCAAGAAATGATTTACTCATCAGATCACGTCCATGGATCATTGAATGCTAAATGATTTACATGAACACGGGGAGCGTTCACATTGTTGGTGTATAAATTAGTAACTTGCTTCAAGGAGTTCTATGATCGTTTAGCAATATCGTCATCCTTTCCCTTGAATATTGTTATAGATCCTCTGCCTGCATATTGTTTTCTGATGATTTCTATGAATGTCTTTCTTTTCTTCCTTTGATGCTTGAAATCTGTAGTGTAAAAAACACTCTTTCAGTAGTTCTAATCACCTAGGTCAAGTTGGCTTCCAATCCTTGTTCTTGCATGCTGCTGCAGGTACGCAAAATGGCCTGAATTTTAGAACTGTGTCCATATCATACCAAATTGTTGGTCAACTGTCCTATAAACGGCATGTAACTAGATGAGCACCACATGCCTAAGACGCCATTTTAATGAATATGTCAATGAGAACATTATGTTTTCCATCTCACAAATTCCTACTCTTGTCTTCTAATATAGCATATAAGATTCGAAGTCAAAATTTCCATGTTGGAAATGACTTATTGGTGATTAATATAGTGTCATTTTTAGATTGTATAATTGTTGTTCAATTCTGGGAAACAAAACGTTTTAGAAACCTTAGTCATGGTAGCAAGAAACAAATTGAGTCCAAAGAACAATTGGTAAGACCTTGTCAAACCACTTGGGTTGTAAAGCTGCAAGATAGGATTATGTTTACCTTTTCAGGTGTGTTTGGCCACAACGCTGTTTATTTAAAAATTTAAAAAAATTATTTAAAATTATTTTTTAAATATTTTTAGATTGTTTTGATGTGCTGATATTAAATATAAATTTTAAAAAATAAAAAAAATTGCTAAAAAAAACCACCTTAAAAAATACAGTCTCTATGCTATTCTCAAACATGCATTTCATGTCATATTTATTTAGGGCAAGCAAGGAGCTGTTGGTTCAAAGGATAAGCTGGTGTGTTCTTTATGTTACCTATCATCTTATGTTAAAATCGAAAAAAGAATGTTTTCATGAATTTACAAGTACGGATGTGTGATGGCAGTGCATAAAACTTGTTCGAGGAAGGACATGAAATTGGTGAATAAAATATTTATTTTAAGAATATCTGAGCATTAGAATAAAATAAAATAAAAACATGTCACTTTAACTCAAGGTTGCTTTCTCGTGAAATCGGGACATATATAGATTGCTTTCTCGTGAAGAACTTCAGCTAGGCTCTCGTATTCTTTTCCACTTGAGAGAAAGGTACCTTATTGTTTATATGGCCAAGCTAAAAATTTGCACCGAAAGGGCTTGGTTATAATCTGCTTTCCAACTCAAGGTGATGATGCAGCAATGGAGAATCAGTTAAAAACATATATTAGGAAATTTAATTCCTTTTCCTTCTGTAGCTAAATGTAGAAGCCGTATGAATAAAATAATTTCTTCTTCTTTTTTTTAAAGAAAAAATAAGGATTAAAAGTCTGTGTTATTTGATTAATGAGTAAAATAGATTTCTATGAAGATATAATTCATTCTGTTTTAATCCTCCGTAGCCTTTGTATTATGTCAGCTTCCTACTGAACAATACAGTTCTGAACTGTTATATCCATCTCTCCATTTATTTATTTTTTATTCTTTTGTCTATAAATTTTCTGTTTGTTTTTATATTTTATAAATTTTTTAAAAAATTTTTTTTTTTTTTTTTTTTTATTAACTTTTTTTTAATATTTTTAAATTATTTTAATATACTGATATAAAAAATAATTTTAAAAAAATAAATAAATATCGTTGCATGTATTTTTTAAAACAATCACACTTCCAAATCTTGGAAATCTTCCTCAAGAAGTGATTAAAACTTGTATACCGATTTTTATTTTAAGACTCCCTTCAAATGACGAGATGGGTTCTGTATCTTACATGTTTTCCTCCATTTTTTCTCAGATAAAAGTCGTCTTCTATCCACATTGATGAAGCAATGAATACCTTTTCCTCTCTTCTTATAGATATCAAGAACCTTGAATCTTCACTAGCCAAAAACTCCTTGTCTCTTCAATGGTGTTTAGAAGCCACAAATCTCCTCAAGAAGATGCACTTTCAGTTTCTTGAAATATTTCAGAAGTCTGAGGTACCCATGTTCTGGGATGGGGGAAAATATTTGGATGAGTACATGGAAGGGTCTTTGAACATCCTGGATTTTTGTAACGCGCTGAGATCAGCCATTTCTACAATGGATATGTACCGTTTAAAAGTTGATGTTGCAGTTAGAAGATTTTCTGATGAAGGGTATTCAGGTTCGGCCATGAATATGACTGAAATTGAGAATTTAGATAGAGAATGGCAGAAGCTTTATGGCTTTGAGAACTGGAAAATTGTGAGTCTATACAAGACCGGCAGACCGAAAACAAAGACCAAGGATGATGAATTTTTTGCATCATATGCTGTAAGAAGAACGATGAATATTGTCTGTTCGCTCCTGTTTTCTGCGATATTCTATCCAGCTCCAATAGAAAATGACGAGGAGGCATATAGAGATTTCTCTCAACTGAAGTTATTCTCATCATCACTGAGGAAGCTTGCTTGCTGCTTTTTTGAGGAGAGAAGAGGTTTCAATGATAACTCAAGGCCAGTTTTAGTTGAGACTAAAATGGTAGGGAGTGCAGTTGAGGATTTTAAAGCTCAGATTCTGAAGGGTGTGGCTCTGAATAAAGAGAAGTTGGGAAAAAGCATTGATTCACTGCAGAAGAGTTCCCTAGCTTTGAAGGAAGGTCTAGAAATGTTTGATTCTGTAGTTAATGAGCTGTTTCAAGAGGTGGTGAAAGGAAGGAATGAGATACTAGGTGTGGTTGCATCAAGCTAGAAAAACCATGGAAAGAATTTTTTTTGTATCATAGTTTTATGTAATCTACACGCAAATTACATTAATACAGAAAAAAGCTATCTTGTACCCACCTAGGACGCACCTCTACTTGCTGGTTTTTAATTTTGTGGACAAATATTATGTAGCAGAACGTATAGGCAAATCTTGAGTTGCTATCTTTGTTAGGAAATTCCAGCATTCAAACACACGTTAATTTACATGGTTCAGCAACTTGCCTATTCCATGGAGTTTCTGGTTTGTATTAATCAAGTTCAAAAGCAATACAAACAACAAAAACAAGAAGGAGGAGAAAAAACTTCTCTACTCAACTCAACTCTCTCTCAAAGCTCTCTATGTGTTTCTCTCTATTTCGTGGTAATCAGCTATCAATGACACTCTCTATTTATAGCTGATGTGGGAGACAATCTCCTTCCTTTGGTCAACAATGGTGGACAACATTTTCTTTGGTTAGGCACCCACCATTCTTACCATGTCAAGCATGGCTGCCACCAACCATTTGTGTCCACACACATAACAATCTCCCACTTGGACACAAATGGTGTTAGGTCTGTCTTTTAATCTTGAAGACCAATTGAAGCTTTACACAACTTCAGTTTATCGAGAGTAACTCCTTTGGTTAACATATCAGCTGGATTCTTGCTTCCACAGATCTTTTCAAGTAACAGTTGTTCATCGTCGAGCAATTGCCGGATGAAGTGATATTTGATCTGTATGTGCTTTGTTCTGGAGTGAAATGCTGGATTCTTGGCAAGGAAGATTGCACTCTGACTGTCACTATACAAAGTACCTTTTCCATGCATCTTTCCCAATTCTTGCAGGAAACTCTATAGCCATACTATCTCTTTTGCAGACTCTGAAACTGCAATATATTCAGCTTCTGTCGTTAAAAGAGCAACTATCTTTTATAAGGTAGAACTCCAAGAAACAGCAGTGCCTCCTAGAGTGTATATATAACATGTAGTACTCTTTCTGCTATCAACATCTCCTGCTAGATCAGCATCTACAAAGCCTTCAAGTTTCAAACCGCCAGCTGTGAAAGTAAGACATGTCTCCGATGAGCCTTTTAAGTACCTCATGATCCATTTCATTGCCTCCCAATGCTACTTTCCAGGATTGCTCATATATCGGCTTACAACTCCCACTGCATGGGCAATATCTGGTCTAGTACAAACCATAGCATACATCAAAGAGCTGATAGCTGAGGCGTATGGAATCCGGTCCATGTATCCATGTTCTAGCTCAGTTTTTGGTGACTGGTCTCTACTGAGCTTGAAATGATTTCCCAGAGGTGTACATACTGGCTTAGCATTATCCATACTAAACCTGTTGAGAACCTTCTTGACATACTCTGTCTGTGAAAGCTTTAGTATGCCTTTGTCTATGTCTCTAATGATTCTCATGCCAAGTATTTGTTTAGCAGCTCCCAGATCCTTCATTTCAAACTGTTTTGACAACTGTTGCTTTAGCTTGTCAATCTCTTCCATGCTGGATCCTGCAATTAACATATCATCCACATATAACAGTAAAATGATATAGGAGTTGTCAAAATGTTTGATATAGCAATAATGATCAGCCTAACATTTTGTGTATCCCATACTACACATGAAGTTATCAAACTTCTTGTACCACTGTCATGGAGCTTGCTTCAAACCATATAGGCTCTTCTTTAGCTTGCAAACTTGACTCTCCTTTCCTGGTACTGCAAACCCCTCTAGTTGTTGCATGTAAATATCTTCCTCCAATTCACCATGAAGAAATGTTGTTTTTACATCTAATTGTTCAAGATGTAAATTTTCTGTAGCTATTATCCCCAGAACAACTCTGATTGTTGTAAGCTTCATAACTGGAGAAAATATCTCAAAACAGTCGATCCTTTTCTTTTGCTGAAACCCTTTTACAACAAATCTTGCCTTGAACCGTTTGCTTTCATCATGCTCAGTCTTTACTCTATAAACCCACTTGTTTTGCAAGGCCTTCTTTCCTTCAGGCAGTTTGGTTAACTCCCAAGTCTTGTTCTTCAACAATGACTTCATCTCGTCCTTCATGGCTAACTCCCACTTGCTCAAGTTTCCATCTTGTAAAGATTCTTCATAAGTTAATGGTTCACCATCATCTGTCAGCAAGATATAATTCAGTAGAAGTGTGAACCGTTGTGGAGGCTTTATAGTCCTTGAAGACCTGCGAACAGCTGGTTCACTTGGCTCTGCATTGTCTTGTGTAGTAGTGGTGGGTACTGATGTGCCTGAACTTTCTTGTAAGGACTCTTGAGTGGTAACATCAGGAAGCCCTTCTAATCGTATGAATTTAGATTTCTGTGGACTCGTATCTGAATCAGTTATCTCTAGTTCTGTACTTGATTTGTCTTTGTACAAAACTTTCTCGTTGAAGATCACGTTCCTGCTTTTGATAATCTTCCTGTTCTGATCATCCCTAAACTGAAATCCAAATTCTTCATCTCCATAGCCAATAAAGAAACATTTCTTTGATTTAGCATCCAGTTTGTTACGAGCATCAGAGTCTACATGCACATAGGAAACACACCCAAAGACCTTTAGGTGAGAAAGCTGTACTTCTTTTCCTCTCCAGACTTCCTCGGGCAGTCTGAACTCCAAAGGAACTGATGGTCCACAGTTGATCAAGTAAACTACAATATGAACTGCATCAGCCCAGAATATTTGAGGTAACCCAGAATGCAACCTCATGCTTCTAGCTCGTTCATTGATGGTCCTGTTCATCCGTTCAACAATGTCATTCTGTTGTGGTGTGCCTGGAACTGTCTTTTCCATTCTGATACCGTTGACAGCGCAATACTCCTTGAAACCTCCATCAATGTATTCTCCTCCATTATCAGATCGTAAGCATTTTAACTTTAAAGCTGATTTAGTCTCAACTATAGCCTTCCATTTCTTGAATGTGTCAAACACATCAGATTTATTTTTCAGAAAGTAGACCCATACCTTCCTGCTGAAGTCATCAATAAAAGTCACATAGTACCAAGAACCGCCAAAAGATGTTACTGGAGCTGGTTCCCATAAATCTGTGTGCACTAGTTCTAGCTTTCTTAGTCTTAAAGTCCTGCCAACCTTTAAGAAACTGAGCTTCTTCTGTTTTCCGAGAACACAGCTTTCATAAATGTCTAGATCAACATTTTTTAACTCTGACAGCTTTCCCTTTGACTAAAGTATCTTCATCCCCTTTTGACTCATATGGCCGAGTCTACAATGCCATAGGTGTGCCTGATTTTCTGTTTCAGTAGAGGCAATTATATCTGCTGATCTTGTGGTCATATACAGGATGCCAATTTTCTTTCCACGAGCCAAAACCATTGCTCCCTTTGATACCTTCCACATTCCTCCAGAGAAAAGGATTGAATGGCCACTATCATCAAGTTGTCCGACCGAGATCAACTTCTTTTTTAGTTCAGGAACATGCCTTACATTTTGCAAGTTCCATATAGATCCATTCATTGTCTTGATTTGCATATCTTCTTTACCCACAATATCCAATGGTTGTCCATCGGCCAGATAGACTACCCCATAATTTCCAGCAGTATAGTTTTGCATCATTTCATGGTGTGGAGTACAGTGAAATGAAGCTCCAGAATCAAGAACCCAATCATCAATAGGACTATGTACAGCAAAAATCAAAGCATCTTGTACCTCGTCTGTAGTGGCATTTGCAGAATCAACTTCAGGTTTCTTTGGTTTTGTGCAACTCCTCATGAAATAACCAGGTTTGCCACAATTCCAACATTCAACCTGCTTCCTAGGTCCAAACTTGCTTTTGCTTCTGTACCTGGATTTTGATCTTCCTCTAGATAAGCCTCTGTCTTGAGCTTTCACCCGAGTCTTTCCTTCGTACTTCTTTAGCTAAAATTAGGTCTCGGATATCATCATATTTTAATTTGGATTTTCTAGCTGAGTTGCTTACGGCTGTTCTCATACCTTCTCAACTGCTTGGAAGTGAAGCTAGCAAAATAAGTGCTCGGATCTCATCATCAAACTCAATTTTAACAGATGATAATTGATTTGTGATGGTGTTGAAATTATTAAGATGCTGTGTAACAGAGGTGCTTTCTGTCATCTTCAGGTTGAACAACTTCTTCATCAAGTGCACTTCGTTATTTGCTGATGGCTTCTCATACATCCCAGACAAGGCTTCCATCAATCTTACTGTGGATTTCTCTTTTGTAACATTATGAGCAACTCTTCTTGATAATGATAGCCCGATAATGCTCAAGACTTGTCTATCAAGAATTTGCCAATCTTCTTCTGACATGTTTTCTAGCTTGCTCCCCAACAGAGGAAGATGAAGTTTCTTTTCATATAGATAGTCTTCAATTTGCATTTTCCAATATCCAAAATCAGTTCCATCAAATTTTTCAATTCCCGCAGCCTTTATTTCATCAGCCATTTTTACTCTTTCTTGGATTCGAATCTCAAAAATCTAACCTTACAGATGTGTCCGGAATGGCCAAAAATATTAGAAACGACACTGAGATCACCCAAATCAGACTTCAGATGGCTTAGATTTAAACAATCAAACTTTGTGATCATTGGACGCTACAGATGAAGCCACGTGGCAGGAGGAATAGTCGCCACGCCACACCGGATCAAAACCCAGTGATGCTGATGTGGCTAAGCTGACATGTCAGACACGTAGGCAATGTGAGGTCCACCAAATCTGACGTGGCAGGTCCACGGAGATTTTTAGCTTACGTGTCAGTGATGACGTGTCTGATGACGTGTATGTTGGCGTGGCAGGTTGACTGGTCAGACTGCTGATGTGGTAGGTGACGTGGCTGATGACTATGCCGAACAGCTGACGTGGCAGATGACATGACGGGTCAAGTTGCAGGAAACGGGGAGGAAGACGCGTGACACGCGTCGGTGCGCATGAACAGTGCTGGTGGCGGAGCGTGCGGGCATGCAGGACGTCAGATTTTCACCAGTGGATTCCTCTCGTCGTCCTCTTCATGGTGGTATGTTCAAAAACACGTTTTGAGAACTTTGATTTTTGAGTTTGGATCAAACACCCTCTTTTTCAAGAACTTTTAAGAACAAGTTCTGATACCAGTTGTTAGGACATTCCGGCATTCAAACACACATCAATTTACGTGGTTCGGCAACTTGCCTACTCCACGGAGCTTCTGGTTTGTATTAATCAAGCTCAAAAGCAATACAAACAACAAAAACAAGGAGGAGGAGAAAAAACTTCTCTATTCAACTCAACTCTCTCTTAAAGCTCTCTATGTGTTTCTCTCTATTTCGTGATGATCAGCTATCAATGACACTCTCTATTTATAGCTGATGTGGGAGACAATCTCCTTCCTTTGGTTAACAATGGTGGCCAACATTTTCTTTGGTTAGACACCCACCATTCTTACCATGTCAGGTATGGCTGCCACCAACCATGGCTGCCACCGGCCATTTGTGTCCACATACATAACAACCCTGTCTAAAATGCTGAAGTATGGGCACGATGCCGATTACCTCTTGTAAATTACTATCATATTGTCAGGTTAATATATATATTTTTTTCAACTATAAAAAAATATGAAAAGTATATAAAAATATTAGGTGTCTTGGATTTGAAATAGAGTTTAATAATAGTTCTTACTAGAGGCCGAGCCCAATGTTCTTGGCTCCTGTTAGGCAAGGGTCCAAATTCAGATCCAAACCTAAATTTTTTTAGTACGGACCTAATGTTTTTTTGATTTGACAGTCAAGATAGATTCAATGTTATTAAATTTGATTATCTAATCAGGTTCAATACTATTTTTTACTAAATACAAAAAACAAATAACATCTTTCATTATACTACAGTATCATTTACAATACAAATACTTTATAATACAATGAATTTATGTCCGCAATACATGGACAGTTGTTCCGATGCCTTTTAAATTATAGTATAATTTGTAGAATTCAATGACTCCCAAAATATCATAAGCTGAACAAGCCACTTCCAACTAGGAAAACCCAGATCCTCTACGCTGCGCTTCCAGTTCTTTCAATGTTCCCCGAAACTTGCATTAGGATGATGAGGTCAACAGCTACATGCCTAGAGGACGTCGATAACTTTTCCATTGTCATGCAGCACTTCTGGCAGTTTTTTGGCACTGTTTGGAGCTCCTGCAATACATTAACAAGTGCAATGCTCATCAATCAGTACAAGCTTCACTCTTCAAATCCTGAACTCCCCTTTCGGAACACTTTAAAACATATCCCCTCGAACATGCTGAATGCTCTCATTCTTTCTTTCTTGAAAGGGAAAACAGTGTGTATCAGGATAAGAAGGTGCGCTTTGTACCACATGAGGCAAGTCATAGTTAATTCCCTCACTGGAAGGATAACTGGAGAATGATTCTATTCAGACTTTTCATATGGCGAACTGACCACACTTATGACATCTTGCATCTGGCCTTCACCAGCACTTTTTCAGTAGATGATGATTGGTTTTCTTACGGTGGGGACAAGGTGGAAAGACTTGGGCGGTGGTGGTGGTGGTGGTGGTGTTGCTGCTGCTCACGGAACCTTTGAGCTTGTTATATATAGGTGTACTGCCTCTCTCTCTTCTTTTTTCCTTCGTTGTTGTTCTGTGTTTTGGTTAGAAAAGCACCTTCCACATATCCTCCTTGTCTTGTAAGCCTCCTTTGTTTATGTGCTTGCAAGTGCATTCAGTAATTCTGCCAACAAATCTTTTGAGTTTACCAAAGAAGAGATTGTAACCTCAAAATTCCCAGAATTGTAACTAGGGTTTTGTAAACTATTCTAGAATCAGAAAAATCGGAGTCTTACTTTGTTGCCAGGACAAAGAAGCTTGTTAGGGTACTCCTCTATTGTTTCTGGATCTCTCATTCCTTTCATCTCGAATTCTCAAATTAAATTCAGCACTTAAACATCTCTTTGACTCTTTTGTTTCCATCATATACTTTCTTCAAAAAATTCCAAATTGCCTTGGCTATTTTCAGAGTCATGATTCTGGTAAAAATGGTGGAGGATAAGATAGTTGCAAAGCTTGCTCTTGCCTTCGATTTTCTTTGCTTTCTTTCCTTATGATTTTTTATTTCAAAAATAAAAAAGAAATATTTTAAAAATTAATAAGACTTGAAAAACCTGGAAGAGTGAAAAAAATTTGAAACTAGAAAATTTAAAAAACCTAGAAACGTACAAAATGAAGCATCTTTCAAAAAGAAAAGAAAAGGAAAATACTCGTAAAAGAAATAAAGATAACATTAGTAACAAATCATGTGTTGCAAACTCATCTTGTTGCCATATAGATTTAGAAAAAAAAATATAAATCTATTAGATTTAAAATTTATTTTTTGTAAATTAATTGTGAAATGCTTCACATCTTTTTTTGAGGTTTTATGGACAATTTTTTTATATTTTATGTTAATATTATTTTTTCTGGCGTACAATATCTTTTTTTTTTCATGTTTTACAGGTTTTTATTGGATTTTCATATATATTTTTTAATATTTTCAAGCTAAATTTTTAGCTTTTCAGGAAATTCAAAATTAATTTTTCTCTTAGTAGTTGGAGGAAATTTTCATCTAAAGAGTGACAAAGGGCATACAAAAAAAAAATAATAGTTTATAAAAATATATAAAAGTGAAAAATTCTTAAAAGAATATGTCAGGTAGATGAATTAATTATCCGTAAAAGACCTTGTTTTTTTGAAGTATTTTTAGTTTGTAAATATATTAAAATAATTTTTTTATCTTTTAAAATTTATTTTTCATATAAATACATCAAAATAATTCAAAAATATTAAAAAAATTAATTTTAAACAAAAAAACAAGTTGAACCTCAATACCATATGATCATGTACATCAGCTATTGAGAAGGCACTGCTAACCAAATCTACGGAATAATAATGCATGAATAATTCAATCATAGTTAGCTTAGCAAAATTCAATCTAACTTGTACATCAAAAATTCAAGACATTCATAAATCACAATTCCCAACCAGATAGACTATTTCCTCATAACTTGATCAACACTAACAATTAATAGCATGGGGCATTCTTCCTGGACAGAAGTTTTGTTGGAAGTAATGCAATACATGCATGTTTTCTACAATAATTATGGATTCAATCCTTCCCTACAAGAACTTCTAGTCTCTTCGTCATAAAAAAAAAAAGGAAAAAAAAAACAGTAATAATGGTGGAGAATCGAAGCAGTAATTCAAGCATGATTCACATTTTGGGTAAGGAATGCAAAATAAGTAAATGAGTTCTCAAACTGCAATTTCTATAAAAGAACATTATATCGTACAAATCTCGTTATACATAAAAAATTGTTACAAACAACAGCCAATTTTGATACCCAATAATGTAGGGAAAATCAAATAGTTTTTCAAAAACAATAGAAGATAAGGTGCAGTTCTAGTGGAAGCAATAGTGCATAAGGCACTGTGACATTACTTGCCTAGAGATGAAGCAATAAATGGTGAATTGAATCGGTACAATAAGACATAGTAGATCACAAATTTCTTTACCACAGGTATTTAATTCATGTCAGAGAGAGACAGCAGCAATATTACCTCATCCCAACAAATTCCGCCAATAAAACTTTACTTCTGCTATGGACTTTCCTCACATCTTAATTGCAGATCCAGAACAAAAGGGTCCACAACCATCACTTTTACTGTAATATTGGGGCATTAGGAGGACGCATACCACTGTCAGGCTCTCAAACTTGGTGGACTGGGTGTAGCAAAAAATAATGTACAGACACAGTCATCCGATGAAAAGATAACTTGAATGTGTTTCATTCTACTGCTTCTTGGCGAGGAGTACTTCGCTTCTCCTCCGACTTGTGACGAAATAACTTTGCTATGGCTCTTCTCTCACAATCCTGCAACATAGAAGAAATCATGATAAAAACTGTAGCTTCTAGGTTTCTTTAGAACTGTAAATAGTTGGGGAAGGGGAGAAAATTAACTTCTGACAACTAGTTTTAATCTGGAACATTTGTTGTTATTAAGGACTTCAGTCACTTTAGTAGAGATAAATCTGAAAAAAAAGTCAAGCTTATTCACCTTGAACATATTAAGATAAAATGGTTTGCCAGGGTTCATCCTTCTCAATTTCTGGTATGTAAAAGCAAAACTCAGCTGATCACGAGGAGTAAAGCGATCAACCTCATTGAACCAGAGACAGGAAAATAGGTTTGACATTGGAGTGTGCGCTCTCACAATTAAAGACCCTTCAGGCACATCTGTAACCAGTACAAAACATCTTGTCAAACTAAAAACAGCGAAAGTGCAGCAGAGAATTGCATAACCTGAAAACTGTGAGAGAATATTACTGCTGGGAAGGAGCTTGTTTGGATCAGAGACATTGAATCTTTTCAGCCCATCAGTCTGGTAAGAAGCAAATTGCTGGTCTATGACAGTGTGATTATACTTGTTCAATCTCTTATTTTGAGCAACCTCTTCCCATACACAACGGCGATCATAGTGTTTAGAAATGGCAAATTCATAACCTTTTCTCCACAAAAAGTACTCAAGAACCAGAAGAGGATCAACTTGAAGACGTAATTTGCTATCCAACCAAATTGAATACCTGGAAAATATTTATATGCAGAACATTAGACACATTTGTCAGATCTTGTTTGAAATAATTCCCACCAAGTAAGAAAATTATTAGTCCATACGTTCCTTCCAATGTCACAACTGTTTAAGCAGAGGTCACCTGAATGATGAACCAAAATCTATGAGCATGACAGTTTTGTGGTATGAACCATTGCACATGCAAAAATATCCCATTACATGCTAATGAAATAGTGTACTCAATAATATATAAATAACAAGTTAGATCATTTGAACGTGATGATTTAAATATATCACAATAAGAGTTCCTTGAAGACATTATTACTTCTGCTGGTACCAGTGCTGGAACCCTGGTTGCTAGAGTTTCCTCGAAGACAATACTGGATACATTTCTAAAGCAAGAAATGAATGGCCTTGTGTATCTCCTAGCTAACTGCTCTTTTTGTCAGCTTGGGCTTCTCAATACAAATTATATGATTTATAAATAAATAAATGGTCTGATACAAAACTCAAGACCATTTAACTATAAACCCCTCCATCATATCTACTAAGGTTAATCCCCATGAGAAGGGATTCATCATAACTTTAGTTTGTGATCAAATAAGCAATCAGTTTCTCACAAATTGTAGCTCGTTTTATAAAGGACCCAGTTTTGTACTTTTCCAAGTTCTATGTTCTTCTTCTTCTTTCCCTTAATGTTCAGACATCAAATTCACTCTACACAGACTCCACAGCACAAAACAGCAATCACAGGGCATTTAAAAATTAATTGCAGTACATAACCAACAGTTCAATTTTGATTCTCACCTTGCAGAAGGGAAAAGCCTGTGTGGCAACAATTTTGGCACTTTACCCACCCTTCGCATATCATTATATGGTAGATTCTTCACCACCACAATCTTCCACAAACCTATAAAACCTGCTGTATCTGGAATGTGGCCTTCTGAAGAAAGCGTTTGGAAAGTAACCTCATCCATGAACATTACAAAGCAGACATTTTTCCTTGATAAACGAGTGACCTGAAAGAGGGATGAGAATTTATGATCAGAATAGGATTCCAAAACACATCACACATCACAAGTTAGTGATGAAATTGGTGTCCAGCTGATAGAAAAGTATCACCCATGATGATTCGACTTTGTGAGCTCATCAGAGTAGAGGAAAAGGTGCATAGAAGGTGATGGGTGACCTAAGAAGCTCATCAAGAGCAAGATTGAATATTCAAGAATTTCCAAATTCTGCTCTAAACTCAACATTTGGGGACTCTTCCAGTGCTGATTATAATTTTAGTAAATTTCTAATTTTATCCATGAAAGACCGCTAAGAGGTACAGGATTATTATAATCTGAACCACTCATGTTTTTATTCATATTCTGTGATCCCAAGTGGTTACCTGGTCCTAAGGAACTTAAATTCACATTACAAGCCAAAGTTCACATAGGATAAGGGCATAAGAAGCCTATAAATGTATAAGCTTCTAATGCTCTATTTTGAGAATAAATGTTATTTTACAGAATTTCAACTCTGAAGCTGTCAATGGGGTTGTGAATTTGAGATATCTAAAAGCAATTCAATTTCATAAAGCTGAAATTTGGCTGACTTGAGAGTACAGAGTTGTGTATTAAGCAATAAAGGAACAGGTTCATCAAGTGAGGAAGTTAAAATGGATGGGTGAAAATAAGCAAATAAAATAAATAAATAAAAATTGGGTAAGAAATGAGTGCATCTGTAGGAAGGCTAAGCTGTCAATGCAGGGGGTAAATTAAGCAAGAATTATGTGAAAAGGTCTGATTGCATCAAATGCCAAAGCTACTGGGGTATTTTCAAGGAAGAATCAGAAGTACTGAGAAAGCGAGTGGAGCGATAGACCAACAATGGCATTGCTAAAGTGGACAGGTAATTTAACATCACAACAGGTTGCAGAAACTTTAGACCAAAGTTAAATTGAATGGATGAGATCAATCAACTTTGGCATTTATACCTTGCTTGACATCATGCCATCCCAAATCACCAAGTATTGTGATCCACTTGCCCTGTTTAATCACCTAACTTTCTACCCTTCTTACATCACATAAAATAGCACTATAAGAAATAATTTCTTTGTGGAAACAACAAGTTGTCCTAAATCAGCACAGCACATAGGATAGGATGTTGCTTAGAAATCCAAAGAATATAATGTCCTAATAGATATCCATCATCCATATCATATGCAATAAATATAGAAATTATATAAAGGTTCACATGTATAAAATGCTCCATGGGAGATAAGAAAAAACCCAGGAAACAACAAACAAAAAGCTGCACAGAATTTTATGTGCTGCAGTGTACAAAGAAACACCAAGGAAACTTGACGTAAACTTGCAGGCAGAAATATACTTTATACAACACAACAAAGCTTCAATATATCAGGAAACTCCAAATGAAAAAGACGTTGGGTTTACCTTCAGTCAACTGGGAAGATTATTCTATTAACACATTAGATAGAATCAAATGCTCCAACCAGATAACCCACAAAAGGCAGAAACAAACTGCTATCTAACCCTGACCTACTTCCCCTTCAACAACAGCACATCATGAAGCCAACAAGTTATTTACAAAAGCATAGAAAAAGACATATCTCATGAGCTGCTCGGTAACTAATCATATGCATGATCCACCAATGATGTCTTTCAAATTTAAAACATAAACTGAAGTCTCCCTCTCTTTGATAAAATTTCAACCACCATAGCTTTCCTCCAAGCCACAGTTCATCAAAACAGGAAAGGGGGATATTAGTTGAATATTCGTCCATGAAAGACCATGGTAAACAGGGTTACTGAAAGAGAGAGGTTTAAAAGATAGCAAACAATTGAGCTCAATTATCAATATCAAAATATTCCCCAATAGCAAACTTAACAGATGATAACACAGAAACTGATTTGGGATCAGAGATGCACCAAAAACAGATGATAATGCAGAAACTGATCTGGAATCAGAGATGCACCAAAATATTTCCATATAACTTAACTTTTATAAAAGTCTCATACCATTTTATTTACTGGTGATCTTAAACGATCTGAATTCCCAAAGATGCAAGAGATCACAGCAATATGGCATCTACTTATATAACTCACATCATCTTCTGCCAAATCAAATCCTGTACTTGAAGATCCTTCAGGACCTTTGACAAAACCACAGTTTATTTTTTGATCATGTGCCAAAAAAGATTCTTCCCGTTCTTGCAAGCTCTGATGCCCAGCAAATCTGGGCTCCCATTGCTCTTGTCCCTCAGGCTTCTCCTCAATTTCAGTATACTGCAAGGAAAATCTTGCAAACTTCCTACTTTCAAAAGGCTCCACAAGCCTTGTAGTGGAATTTAGAAATTTCATCCCACAACCTGAATAATTCAAGCAAGACATGTCAAGTAAGAAAAGGAAATATTGGCTAGTCCTCTATGCTGAACCAGATGTTTAAAATTTTCAAACCATAAACCAACATCCTTTTCCATTTGCTTCAGAATTGTTCCAATCAAAACCAGTCCAAATTGTCATTCAAGCAAAGGCAAATGAAAAAATCCATCAGACAGTCCAATCAACAAAGGGCTTAGACAGCACAGGTTCATTAAACCACCTGGCTTTAGTCAATCAAAGAGCATAGTTAAGGTTTTTGTAACAAAAAGAGAAAAAGAAAAGAAAAGAAATTTCCTATACTAGAATCCGATATCAAGATAACACTTTTTTGCAGTTCTTGACATTCTAATTGGATTTCGCTCTCGATATTGGTCCAATCAATCATAAGTGGGCTTCATATGCAAAACAAATAAATAAACAGTAGGAAAAAGCACACACATAGAAGAACATATATTGTGCACATATATTCAAGCTAGCATGTCAAAAGTCTGTTTTGATGAATAATTTATGAAAACTTTCAAAAATTGTGCTGAGGCCTATTCTGTATTACCTATTGCCTGGCCCATGGAGCACAAGAAAAAGGGCACAGACATGCCTGAACAGGTCATGCACATAGACAAAGAACTGGACTTGTTATCAATCACAAACCATGTCTCCAAAAACAATTATAACATTATATAGACAGTAGGGAAGGTTAACATGTAAAATGAGGGTAAACATTCTAGAAAATATATGTAGAGAATGCATTTATATATCAATCTTTCCCTTTTTAAGATTAGGGTCACAATCCAGAAACAAGGTACATGAAGCAAAATGTACAAGGCAATATTAAAACTTCCCTTGAAATTAAGGTTTCAATGTACGAAACTTACAACTTTGCATGCAAACATTAAAAAATAAAAATTTAAAATTACCAGAATATTTGTGACGCTTTGACTTTTTCTTCGAATCCGAGCGGGATTTACTTGTAGAACGACCACCAGTGTTATCGGCATGTCGAGAATCAGTGTTACCATCATCTGAGTTCTGAGAATTCAAAGAACCCTTCTCTAACAAACTCGAGGAATCTTCCTGGTTGTCCTTTGCACTATTTTGATCCTTGGTTTTAGCATCAAGAAAGCTAGATGACTCTCTATGATCTTTGACATGAACTGTTGTTTCACTGGAGTTTTCCTCCTTGTCATGTTCAGAATCGCCACCATATTCCTCCGTACGAGGATCATGAAAATCTATACCATCATCATAGTCATTCTCACTATCAGCTGCTCCAGTTTGTTCCCCGTTATCCTCATCATCAAGTAACAAATTTTTTATATCACTTCTGTTTCCCAAATTTCCTGTGCTCTTCAAAGAAGCCTCGTACTCTTTTTCATACATCTTCAACTCTTTGCGCCCATCTTCATTATACAACCCAACCCCCTTTCTATCTTCAACTCTCTTTGCCTTCTCCTTGTAATTCTTCACTTTCACCAAATTATGACCCTTCTCACTAGGTTCACCATCCCTATGAACCTTGCTATCATGCTCAACATCATCCTCATTGTAATCTTCATCCCTTCTCCTATCATCCCTATCCCAATACCTAGAATCCCGTCCATGTCCCACCGAACCTTGCCCAAACCCAAGAACTTTAATCGTATCAGTACGTGTAACATTTGTAAGAAAATCATCATTTTTCATCTCATCATCCTCAACATGATTATCATTTACACCTGCACCAAACACGTAATAAAATTACATCTTTAAAAAAAAATGCAATTGTTAAGAATCCAAATAACAATTAAAAACGAAAAATAGTTTTCAAACTATTTTTTTTTCCTTCAATCTTTATGACTAATTACAGATCGAATACTAATTAAACAACATTAATAGATATTAAAAAAAAAATTGAGCTCCACCAAACGCTTTTAACTACAATGTACCTACAGTTAATAAAAACCAGCTCTCGGTTTGTTGCATAATTACTCACTGTTCGTCCCAATTTTCACTTTCAATCATTTTTTCACACTTTCTCAGCAACCAAACAAACAAATTTAATAACAAAGATAAAATGAAAATGATTAACCACGCTAAATCTCTCTCTTCTGACTAGCATCTTGCTAACTAAATAACAACAATGTAACTGGATTAAAACAAAACTGAGCTCTGATTTCACTTTCTCTCATTTTCTCACACTTTCTCAGCAACCAAACAAAACCAAATAAAAAATAAAAAAATAAAACAAACCTTTGTCATTAGTGATATTCTCGTTGGAGAGGTAATAGTAAGCTAAAACAGTAACAACAAGGACAAGGCACAAGAACACAATGACCGCACCGATCAATGACAACCCGCCTCGACTACTCTTATCGGATCGGTAACCTAATCTTCTAACCCGACCCGACTTCTGCTGTTGCGAGCTAGACGACGACGACGCACGAACCCCGATGGATACGTGATCCGACGTGCCGTTCGTGTAATGCCTGTGCTGCGCCATTTTTCAAAACATTTGGAAATTTCTAACACAAAATAACAACAATTCGAGAGAAAGGGATTTCAGGGGTATGGTTGGGTAAATTCGAGAGAGAGTGAAGGAGATTTTGGAAATTTTAAATCTATCTATGAGACTGAGATAGTGTAGTGTTGCAGATTTGTGTTTGATATTTGTTGGTTTTGATTATTACTTTTCTTATTAAAAAACAAATATTATGAACGAGTGAAGAGGGAGGAGAGGTGGAGCGTCCCCGGCGATGGAATGCCAGTTGATGGAGATTAAGACTATAGAGGCCAAAGTAGAATATTTCTTAATTTATAGGGGCTAGAAGGAGTTTACAGTAATGGCCTTTATACCCGATTAGGAAACTTTAAGACGAAAGAGATCCGGGGGCAGTCTATGTAATTAGTGTTTTTATTAAATTCTTATTGAATTTATAATTTTAGGAATGTAACCTTATTTGCTTTTTAAAATATTTTTATTTAAAAATATATTAAATTAATATTTTTTATTTTAAAAAAATTATCTTTAATATCAAAATATTAATATAATTTAAAAACATAAAAAAATTAATTTAAAATAAAAAAATTAATCATATCTAAAATGCATTAGTTTTCATTAATTGGATCATAAGTAGTAATTTAATCAAATAAATAAAGCATAAAACTCCAAATTTAATGACATTTTTTATTTATTTTATAGCAACTTGTTTATTGTCTTTTGCCTATGGTAACATTTCTTATCAAGGAATTTGTTGGCCTCTAAGATTTGATACACAAGTTAAAATCATGACGGTGGGGTCCGTCGTCGACGCTATTCATGAATCAATGAAGTAATTATAATTTAATCCCTGTATTTTTTATGTTTTTGTATGTTAGTCCTTTTAGTCTTGAAGATTGTATGTGAGCCCTTTTACCAAAGCTCACAATCATTTCGTTTTGAAATTACTAATTATCCTTTTTAAACTCATTTTTAATTGATTGTAGTCGTTGGAACAGGAAAACATCTCATAAATGAAAACTGTTTTAGAAAAGCAATGATTAAATTGTAATAAAAAAATAATTGAAAAAAAGTTTTTATCATAGCTCTCCTTTATTTTTTAAATTCAATTTGATTGTTTGTGTGAGAGAGAGGTTAAATGATAGCTTTTTATTTAAAATAAAATATATATTTTTTATGATCTTTTATTTCCTTTTCTTTTTAGATTGGCTATCTAGCTTTTTGTTTTTGTTATTTTATCATGTTGATTAATAATTTATTTTATATTGTTTTTTATAAATCATTACAATTTAAAAAAATACCCCAACTTTAACTTGGTTATTAATTTTATAAAATATAATTTAATTTTATTGTTTATAAAAATTAAAAAAAAAACAACAAAAACAAATATAAACTCCGGATAAAATGGCAACCCTAGCTATTTTTAAAAAAAATGAACCCAGCACCTTTAAGTTTAGTATTTTATTCAAATTTATATTTGTTTCTTTTTATTTATAAATACTTTATTTTATTTATATTTCAGTTTTATTTGGAAAGGGGGTTAATAATTTTTTAAAAAATCTCATATATATGATTTAAATTTAGAAAAAGAAATCAACAGAAAACAACTCTTCCAAGTGTTTTATCTAATTTTATTAAATCATGCAAAAGCAAGGAGGGGGATAAGCTATGATTAAACTCTTCTTTCTGGGATTTGAAGGACAAAAAAAAAACAAAATTGAGCAATCAATCATTAGATATTACATTTTAACAAATAAATCCCATAATGGATGCAGGACTACTAAGCATTGATTTCATGATTTAAAAATCATTCTTGTTTTTCACTAGCTTTCTTTATCCCGACTAGAACCAACATCTGCAGAGAGCTTGCTTAGGATTACACTAATTTCAAGCAGTTGCCGGTGTGGTTCTCCGACAGCTTCTCTTCTCTATCCCGGCTGGTCATCTTTTTTCTTTTCATTTTTTTAATTAAAATAGATATTTAGACTAGCTTATACATATTTTAACTAAATTTACAGGTTTTAAAATATATAATTATATAAATTTTTAATGATATTAAGATTTATATGATTCGAATAAATGATTTTTACAAAATAAATCTAAACTCTACCTAATTAAATTATAATATTCAAGATTCGGACATCTTTCTTCAAATTATTCGAGGCATTGCATGGATTCATCTCCTTTCTTTTCTTTTCTCAAGTGCAACAGTTCTTGTTGTCTTGTCTGTAGTTTTTTATGGGGAACAGATGACACTTGTTAGGATTATATGCATGTCTATCACCCTTTATAAGAAGTAGGTATTGCACAAATTATTTCCTCTTGATCACGACAAAAAACTTCAACCCTCGTGATGTTTAGAGAGCTGTTCGTGAGCTCAGAAAAGATTTAACTTTCTCATGTTCATTTTGAGCACTTGAGGGCTAGCAGGAGACCGACAATATATGTTTGAAGACTTCTTCGTCTTGCTTTTGCTTTTGAAATCGAGGATGATCATGTTTAACCATACTCGTCTCTCCCACTTGAATGTGGTTTTTCTAATAATTTTGATGGTATCATAGAGTTGTTTATATAGAGTTGGGTAATGAACCCTTTCACTTAAAATATTTCTTCCAAGTATGCTTTGTTATTTTCACCCTTCTTATTATGGGATAACAAACAACTTGATGAATTTTTTTTTGTTAATTATAGGTATTCAAATTGGTTTATATATATTTTGATTAATCTCTTAAAATTTTAAAATTAATAATTATATAAATTTATAGCAATTATATTTATGAAATAAGAATTTAATCAGTTAAAGTTATATAAAATTAATAATTTTTTATTTTACTAGAGTGTTTTTCTATGAATAGCTTTTCATGAATATCATAAAAGTATAGGATGGAGCTCTAAGTTTCGATAACGTGCTTTGGTGGACCCATAAAACATGGACAGAAGGATTTTGAATATTGCATTATTGTTTTGAATGGCAAGATCCAAGTTGCTGTTTTTATTATAAATGTTTTCTGTAGAATTTGTAACCTTGTCATTGTTGTTTACGTTGTTTCTGTGACAATAAAGTCTGGTAGAAAAATGAGTTTACTACACTTATTTAGAAAATAAAATCTATTAATAAAATATTGTTCTACTAATTAAAATATTATTATATTCTTATAATAATATAAGAATACAAATTTAATCCTCAAACAATATATTTATTAAGAATAGTAGTAATAAATTCTGAACAAAACTAGTTTTACATTTTAAAAAAATATATGAGAATACTTAGGTTAGCACAAAAAAAAAAAAAACAAGTATCCTTCATTTATTGGGTTTTGTTGAAGATTAAAAGGATATTGCTTGATAAAGTCGATGGAGAACACTAAAAAATAACTTAAACAAAATTATTTAGGTGACTAATTACAGGTATAATCAATTTGTTTTCTAGAGAGTATATGTTTTTTTTTAAGAAAGAACTCTAAGGCAGTGGATTAAGAGAGTTATTTGCATATAAACTTGCAAGAACGTCTTCTCATAAAAATCAGAGCAGATTAGTGAACATGCTAGCGATACTGGAAGTTGAAGGGAGTCACAGGAGGAAGATGATGTTGTGGCTTTAGTGGTGGAGGAAATCACGAGAATCAGTTGAAGATCAAATCCCTTAAACAATGCCAATGATCATGAGGTGGATTCCGTTGCTTTTATAAGTAAAAGTCTGAGTAATTGTTGTCTCGTGATGGTCTGGCTCAACTTGAAGAACCCCTTTCAGCTGAGCCTGTAATGCCTAAGCTCAACTTGTCTGGCTCAGAAGACATATACACCAAGGGCCCTTTGTTCTTAAAAGGTGGAGTATTCCTCTCTTTCTCTACAAGAGGTTAAGGAATGTGAGGATGGCTGTAAAGTAAATATAACAGTGGGGATGGAAAGGGACCAGAGGGAGGATTCAGTTTTTCCGAGGAAGGGATGGAAAGGAGCTGCTCGGAAGAATAAATCATCAAGAAATTGAACAGTATTGAATTTTCTACTGTACAACCAGTCTACAATTTTTCAGTCTTGAGCTTTTTCCTTTTTTCTGCTCACTTTAGCATAGCTTGGCTCTCTCTCTAATTTTTCGGCTCCTGACATTGTTTGCTATAACTTTGTATAATTGGATTGACGTAAAACAGCCTAGGATTTATGTACTTGTATGAAAGATTGGAGCTTCATGTCAATCAATGGTTGCTTTTAATGTTTTGTTAAGGAAATTGAGTGTTTAATTAGGAGAAATTTTAAGGATAATGAGAGTATATTGATGTAATAATCGTAATATAACAGCCACGGTAGCTTTAATAGTAATATAGCAGCCATAATATTCATTATTATTAATTTATCACTCTTGCTTTCCTCTTCTTTGCATAAAATTATGTAGATTACTTCAATTGGTTTCCTTTTCCATTTGTCTAACCAAGCCATCCTTCTTCTTCTTCTTCTTCTTCTTCTCCTTCTTCTAACAGTACAAGGATGCCATGCAGCTGGTTCTGATTAGTTAGCTGTAGATCTATCTTAATTGAATAATCGTGGGTAGCCTTGTAAAAATGTTTATGAACCAATAGGATAGAGCTAAATCCAAAACGAGACTTCCTGAAGGGAGTGTGATTGTCTTTCTTTAACAAGTTCTATGCTTGTCGGCCAATTAACTAACTTCTGATTGCAACCTGATCTTGTTACAGTTGCACATAATGTTGCTTGTCTGCCCATGGCTCTTCCATCAAATGTAACCCGAGGATACTGCACCTCCCATTCTTCACCTACTAAGTGAGCAATACAATCTACTGCACAGATTGAGTGCACAACTTCGAGTAACAATCGAGGACAGGAAGACATGGGAAGCATGCAGAGAAGCTCTGTATTTGATTTCAGTGCTGAGGGGAGAGACGAGATACCTGGAAAGCATTTGGCCACTCCAATTCTCCTTACTAGCTAGGGCGACCAACGAAAACAAGAAGTCCCCAACTATGAAATTGTTTGTGAGACATTGGATTATCTGAAGAGTCTTGGACTCATAGATGATGAAGATGATCTCTACGAGTTTCTTAAAACATTTCCCGGAGTCCTAATTGGCTGTAGCCTCGAACATGAATTGAGAAGTGATGTGAAGATCCTGGAGAAGGATCGGGGAATAAAAGGAAAATTAATCTCTTCAAAAACTTCTTCTTCGAAATGTTGATTGAAAAGGAGATTGTTTCAAGCATAGATAAAAGCTCAAACACGAAGCCCACTCACATGCCTTGATCCAGTTTTGTACACTATGAAAAGCTCATATTTTGTGTGAAGTTGTCGTCATCACAATTCAATGTTGTTATGAGTAAAGATCTGTCAGATTTTGTATGCATATCGTCGTGTTGGATCACATTCTTGATAGGTTACCATCTAATATTGTACATCAAGTCACATGCACCTGGAATAGCACAGTACTCTTTCAATGTCATGTAGCTTGTGAATTTGCTGTGGACATGTAGATGAAAAAAGAAACCCTTCATGACAGTTCCTTCAACGTTTTTAACCACAGACAGATACTGCACGCCATGCCTGCCTGTGCATTCATTCAAAGTCAGGAAACTCCGGCACCTTGGCGCCTGGAACAAAATAACCACAGCACTTTGGAGTATGTTCTGCAATTTCTTGTTTCTTTAATAAGCTGAATAGATGCTCCAAGCCCAGCCCCATGGTTGTAAATGTGTTGCAGAGAAAATTTGCTTAAGTTTTTGAACAAATAGAAGGAAAATATTAGTTGCATGTCCTTATCCTAATCAATCACCCACTTCTGTGCCCATTAATATCCCAGAACTATCCAGCTAAATCAAAGCCGTTCCTCCCATAATTGTTGAAAAGCAACACGGGCCATCCAACCATGAATGGCAAATTGCAACCTAAAAGAACCCTAAAAGGACTATAGCCCTTGCTAGTTAAAACAATAAAGTTTAGCATGCCCATATGATAAAGGTGGTTTCCACTACTCAAAAGCTTTGGACCTGCTCGGCAACATTTTTCAGAGTTGACAGAAAACATAATTTGTTCATATATATATACACACACGCACTCATGCTTCTCGTTAGTAATTGATATGGGATTTCTTCACTCACTCGCATATGAAAGTTAACAGCCTCTCCTCACCATACACGAGTCCTTCAACATCCACATCAAATCCAACTCTCTTCGATAAAAGCCCTATCACTCTCTCTCTCTCTTACTCGACCATGCATGGCTGGTGGAGAAATCATGAGAAGTGCACAACATGCTCAATAATTGGAAGGCAAATGATGTGAGCTCAACCAACCACATCACCTCTTGTTTCAACCGAACATCTCACTCCGCCATGACTCGTCAGGGGAAATATGCACTGGATAGTCTAATTACTTCTTCATTAAGCTGCATGTACAAAGATTCATAGTTGGTGAGCTACGGTTGAAATCGTGTTTTGTTATAATTATAATTTTTAAAATATTTAGTTAATTTACAGTTTTATCTAAATTTGTTTGATAACTTTCCATTGAAATTAATCTTGATTATTAAAAACACACACACACACACAATAATCATAACTATAAGTCAAAAGCAAGAACACATTTATGCATATTGATGAACACTATTTTCAACTCAAAAATCTAAATTGTGGTGAGTTATGGTTAAAAGCGTGTTTTGTCATGATTACAGTTTTAAAATATTTAATTAATCAATGCACATCATAGTTTTACTCAAGTTCAATGGTAACTTTTTCTTGAAATTAATCTTGGTTATAAAAATATAAAAAAAAACACAATAATCTTAATCACAAATCAAATTACCACAATAGCAAAAATACACTTATGCACATTGATGATTCTCAGCTCAAAAACCCTAAGTTGTTGGGTTATCTTCTTTTATAAGCATATAATAATATTGTCATGCCTAATCTTGTAACTAGATCTCTTTCTTTTAAACTTTTTTGTTTGTTAACAAAAAAGAGGTTTAAACTTGAGAGTTTTGTAAAGAACATTAGCATTAATGGCGTAACTTACTAGCTTTAATTAGACCAGTTAATCAACACACATATAATAGTTTTATTCAAGTTTCAATGATAACTCTCTCTTGCAATTAATCTTAATTATGAAAAAAAACACAATAATCATAATTACAAATTAAATTATCACGATAGCAAAAACACACTTGAGCACATTTGCACATTGATGAACACCAGTTTCAAGACAAAAATCTAAGTTGGTGGGTTATTTACATCTATAAGCATATGACAATTGTCATTCTTAATCTTGTAACTAGATCTCTTTCTTCTGAACTTTTATATATGCTTACAAAAAAGAGGTTCAAACTTGAGAGTTAGCATCAATTACTTAACTTACTAGCTCTTATTAGACTAGTTGATCACATGAAATATAATGGCTTCATCTTTTAACCATAAAACTCACGAAGTGTGAACCACTGAATTTTAACATCTGGGATCTTACTTAATCATTACATTAGTGGCTAAGATCTTGCATTAGTACAACAGAGCTGGGAAGTCTGTTGGAGATCACACTAATTATCATGCAATTGTACGTAAAAGGCAACTTCATCATTATAAACACTACCACGATTCAGTCCCAGTACTGTAACCTTATACTGTCTTTCCTGTATCTCTCTCTATTTTGAAGTGTTTTCCTATCCTAAGAATGGTCAGTACCAAGACAACATTTATCAAGGCAATACTTTGCGCCTGGCCCTAATATACAAGGTACATGTTCATAGAGCCTGTTAGTTTCTGAACATCAGCAGTACAAATGATTTTTCTCTGATCGTTTCTGTTTGTGCATCATTTTCCCTTTTTCTGATAGTTCTCCATGTATAGACCTCACACCATATTAATGGCCACCCCAGCCCCTTTTCTTGAGCTAATTCTTGCTTTGCTCTAAGCAAATATTCTTCCAAAATTGGACCAAAGGACCTTTATTCTGCTATAATTTCATTGATACAGTCCTGAGAGGAGATTAAAGTTCAAAGATATATGCCGCCTCAACTGACTGTTTTTGTAGGGAAATATTAGTGGTTTCAGGACTGATCAGTACCTGCTGCTGCAGTCTTGTTATTTTAAAACTGGACTGGGGTCACTGGATCCTTTTTGTAGACGTCTGTGTTCAGGTTTCTTTAATTCCTTCTTTGAGATTGCACGTTAAGGTTTCTTGAAACATTAACATGGTGACCATGGCTTGTATACAAGCACAAAAGTTATATGTGGCCTAATGTATTTAATGCACAGGTGATATGAAAATACCATGCATGTGCTATGACACACATCTGTTCAACCTTGAACTCATAAAAAATGCTCTGGCTAATCATTTACAATGTCTGTTGTAACCATCAGATTGCAAGTCCAAATGTGCACACAGGTGCAGCGAGGCATCAAGGTAGAAAATAAATGCTTTCATAATAAATGTGACTGTGGCTTGCTCTCATATTATAGAGAAAGGAACAAACTCAATTAGATTAGGGCTATTATGCATTCATAATAGCCACCTAAATTGAGGTGACCACCTTACCAGTGCTTTTTAATGTTTTTCCTTTTTCCCCAAGGAAGTGCAGAATCTTTGCCTTTATCCTACTTCACTAATCAGAAAGAAAAAGAGCAGAGAGGTTCGAACAGAATTTGACAAAATACATACTGAGTATAAAGATGGAGACAAAATATATAATTACTTAATTATAACCAGAACAAATTCCTCTCGATGAGGCGTTAAAAATCCTCAAGCATAGCTTGATTTTATCCCCTTATTAGGTAACACATAGAATAACCAGCTCGGAAATAGTATAATCAACATTCAAAAGACACTAGGATGTCCTGCACTCCAGGAACTAAATAGTTGCATGAAATTTAAGGGCACTTGGGCTTGTTTCCATGGGTCCTAAGGCTTGCATAACATGGGCATGCACTCTTGTTGCCATAGGTACCTGGTGGAACACACCGGCATCTGTTGCAGCAAGTTTTGCATGCTCTGTGGCATACATTCTTTCTTGACGATGCCCTGCATCTCCTTGCGCATAAATAACCACAATCTGAAACACAGAAATGGAAAAGCTGGTGTCATATTTTAGCTATGTCAATTAATAGTTGTAATAATGAGAAAGGATTTGATTGCATTTTTGAAACACAGAAAGGATTTGTTTCCTCTCTTTTTTCCCTTGACGACCGTTAACAACGTTTGCGCAGGAAAACCAGGCGCCTAAATTGCTTTGAACCAAAGCATTATATCAGTTCAGGAATCCAATACATAACTTGATGACTTTTTTAGGTTAATAACATTACAATGTAAATGCTTAAATAAAACTCAGACTATGTAAGTTGTGTCACGTTCTCTGCTGTGTTATTTCAAAGATAAAATTGGAGTGCGGAGTGCCTAGAATGGAAGGCCAAAGGTGGTCTAGCCGCCATCAACATGGAAGATTATAATGTGCAATTTTGGTTCTTTCCTTTGTAGTTGAGTGGCTTTGGAGGACACATGATGGCAGAGTGAGGATTACATTGTTCAAAATAGCCGCAGTTAAAATTTTACGTGAGAAATATTCACAACATCTTGAGGTAACAGACACCAAACTTACTGATTCTTTTAGGATAATGTTTCTTATCAATAGCTACCACATCGCTTTCTTCATCCATCTGCATCCAAGATGTGATTTGCATACTGCGAAACGAATGATGTAGAAAAAGGAAAAAATGGGCTTAAGTTGGAAGCTAAAGGAGAGACTCACATTAGCTGGAGAATTTGCAGCGTTGCTAAGGAATGAATTCCCTACAAAAGCCTGCAATATATATCGAAGTACAAGTTATAACATTTAACATTGAAATTAAGTCTTTCAACATTTCTGCACAATTTACCTGAATGAGCAGGATGGAGATAAAAATCAAGAGTAGCTTCATCTTATGGCTAGCTCTGGTGAAGTGATAAGGTTGATGAAGAGTAATACGAGAGATAGTTTGCCAGAGACTTGCAGATACGTAGAAGAGAGTACTGGTTTATATAGACATAGAGTAGGCTTTATCTACCTTTGTCTTTAATGACTCACATGAAATGATTGTGGTAAATCACAGATTTTGTGTTGAGTGCAAGTGGGGAAATGCTAGCTTTGAGCAAAATAGACTAGTATCTCTCTTTTTGGATGCTTCTTTCACTTTAGTTTCATTGCTTTTTCTGTGTTGCTCATCTGAGCACAGCTGTTGATTCTTTGGATGGTGGTGTATGGACATGAAGGAAAGAAAAGAAATTGAGAGGTGGAGGAGACGCACGGGACCATCACCAGTTAGGCGAAATCTGTCATGACATTGGTTCAGCTTTTGAGTGAGGGAGCCAGAAGTGGAGCACCAGCCCACGAAGCATTACAAATCTAGCAAAAGAGTCCTGCAAGCTTATTTTAGTAGGAACAGAAGGCTGCAAATTTATTTTATTTTTTCTGGGTGCCTAGTTAATAGTGTCACTGAGGCAGAAACAAGATAGAATTACAGATGGTAAGAGTTACAAATTTTGTAAACAACTGATTGTTGTAGTTTTGTTTCAGAAAATAAATTCTAGAAAAGTAAATTTTTAAAAAATAAATTATTTTTTAATATTTGGTAATGTAATGGAAAATATATTGAAAAACACTTTCCATTATTTAGTTATATTATCGAAAATGAGCTGCAAAATAATTTATTAATGTTTTTATTTTTTAAGTTTATTAAAATAATAAAAAATAAATCTTACAAATTAAAAAGTAGAATAGGAATGAAATTAAAAAAATATATAAATTCATAAATTATCTCAAATAAAATAAATAATAATCAAAATAATAAAAATCAAATTTAAAAAATAAAGAAATTAAAAGATGAAGAAATTAAAATAATAATAATAATTAAATTTCATAAATTATTTCAAATAAAATAAATAAAAATTAAAAGAATGAGAACCAAATTTAATAGGTAAAAAATTTTAATAAAAAAATGATAAGAAAAAAATAAATAACAATTATAAAAATGAAGATCATAGTTAATATAAAAATTAAATTTTAAAAGATAAAATTAAAAATTAAATATTCAAAATAATATATATATATATATAGCAATTAAAAATTTAAGAATTAAATTTGATATAATCAACAAATAATATGACATTTCTAATTTTTTCACAACTTCTAAAAAGCATTTTCCATCTAAATTTTTCAGGAAAATATTTTACTGAAAATCTAGTTAAATTTTTTTAATTAAAAAATAATTTTTATTAATTAATTTTTTTAATAATAAATAAATATAAATTATTTTTCAAAAAACAAACACGTTAAAAGAGTTAAATCACAAAACTGTAGACAGACTTGGAGAAGATCATTGCGATATATTTGCAGAGATGGGCTCTTTTCCATGCCAACACGAACCAAAACTTCTTCCTTGCTATTAACAAAAACTAAATTGACGAGGGGATATCACTTGGTCTCCTCACAAGATTAGAACAGTACCTTCTTTCTTTTTTCTTTTTATTTTCAGTTCCGAGATTAATTTTTATAATTTATTTTAGTTTATATTTTAAAATAATAGAATTTTTATTATAACCCGAATTATAAATTAACTTGATTAATTTAGGTTTTTATTTTATTTTAAATTAATTTTTTTAATTTTCTCTTTTAATAGTTTTAATTTGTTTTGAATTGAATCTTATAATTTATTTTAGTTTTTTATATGGTTATCTCAGTCTTATGACCCGAGTTACATATTTTTACGAATTAACCTAGTTGACTCAAGTTTTTATGAGTTTTTTTTTTAACTGAGTTTTTTTTAATTTTATCATTAGATATTTGAGTTGTTTGAAAATTAAAATTTATAATTTATTTTAATTTTTTTATAAGGTTATCTCAATATCATTACTCAAGTGGTTTAGCAAATTAATTTGAAATTTTTTAAATTAATTTTTTTTAACTTTAATATTAGATTAATTAGAAATTAAATTTCATAATTTACTTTTATTTTTTTTCTATTTGATTATATTGATTTTATAATTCAAATTTGACAAATTAACTTGGGTTATCTCTAATTGTTTTTAATTAATTTTCTTCAGCTTTATTCTTTAAAATTAGATTCATTAAAAAATAATTTTCAATATATTTTTTATTTATTTTCTATCAAATTATCAAGTTATTATGTTTTAAGTTATAAATTTTATATATTAATATAGATTAATTTAGGTGAATCTATATTGTTATCTTAATTATTATTTTTTAAATATTTTTTTAATCAACCTATTTTTTTCTTTTTATTGTTTAAGTTACTTTAAATTTATTAACTCAATCATATTATATTAAATTAATCTTCACATGATTAAAAAAAATTGTTGAAAGTATATTACCAACACCTAAAAAAATTTAATATTTAAAAAATAATAATTAGACACACAATATAGCAAAAGTAAATGATATAGTTTCAATCGTTTAGAACTACGTGGCCTCAATTGTGATGTGACAAAAGGCAAAAGAAGACGGGCAACGAGATAGTTTCAATTGTTTAGAACTACTTGGCTTCTGCATATATATATATATATATATATATAAAGTAAGAGGCATTGGCTATTCACTATGTAGCAAGATTTATTGTTCCATGGATTACTATATTTTAGTGACATTTTTATCATTTACAAGGTTTATTTGATATTATTAAATTAAATTTAGGGTTTAAGATTAAATCAATTTTTTTTAACATAATAAAAAAACAAAATCACTCTTATAAAGCAAAAAACAATTGCCTGCAATCAACATCCAAGGCATTCTTAGTCTTTTAGTTTTTTAATAGTAAAATGACTAAATTATTTTTAATAGCAAAATCTCCAAAATTTATTGTCAAAGGCTTTTCTCTCTTTTCATTATAGTTTTTTTTTTATTATTATTATTATCATGTAAGCTAAAAGGTGATTTGGTAATTCAGCAAATCTAAATATTAATAAAAAAAAAATAGTTAACACATAATTGCATACATTAGCACATGAGCGTTTCTGTAAGTTTTGAACAAGGCATACACCATCGTTCATTAGCCAAACGCTAGATTTCAAGGCAGCATTGAAAAGTGCTCGGTATCTCCTCCATGCTTGAATGATGTGTGTGAACAACAAACTACTGATTTGTTATTGATGACATTTTATTTTGTTTTTTCTCATCTCTCCCCTTTAATTCTCGCACCAAACCCTTCAACTTGGTTTTTCTTTGAATATGGTCCTTATTTTTTATTATTGTATTCTTTGAGATAATTTATAAATTTTGAATTATTTTTTTCAATTTCAACCATATTTAATTTTTTTCATTTATCAAACTTGATTCCTATTATTTTAATTGTTATTTTTTATTTTTTTATAATCCCTCATTCTTTTATTTTATTTAATATTAATAATAAATTTAACCCTCATTCTTTTTATTGTTATTTTTTATTTTTTTCTTGGTTTATTTTATTTTTCAATTTAATCCCTCATTCTTTTATTTCATTTAATATCAATAACAAATTTAACCTCATTTTTTTATTGCTATTTTTTTGTTTTTTTATCTTTTTCTTGATTTATTTTATTTTTTAATTTCATCTCATTGTTTTATTTAATTTAATTTTTTTACAATATTTGATTCTCATTCTTTTAATTGCTATTTATTTTAGTTTTTAATCTTAGATGGGCAAAAAATCTACCTTGCAATTTGTTTAAATTTACCTTTTATAGGGTAAGTCAATCTAATAACTATAGACATGAGTTTCAAAGATTACATTTTGATATATATTTTTAGGTTTGTTTTTTAAAAATCAATTTTATCATTTGATATTATATTATTAAACTTTTAAATTTATAAGTTTCATGATCTTTTTTTTATAGGATTATTCCAATTTAGTCTTATTAACCCAAGTTAATTTAAAGTTATGTTATTATTTTTTTTTAATTTTTGCTTTTCATTGTTTTGTTTGCCTAAAAGTTGAAATCCATTGTTTTATTTAATTTTTTATATATAAAAATTTTCTTTTATTTAATTTATTTAATTTTCTTTTTTCAATTTGTTTTCAAATCATCCTACAATATTTATTTTACTAGTAATATTACTTCTTTTTCTTTATAAAATTTTCTAATTCTTATTCAATTTTGTTTTTGTTTTGTTATTAGATTATTAAAACTTTTTACAAATATTTATAGGATTCCTATTTATAATGTTGACAAGCACGTTTTTATAGGTTATTATCCTTTTCTTTTTATTGTTAGCTTTTTATTTTATAATTATATTATTAAATTAATTAATCATGAATCGATATAAATATTATTATATTATTAATTTAATTATTAAATTGATTAAATTTTTCCTACTCTCTTTTGAAAACGTTATCATCATCCAAACTTCTGTTTTTTTTTTTGTCGCATTAAAAGACCTTGAGTCAGGCCATGGCATAACACAGAACTCCTATCTAATACATCCCTATTTCCAATTAAGGTCAAGTACAATTTGCATTAGGGACAAGCATGATAGCCATTCAGGTTAAAGCGATTGGGGATCCACAGCGATGTTATAGCCTCTAACAGAGCCAAATTCTGCTTCGAATTTCTTCTTCCAAGCAATCGGTGTTAATCGTCTCAATTCCAAATTTTAATTGTTCAGACCAACCTTATCCATGTGCTTATTCAATGATGTAAACCATGCTAAATGAGTTTGCTTCCTGCAAATTATGCCTGATCTTGATTGGAAGAAGAAATTCAAAGTAGCATTCGAATATCACACCCACCCCCACATGACATATTTAAAAGCCATTTAAGGGAAAAAAAACCTTGAAAACCTGATAATCTCACTTCTGAAAGATTATTAAGGTGCATATCCGAAAAAAGACACAATAATGAAATCACACCATTGGTAACCAATATCGTCCAACAAGAATGAAAAGCGAATCAAGAACTTGTAGCTTCTAGCTCATAGCATATTTCTGAGTCCAGGCTCGAGCAGTAGCATCATACCTGACTCTATCAGTCGTGTAGATATGAGCAATCTCAGGCACCAGGGGATCATTGGGATTTGGATCTGTCAACAGTGAGCATATCGACAACAACACCTGCAAAGAAACATAAAAGATTTGCAAAACAGAAACAATCATAAAGCCCAAGACTGATTCAAATTGAAACTATGGCAAATACACAGGACTTATTTTAAATTTTGGAGTTCGAAGAGAAGTGAAGATAGTGATGGAGACCTTTGAAATTGTCAAGGCTGGGCTCCATTGCTCCTTGAGAATGTCAAGACAGATACTGCCATTGCTGTTAATGTTTGGATGATAAACTTTTGTCTTAAAGGAAACCTGCACGAAGTATTTCATTCAATAGTAAATATCTATTTTGCATACATCAGTACATTTTGTTGTTCAAAATATAACTAAGTAAACAAAATCTAACAAAAACAACTCTTTCAAGTGACTCAAGTAACATTGAAGCATTACTAATAAACAGGGACATTCATGGGTTTTCATCTTGGTAGAATGGAAGGACAATTCTGGTGTCATGTGAGGTGACTAGATCACTAATAAAACAGAGGCTGTAAAAATCCTAAGGTCAACAACATCAGTACAAAGGAAACAGAAGCAAGGAATATTTGCGACATCAGATTACAAGGAGCATATACTATTGCTTTGCTCACATCAGAATTTGTCCATTGTGAGAAAGAAAGGAAACATGAAACTGTGCAGATGAATCGATACATGAATTGTCATGAACATGTCCTTTCAGGGACATTCTGGTATGATGAAAGGACTTCTTGTAAATGGATAGAATCACATGCTTAAGTTAATATCTCTTCTAAACAAGAAAGAGAATCTCAAAATCTAGCTTAGAACAAACAGCTAAATAAACCAAATTCATGGTGCACCTTAAAAATATCAAATACAAAAGATAGTGACTACTTTTTTTAGTACCTTGGGTGGCTTGAATGGGTAATCAGGAGGAAAGTGTATGTTAACAGAGAACACACCCCCAGCGTATGGGCTGTCTGCTGGACCCATAATTGTTGCTTGCCAATGGAACATGTCACTACCAGCAGGGCCTAACAGTATAACATCATTATTATGTTCAACTCAGGAGAAGAAAAAACAACATGACACGTAAATCTCTTTCTTCATAAAAGAAACTGGTAGCACATTAGTTTCTGCTTAGAAAAGACCTTTTTAGAACAAGTTTAGTGACAAACCTGCACTGCAAGCAGTAGGAGGATCCTTCTGCAAGTCCCTCAATTCCTTGTTAATCCGTTTTGAAGCCATTGTTACTCACTCCTGAGAAAAGGATACGTGAGTGGTTAGAATTAGAAAAATGAAATGCTAATAAAATCACAAGTCACAATTTGTGCTTTTAGCACACAAAATAATATCTAACAACAAGGTGTTAAAAGAACCTTGCACTGCAAAATAGAAAATGCAAGATGAAAGTGAAAATTTACTGGATAAAATTTCTTAATTGACAAAAAGAGGCTGCAACGGCAGGCAGCCATGAATAAGAAACAAACACAATCATATCTGTTAACACCTAGAGAAAGTCTTTTAAGAGGTTTATAAGGCATTAAATCAAGAGTATTTTGAACCAAAGCTAATGTAAACAAATTGTAACTGCATAAATAAAACAAGAAGACTGGACAAGCAAAAGAACCATAACATTTGTAAATCCCCTATCTCTCACATCCATGGGAAATCGAACTATAACAATTTGGATATGAACTCATAAGAGACAGCCGCGCTAAACATACTAGCCTCTGTTTTTTTTTTTTTTGGCTAAACCAGTTCCAAAATCCGAATGCACCCACGTTCTTTTACGAAATCCAATTCACCCCCATTAAATCCTAACACCAACTTAATAGAAAAAGCTCCATTCTTCCCTCTTTCAGATATGATAAAGCCGAAACTTCAGTAGAGATTATCAAAAACATTAATGTTTCGACATTAAAATAACTGGAACATTTTCTACATACAAGATCTTGAATTGTTTGGAAAACACTTAATAAAATTCAATTCTTGAATTGTGTGACTTATGTCACCCTTTTCGGTTCGATTCCTAACACATAGCAAACAATTCCATGTTCGCAGCGCCCGCCTGGACTACCTATTGATAATCCCGTAACCAGGTTTTCATGGGTCCGGGTTTACCCATCCGCAGCTGGATTCCTCGTGTTATAATAATTAAAAAGAAAAAACAAATTATACCCCAAATAAATTGGAAATGGCAATAAAAATATTCTTCCCCAATTAGAAATTCAACAATTTTTCACGATCACCCTTGCCTATCAAACCCTAATTCAAAGAACTCAAAGATTATCAATAAACACAACAAATCTCGATCAACAAAAAACCCGAAACCCTAATCAGTCACCTAATCAACGGGCCCACAACCCTCATTTCACTATAAGACAAAAAAGATCCTAGCAAAACAATAACAATAATAATAATCTAACCTCAAGTTGTTGTTGGTGTGAGGTTTTCTTTGAAGCAAGTACGAGAGAGAGAGAGAGAGAGAGCTGATCTTTCCAAAATTATGAAATTATAATTTATTATATAGGGGTTAACAAGATTTGTTAACCCCCTTCTGAATTCATTGCAGTGCACGGTTTTTTCTTTTTTCTCTTAGAATATTCTAGAGGGATCAACTGCAGTAGGTCCCACTGCAGGGTTGGATTGATGGTTCGCGATATGCCACCTCACTCGTCAGCCTAAAAACGATCGTTGACGGAGTGACTTTTTATTTTTAATATATCGGGAAACTTGTTTTAGCCTGCTTCGGTTACTTTTAAATAATTTTTTATGTTAAAATATATTTTAAAAATTATTTTATTTTTTAAAAATTATTTTTAATATTAATATATCAAAATAATTTAAAAATACTAAAAATATATTAATTTAAAATTAATAAATAATAAATAATTTTTTAAAAATATTTTTAAAACACAAAAACAAATATAAAATATTCACACTAAATTATTTAGAATTAATATTAATAATAATTTCAAGTAATAAAAATATTTCAGTAACTTATTTAAAAGAGTTGTTGTGATTATTTTTAAAATATTATTTTATATTAAAATATATATTAAAAAAAATTTAAAAATTATTTTTGATATCAGTACATCAAAATAATTTAAAAATATAAAAAATATATTAATTTGAATTTGAAATAAATCAAAAATTAAAAAAATAAATTAAAACATAAAAGACAAATAATATTGGTTCAAATCTTCTATTGAAAAATGACATTAGAGAATTTACATAATTGTAATAAATTTTTTATATTTGATAATTCAAATCTAAAAATCTTATTTGCCTTAAGGAATATTTTTTTAATTATCAAAATCTTGTGTATTAATTCTCTAATTCCTTGATGTTATGACATATCAATTTTATTTATAAAAGTATCTTATTTTTTTATCATGAAAGTAGCATGATAGGAAAAATTATATTGTATGATTGCTTATTTATACACATATTTATTACAATTAAGAAAATAAATAGAGATCCTTTAATCCCTTTTTTTAATACTTGTTTAATTCATATTAAACGGACAAGATTTTAGAATACATAAAAAGGATTACCTTACAATTTATTCTCATTGAATCAAGATCATTAACTTTGAAACGAGACCGCTTATATTTCTTTTTAAAAAAATATTTAGGTGATAAAAAATTACCTTGTACTTTTATTAAACTTAATGTAATAGATAAAATCTTAAAATCTAATTTTTTTAATTTAATTTTAATTTAAAATTATATTATATAGAAGTTATTTTAATATAATATAGTTAATTTGATTAATCTAAAAACAACTAGATTTATCAATAAAAACATATCATGAAGAAATTAAAAAATATATAAAAATAATAAAAGAAATTATCACTCAATTTTTTATTTAATTTAAATTTAAAATTTAATTATATAAAAATTATCAAACCCACTACGTGGAATTAACGCATCATAGCACTAATATCAAATTTGCTTTCTCGACCATCATTCTTGATATGTTGCATTGTTTTCAATTCCACGTTAATAACCTCTATTTTGCTTGAAAACGTGTATCGTGGGTTGGAAAGATTTAAATTGATCGGAGTTAATATAAAATAATGTTATTTTATAATAAAATTTAAACATTTTATTAATATTTTTAAAATTTTATTATTTAATATTAAAATTTTATTAAATTTAATATTTCATTATCTATTCAACTACAAATTAACTTTTTTTATTTTATTTTTTATTATATAATAAAATATTAACTTAACTAAGTGAAATCCATAACTAGAATTATAGGTTTGATTGATTTACCAAAAATAATATGATTTGTTTCTTTTTTTAATTATTTTTTAAAAATTTTCTAATCAATGAAATTACATTCAAAAAACTCTCACATAATTAAATTTAAAACTCAAACTAAGTAAAAAAAATTATAATTTATTTAAAAATCTCATGTGTTAGAATCATTCTGGGTGTCAAAGTTTTAATTTTAAATAGAATTTAATCTTTAAATATGATAAAAAAAATAAACTAAAAATCATCACCTCTAATTTAATGCAGTAAAAAGGAGAAACTAATGTTAAAAATTAGCTTCTTCAAAATATCTCGATTTATTTAAAAAAAAACATTTTAGATTTTTTAAGGAATAAGATGATGGTAATGTGTGTAGTATAAGAAATATAATTAATTAAATTCTACATCTTTTAAATATATAAATTCAACTTATTTAATTCAATTTAAATTTTATAATTGAATTTAAAGACAGAACAACCCAAAAACATATATTGTTAGGCATTATGCCATTAGCATATACACGTAAGCATTGGAAATAATTCTCATTTAACTAAATAATTTAGTGTTGCTAAAATTTATTTTCAAATTGGTTAAATCAACTAAATAATTTAAAATCTATTCACGTTGAGGAGAATTTATTGGACCGCATCTGATTCAGTAAAAAAAATTAATTTTTTAAAAATTATGTTTTACTCAAAAAATTAATTTTTAATATTATTTAATAATACTATATAAATTAAAAGAACATTGTATAACGACGTAGCAATTATGAAAGTTGATCATAATTTTAATTTTATTTATTATATTTTACCTGATTTTGTTGCACGCTCAAAAAAACATGAAACCTATAATTCTTATAAGATGATTTTTATACGTAATAGAATTATAAATAGTTTAATGAAATAATAAATAATATTTTATACAAAGTATTATTTATTTTATGATGTAATAGAATTAATTAATTCTATAATATTTAAATTTAAAATCATCAATATTAATATATATTTTTTAAAATTATTTTATAACTTTAAATTTAAAAGCATTCTTAACCAAATATATTAAACTATTTTTTTTTCAACCTCAATTTCAACCACAGTTTTAACCAAATATTTATTTTTTCAAATTAATTTCGATTAAAAATATTTTTTATAAAATAATTTTTTTCAAATCATAACCACAACAATTATCACAATACCAAACATATTCTTAAATTGATTTGAAATAAAGTGCGAACTTATAAACTAGTAACATTGCTTATCAAATTAATTCATTTTAATATCAATTTATGATATAATCCCAATAATCTTTACTTTGGTTTAAATTATATTAAATTCATTAATATAAACTAAAATCCAAGGGTGCTTTTTATTGTAGAAAACATTGTGCACGTACACATAAAACATCATGAACAGCTAAAATGTTTATTTTTTGCATGAATTTTGAGACAAGAAAGAAAAAAGGAGGGAGGAAAACAAAAGGTTGTTGAGGCCATATTGGTTGGACAACTAGAGTGTTTTTTTTGTATGAATTTTGAGACAAGAAAAAAAAAGAAAGGAGAAAAAAAAAAGGTTGCTAGAGCCACATTAAACGTCCAACATCGACACTCATTATGGTGGCAGAAAAAGCTCGCCATGATGATTCTTTGGATTCCAAAAAGGACCACCATCAAGTTATGGAGAAGACTGTGCATATTATCTTAACTTTGATGGAAAGCATGCAAAGTTAAGCTTTTTTTTTTTTATTAAATAACACAAGTGATAATGGATTATCCATTTCAAATGTCTCATCATATGCAAAATAAATAAATAATTAATTACTAATGCCGATATTTTTTATACAATAATTATCTTTTTATATGGAAAATATCTAATGGCAGCCATGAGCCTAGTTCCCTACTAATTCTACATAGTTTTGTGAAATTTGCAACCACTCTTTTCTTCACCTGTGGTGGATTATACTTTGTAAATTTATTCAAATGCAATTGAACATTTAAACCATCAGCAACTTCTCCAAATGCAAATGGAGGTTGCTTTTCATATGCACGACTTACCTCAAACTATATTTTTTTATTACTACTAAAAATAATGATGAGTTATTGGAACTCGAGTTTTAAAATAGTATTTATAATCATAATTATCAAAATTAACTTAAAAGCTAAGAGACTGAATTTAAAATTTTTTGAGGCAATCTGAATTAATTCAAAAAATAAAATAAAAAATAATTAAAATTTTAATATTTTATATAAAAATATTGAAAAAACAACTCATATAAATATAAACTATATATTTTCTAAAACAAAAAGGGTGTCATCCGGTTCGATCTGGTTGACTATGAACTAAGATGTGGTTGACTATGAACTAAGATGGAGATAAAAAGAATCCTCAAATATATACTCCTGCCATTAAGGAGTTGCCTTTTATTAGCAATGCCAGTTTCAACTATTCTAGTAGTAATGTCACATTTGACACGAAGAACCATCCCGTGTATCCATAGTTGTGTTGGTAGAAAACACAACAATGTTGTTCATAGCAAGAATATTGTATATTTTGTGCAAAATGCCAGTCTCATCCTTGCTTAAAAATAAATTCAATGAAATAAACCATATATTTTTATTATTTTAAAAATATAAAAAAAGTATATAAAAAAACTACATTTTAAAAAAAATACCAGTTAATCAGATTTTATCAAAAAAATTTTTAATTATTTTTATCTTACTAGAATTGATTCAGTTAACAGACTAACTAAATTTTAAAACAATCCATCAAACCAGTTCATATTTATTAACTATATTTATAACCAAACAAATCAAGTATTTCAAATGAAATCAATTTCTTCTCAAGCTTACACATATCTCTAGCATCACCAACCATCTTCCTTATTCATTTTTATTTTCACATGATCAATATCTATTACGAAACCAATCCTTATTTACACAAACATGAAAAGACGAATTAGGGTCTTAAATCCACATGTTCTTCAATTAATTCATGCCTTTTTGAACCATTGGGATAATGTCTCCATGCAATTCAGTAAGATCATGATTGTTTTTGCACGCTTTTAACATTTTTTGAATATTTTTTATTTTAAATTATATTTTTATAATTTTAGACCTTTGATATATGATATAATAAATAAATTTAAAAAATATTATTTTAATATATTTATAAATAAAAAACAATTTAAAAAACAACAATGCTACTGTTACTATGCTTCCTCTTCCTTTATTCTCTTAGATCACTCATCAACTCCCTATAATCCAATTTTACTTTCAAACTTTATCTTATCTTTATTAAAATTATTTCTTAATAATACATTCCCACCACCATGATCGAAGTGCATTACATGAATTCTGTCATCAAATCACCATATGATTTTGACAATAATAAATATAGGAAATTATTTATAAATAAAATCATTCAAGACTCAATTAATAATTCAGTAATGGTCAACGAGGGTGCATGTTTTTTTGAGGCCACAATAACAATGGAGTCGATGCACTTACGCGGCAAATATTGAATTAATATGTTGATTATAAAATGGTTTAGGATGAGGGAAAAAAGATTGAAAAGATAATTGGGCTCAAAAGCCCAAGTGAAAAGGAGACCTCCGCGAATCTGTTCTTCTTATGGATGGGCTTCAACTCTCTTTTAACCAATTTTTATTTTGAGGATCGGAGAATTAAATTTAATTGAGAAAAAAAAATGGGACGCAGAACGAAGAGGAAGCACAGAGAAGACACCCCGACATCCCCATCAAGCTCCGACGACGACGAAGACACCGACTCTTCCATTGAGAGGCGGCGGAGCCGCCACCGCAACCGGGGGAGAAGTGATGGGAGTTCGAGGAGAGATAAGGACAGAAAAAGAGAGAAAGAAGATAAGAGAAGAAGAAAAGACAGAGATAGAGAGAGGAAGAGAAGGAAATCGAAGAAGAGAAGAGATTATGAGTCCGAATCATCAGCATCCGGGTCAGGTTCGGAGGATAGGGAGATTGATAGAGTTCGGGTTAACCCTGGAGATGTAGTTAAAGAGATGTTGAGTGAGTTCCCTAACGTTGGTGGTGACTTGAAACAGGTAATTCTGATTTTTTTTTAGTAAAATCTCTGTGTTTTTAGTTATCCCTTGTGGGTTAATAGTGGGATTAACTTCTATGTTTTAAAAATTTGGGCTTTTGGTTGATTAAGTTAAAAGAAATCACAAAAATGAAGCTTTAATCATTGAATTATGTTCTTATGTAACACTATGTGTAAAGTAATACCAGTATGATTGTAGAGATTAATAGTGAAGAATGGTTTTTGATTTTTACAAGAAAATGGTTTTTTCTTCCCTGAATATATGAGTTAGGGAACCTTTTATGATTTTTTTTTTGTAGATTTGAAACTCGTGTATGGATTGATGTTGCTTTTTTTTTTTTTATCTTTGTTTTTATTATAGCTTCTGCAAATGATTGATGATGGACAAGCTGTTGACATAAAAGGGATATCTGAAAGGTCATTGATTAAGCATTTGAAGAGACTTTTTATTTCATTAAATCTCAAGGAAAATGGGGATAGGGTTTTTTTGCTGCGTCCAAAAGCGGGTCCTACTTTGGAGGTTGTTGGACCCCTGATTCAAGCTTGTGCAGAGCCCAAAGAGCAACAGGGAGATCATTCTATTCCATCAGATGGTGTGGATTCTATGCCACCAGATGCAGAACATAAACAAGAAACAGATGACAATAATGTGGCAGTGCCATCTTCTAGAGATGATGCTTCTGCACCTAGAAGAAGGTACAAACTTTATCTCTCTCTCTTGTTCTCAGGTTCAAAATTATGGCTTGTCTATTTCTTTATTATACTAATAAAAGGTCAATGATCTTGACCAACGGGTTTGGTTATTTTTTAATTTCCTTTTTAGTTGGAACAGATTCTGTGTTGTCTTGTTTTGCAGAGAGTAGCCCTAAGAGGACTAGGTATCACAAGCTAGTATTATGATTTATGAGAACCCTCTTTGTTGCAAATCTTGATGCTATTGATCTTTAATTATGGAAAAGGAAGAATGTTAATGTTGTTTTTAACTAGTTATAGTTACTCTTCTTGCCTTTCTAAGATGGCATGTTGGTTCCAGATATTTCTGTTTTCGTATGTTTTGTTGGATGTTTGGTTTATAGTTGTGCTACTTGTTTTCATTTCCTTTCTTAACATCCTTGTATGATGAATTGGTTAAATTATACTGAAGCAATAGTCATGGACTCTTTATTTTTTAAGAAAAATATATTTTATAGAAAAAGACATGAACAGTTGTGTTATGCTGTTTTGCTTTCATTTTACTGCAGGGTGATTGGCCCTGAAATGCCATCAGCCGAGTTACTTGCTGCAGCAGCAAAACTAACAGAAGCACAAGCTGAGCTTAGGTATTTCACGAAATATTTGCTTCAGTAGATTCTTTTGTAAGAACTTTTGATGTGCTTGCAGTTTGCACATAATATTTTGGTTTCTAACTTCTTATAATCTCTGGTGACATATAATTGCAAGATTTTGTTCTGTTGGTGTTGCTTTTCTGTCAAAATGTAAATTGAAGTGGTGCCTACATCGTGTTTCTGATGTAAAATTCCAGAGAAGCGGAGTTGGAGGAAGATACTGAGCTATTTATTGGACCTGCCCCCCCAGCTGTGGTTGCTGAAGCTGCATCAGCAAATGAAGCAGAGAGATTTGAAGAGGTGCTTGCTGTTATGCGTGATGCAATCTGTGTCATATTTAACTTGTTTTTCTCTTATGTTTGACAACTTACTTTTATTTTTCAGTGTTATTTTTTACGAGTGTTATAACATTCTAACCTGGTAGTGTTTAGGTTGTATTTGAGCCATATAAAACACAATTTATGGATGAGAGCTTTGTTCTAGGATTTATTTTTATTTTAGGTCTCAGAAGTCTCTGGTCATTCTGTCCTCATCCATTAGCCATAAGTTTTGAAGTAGAAAGGAGTTTTATGTATCAAGGGAGATGATTTTTACCTGATTCCTTTTTATGCGTGCTTCATCTATTATAGTGGATTAAAACATTTGTTTATTTCTCTTTTAAAAACTCATTTTCAGCCGTCTTTCTGATGGAACAAGCATGGGACAGGTAATTCAGAGAATTGTTGGTTTGTAGTTTAGATGTATAGTCTGGCTTTTCTTCCTTATACTTCCTTGTGCCAGTTGGCTTTCTTTTGGTTCGAATCCATGCTAGTGTTTGCATCATTAATAATGTGTCAAGAAGCTGACAGTGGCGTTTAAGCAACTTTTTTGGCTGCATTCCTGTTTATTATCACTGCTAAGTTTCTATTTATTTTGGGAGTTGGATTAAGTTTTTAATGATGATACCAAGGGCTTTTCTCCTCTCTTTTACTTATTATCAGATGGGCAGGTTTCATGTCCATAAGCAAAAGAGTGATGTGTTCAATGGATTTGATCATTGATTTGGTTTCACTAAATGGCTGCAACTTATTTTCATGGAGGACAAATGTGTCTCACCTTGTTACTGACAAACTTTATTTGTTACATACCATTTTGTGGAGAAAGGATTTGGGACACAGAAGATCCTTTAATAGTTTAAAAGCATAACATTAATGCTATATCGAGTATGTTTTTGGGCTAGCTGTGTTGTTTAGAACTAATTCAATGGAGGAGGTTGAATATTTGTGTAGATTTCCTCGCCTGTAACTTCTAGCAAAGGACTTTTATTTCTTAGTTTCAGATATAATCTCTACGATTAAGCAACTGTTTTTTTTTGTGGAGGGCAGAGCGGAATAAGCATATACTGAGATAAAAACAAAAAAAATCTTATACACACTCAGAAGGATGGATCAAAAATTTGTATGCTTGGGGCTAAAGCATGACCTTTTCTTTTGATTGGCTCATTATTTAAGAAAGTGAAACATTTTTGAAATATTTTTTAAATTTGAGGAAATGTCTTGATCTTTGAGGGGTCCTGCCCCCTGCTGTGGATAAAATGATTTATTGTTGATAATGCTTTTTTCCCCCCTTGTTCTTCCATTTAACAATACCTTTGCATGCCTGTTATCTGGAATAGACCTATCTAAAAAGTTGATATTAGGTCTAAGGTTATATTGCTGGTAATGAAAAATTTAGAAATGGAGTTTGTCTTCTTTTTTACTTAATTTTTATGTTATCATTCTTGAGTTTATGTTTCTTAGCAACTGTTTTAACTCATTAACTTTCACATCTACTCAATTAGGTCACAAGAATTATGGATGCTGTGGGTGACTCTCTATATGATGTTGTAGGAGTAAATCGAAACATGTCTGCTGATAACATAAAGAAAAGGTAAAGTTATTCATTATAATTTGCATGGATTTCAAAATGAGATCTCCATAAATTATTATGTTAACATATTGTCCTGATTTACAGTCAATTTGTGAATAGTCTATATTTATGTATGTACATATATACTTTCACTCTTTTCCTAGGCAACTGACTTGTGATTTTATATCACAAAACTCCCCAGCTTAAATAAACTAGGATGTGTGAGTTACATGAATCATGACTTCAGCAGCATAGCTTTTGGTATTGTTTTTCCGTCAGCAGCATTTAGCATAGAGATGGCAGGAAATGCTGGAAAGAAGTTTCCTGTATCCAGTATTTTAGTTGATGTTATTTATCATGAAAACAAGCCAATTTTGTCTTCTATTTTTATTTATTCCCCTTCTATTTCGTGCCAATGTTAAGATCTATAGGTTTGAATAGCAACTAAAACTTTTATTTGTTGGCTAAGCTGTTCAGATAGTTATGGTTTCATTTGAATGACCTTTCTACTTTCATTGGAAAAACTGCAAAAAATTGCTAACTGCTAACTTTTCACAATTGACGTGATATATTCCTACTATAGCTCAGTATTTGAAATAATATAATGTTTTCTTAATTTAGCTTTGAGCCTGACTCAATACATAATCAATGAACCACATTAGCTTCTCCCTAGGTACTGGAAGCTGTCTCTTTTGGTGCATCCAGACAAGTGCTCTCATCCTCAAGCCCACCAAGCATTTGTCAAATTGAACAAAGCTTTCAAAGACTTGCAAGATCCTGAAAAGGTGAGTTTCTTAAAATACACATGGTATCTATGCTAAGTTTTTTTCAATTTACTTGTCTTATGCACATGCCTGTGTTTCTCTTTTCTTTTTTGAAAAGAAGCAAAAGCTGGGATCTGCGCACACTCCATCAACCTGTCTATTGCTTGAGCTAAAAGCTTAAGTGGCAGTATGTGTGTGAAGTCCAAGATCCTTGTGTATGCTTTTGGTCACTGTTTATTACCTGGACTCCTATGCATTTTCTCGAGTTGAATTCCTGTGATGTCATGCATTTCCTTTGTGCATTATGCAAAATTTGTGTGTTTGTTTATTGGTGCCTCAATATCTGAATATGTTTTTTAGAATGGATTTGTACCTTGTTTTTCATAATCACTTGCTTTTTTTCCATCTTTGTCTGCTATTTGTAGAGGAAACTGCTGGATGATGAAATTAAACGCAAGGAAGAACAGGAAGCATTCAAGGTTTGTTGGTTAATCAAAAGCCAGTATCCTGCTGTAGTTTCTCAAAGTCATTTGACAACTAATGCTTTCTATTTCTGTAGGCTGAGTTGCGAGCCATGCGTGAAGCTGCACAATGGAGAAGATTGCAAGGTGGTTTCATAAGTAGTCTAAAAATAAGCTGCTCTTTTATTTCGTTGAGACCAGATGGATTTGCTGCTGGAAATATTATTTTTACACCCCCCAAACCCCCCCCCCCCCCCAAAAAAAAAAAAACCAGGATTTCCAGTGCGTAGATCAGTTCATAATTGTTATTGGTAGTTTGTGCTAGTTTCAATTGAAATATATATATAAAGCATAGTGTCCAAAAGACCTTGAACATGCCATTTACCTGCCAAATTGTTTTTCTCAAACTATCACAATTATATAGGAATTAATTAATTGAGAAAAAGGAAAATTTCTGTGCTTTCTTGGCAATTTCGACTACTGAAATTGTTTTATGTGATTTAAATATTTTCACAAAAAAGTTAGATTGTTCTCCTTGCTTATCTTCCCTTCACCTGCCATCCTCTTCTCAACATGTTAATTTTTATATTTTTATTATCATTATCTGTATCACTTCATGTAGTGTTGTCAACTACTTAATTGCTTGAGTCAGTGATTAATTGTTTTTAGCGGGTTCCAGTTGAATTTGGGGCCTGACTGTGTTGAGGATCATATAAACTTTGAGTCTACTATCAATCAATTTCCAGGCACATTAATGGACTTGGATACACAATACTTACCTGCAGTAGAATCAAGGCAATTATAACACTCAGAATAACATCGTGTTGGCCTAAATGTCATGGACTAGGTGTTGAGAGTTGGCAATCATGGAACCCATAGCACCATGATTTAACTAAACATGTCCTGCTAAAATTGAATCCGAGTACAACGTGTTGAGCTTTAGCTGTTGAAGTTGGGAGATCACACATCCTTGATTTCTTGTTGCTGCATGAAAGAATTTTGGTTGCTCAAAAACTTTGAAGAATCAGTTGACTTTGATAGCTTGCTTCATGTCATTGAATAACGTAATTTTGACTTCTGTAATTGGTGTCAATGCTTGATGATATGTTCTAGCACTTCATTGGAAAATTTTATGGTGTTCAGGAATTACCTGGTGACATCTTATTAGTTACTTTTTAGGTTCACTTTGAAGAAAGAGACAAACACAAAAAGAAGAGAGAATATAAAACCCATGACACAAAAAATGATAAGAATACATCTTGCTATGATTTCTCTCTTCTAGTTGTATTTCACTATTTCTATAAAGTGGCTCCAGGAAGTATCTAATATGATGCCATTAGTTACGCGCTAAGCACCATAAAATTACTCTCCACTTCATCATCTGAATTCTGAAAGAAAGTTAATGATATTCGTGCCATTGCAGGTATATCTATGGAGGGAGATGATGAACTCCTGGCAGAAACAGAAGTTAAAGTAGCCCCATCCAGGGATGAATGGATGACAACGCTGCCTCCTGAAAGGAAAGTAAGGCCCTCAAGTCATGTTATATTTCCCCAATTGCAAGTGTCTTGCTTCTGCTCAGGAACCATGATCTTGCTCTTTAATACCAGCTTGCCACAATGTGTAAATTATTTGAGCACACAGGATGACAAAAACACACGTTGTTGCATTACTTTCTGATTGTGCAAGCTTGTGCATTTAGAGACTTGATTATCCCCATTCTCATGGTTAACATTTTGAAGATTATGACTCAATACTGGATCCGTTGGTGCTCCCATATCACAGGCCATAATATCCTTAGTCTTTCCTCTTGTATTCTAGATAATGCTATTCTGTCTACCAGTAGTTATCACATATTTATTGTGAAAATATAAAATTGGTCAAGTTGTATGCTTTTCCTGCAATTACCATGAGCAAAGATTTTGGAATTCTTGAATTGGAGTTTATTGTGAAAATATAAATAAGATCATCATATTTGTGCTGTCTTACATTTATTTGGATTTCTTTCTTGGAAATTGTTGTATTTCACAGCCTTCTAATCTAGTCATAACAATTTACCCTCACATTTAGGCTAGAATCTGTTCTAGAATGATACTGTGGATTTTAATCTCCAGTCACCAGAGCTCCAATTTAAATTACTATATGATAACCTCTAATTTGTTTTCCCAGCCTGGTGGTATGCCCACGCAATCTAGAAGCTTCAGCAAGAACTCTAAAGAAGGACGTGGTGATACTAGTGTTTGGACAGATAACCCTTTAGACAGAGCCCAGAAAGCGAAGATGAAGTATGATTATTGTTTATTTAGTTATAGTTAACATTCATTTATTATAGTTAAAATAGTGTCCTAATACATTTTTGTGGCACGACAGTTACCTGGAAGCATACAATGAGGCCGCAGCACTTGCTTCAACTGAAGAGGAAAAGCAACGGGCAAGTGCAGATGCAGATTTGGTGGATAAATACAATAAAGCAAAACGATCTAAATCTTTGGTACAAAAGCACCAAGAAGAGGCTTCAAGTCGCACGAAGAAAAAATCCAAGCAGAAAAAGGAGAAGGAAGAGTGGGTGGGGCAACACCCATGGAAGCCTTGGGATCGCGAGAAGGACCTGGAAGCTGGAAGGAAAAGTATAAAATTAGATTCAGACAACATGGCTCAGGGTTTGTCGTCCAGGTTTTCATCAGGAAACTTCCAGAGGAGCTTCCTTTAATCCACGGATGCTGGGGTTTTATCTTTTTGCTGGAACTTGATTCCAAGGGTTGGATTTCAGGGCAATATTTGTTTCCTCCAAGTCGGGTTCAACTCAAGCCATGCTGGTCAGACATTTGTATGTTCATTCTCAGGATAAAAAACATAAAAAAGATGTAATCTTCTTGTTGTCTGCATGTTCTTTAATGTAGTGAGTAATTGAATTTTGTTTTTCATAAAATGAAAAGAAAATTCACATCACAGAGGATTTCTCCTTGACTTGCTACTTGCTGGGTTCTCCCCCAGGATATGCTAGTATTTCTCAATTCAAAACTAGTTTGGAGATATGCTATCAAACTAGCTTGAAGATTATTTAATTGTTAAAAAAAGAGAAGAATTCATCCATAAACCAATTGGCAGTAGAGTTTGAACATATCTAGTTCTGGTAACTTCTGGTATAAATTCTTGAAGCATGTCTCCTTTCTCGCTACACTGCGACTTTCTATTAGGCGAAAAACCTGTTGTTCCATTACCTCTTAACTAGATTTCTATCATTCGTTTTTTTGGGTTATAAATCGTAATGGATAGTCTTAGATTGAGCTATACGCATCGAATCAGCACTTTCTTTCTTTCCTAATCATCAAGTTACCACAATCCTCCACATACAGAATCTTCACGTGAAATTTGAAATAGAGGATTCGAAGGTGGTTTGAACCGGATCAGTTCTGTGAATTAATGTCTATAAAAGCTCTCTGTTAGGGATGAACTTGTTTGAACTGGATCAGTTCTGTGAATTAATTTCTATAAAAGCTCTCTGGTAGGGATGAACTTTGATGATGATTTTATGGCTGGAATGGCAAATACAATATATTGTCAACGGGACACATTACAGATCAAATACTTCTTCCATTAATAGATGGGGTCAGATTGAGTTCAAGTAGAGTTGATTTAAAACAATGGGAGCCGAATAGACAAGACAACACGGATAAATCTTGCAGCATCATTATTGACAACATCGATTTCCCATGCACTTTCTCTTTCACTCCACTATTATGGAAAGGTCTTGCTCCTCCTAGGATTGAAATGTTCTTATGGTTACTTCTGCAAGATAGAGTCTGTACAAGGGTTTTTATTACAAGGGCATTTAATCAGTTCAAGCCAAGCTTTGTGTCCATTCTGCGATGTTGAGACTGAGCATGCACTGCACTTATTTCTTCACTATCATGGTTCCTTGAAGCTTTGGCAGCGTTTTATGAAATGGCTTGGGATTAGCCGGTGCATGCCTGTAACAGTAGTGGATCAGGTTGTTTTGCAATGGTTAATGGCAGGTCTCGAAGAAGGGCTTTTACTCTGCTATCCTATGGAATCTTGTGGGGAATTTCAGAATTTCGTTTACCTAATGGTTTTCTGAACCCATCAATAAAACTTCAATATACAGTTGATTTAAGAGCTCTTCCATGGCACCTTTCCTTCATTTTTAAACACAGGAGCAAGATGTTCTCCAGCTTTGAAACAAAGAAAACAGGTGGGAAATTCACAAGGCAAAAAAAGAAATTGCTCAGCACCGTAAAAGAGGAACATTGCCCCAAGTCTTTTTCTTCTTTATTTAGCATTAAAAATGGGCATATGAATAAGCTTAACATAATATACTCAATATATACTTTTATTGTAAATGAAATTTATTATATTCTTATCATAGGAATTTGATTCGACTCGTAATGTAACATATGGCGCAAGTAACCAATTAGTATATAGATATATTATCTCTTAAAAAAAGTTAATAACAATAGCAGAACTTCAATCAGAAACCTTAAACTGCATGGATCCAATTCTTTTTAATTAGCCGTTAACTGATCCCTCCTTCAAATAAAATTAAAGTATGTATCGAGCAAAGAACAAAAGATTAGTAGTGTACATAGAGACAAAGAATTAAACGAATATATAATTCACAAGAACACAGAAACAAGAAAGGGACAAAAGGAATAAACTGAACAAGCAATCATCTATGTCTGCTATATTTATTTATATAGGGAAAAAGTGTAAAGAGAAACAACTTTGGTTGTGATAGAAGACAAGTCATTATCATATCAATCCTCTCTAGAAGCTCAGTTTAGGTCATCATCAACCTTAGTTAACCCTTCCATGTCCCCGTCGTCTCTATCTAGAAGGTTATATATATATATATATATATTGGATATGATAATGAGGGTTTGAAAATCTTGAATGGTGTAGGGGGGACGCAAGCACAGCACAACCTCCCCTGCTAGTCCCACACACCGCCCCAAAAATACCCACTTTCTTAGTTTACACTATTTTGTGTTGGTTCAAGCAACCCCAACCCTTGCTAATAGCATGATGATCCTTTCTTTTCAGCACTAAGATTCTCAGTCGGTTTCCAGAAGTCTTTTAGCCTACAAAGTATTAGTGTTATATCTTCGTCTTATTTTTGGAAGTTTTAGTATAATTAATGCATTGTGGAGCTAATTCCCTCAATTAATCTTTTATTTATTTTTTAATTAAGATGTCTTTCTAACTTAACATCGGTTATAAATTTAAACCCTAACGTTCCTTAAATTTAATTTAATTATTTCAGTATAATTAGAATCATTAACCTTGCAGCAGCTCAATATTGATATACTTAGAAAAATAAATGTATATATGGTTTCTAAATTTGATTCCCATGCACTTTAAATCACAATGAATCCCTCAGATTCATTGATGCCGCTGCCAATAGAATGGAATGCATCATTTCGATCTTGTACCGAACTCAAGACCAACTGAATCTCGATAAAAATGAAGAAGATAAGTACAAAAGAAAATGAAACTCACATACTGTTCATCTCAATCACATTTTTCTTATGATATTTCTTGGCTAAAACGTCGGTGGTTTTTTTTAATAATAATTCGAGTGTGTTATATTTGTTATTAAAAACAACAAGTAATTTATTTATTTTTAATAATAAATATATCTCGGATTATTATTAATGATTTTTTATTATTATTTAACTTATTTTGTTGATATCTAATAATTAGAGTTTCAATATATTTTTAATTGTTTTTTTTCCTTTCACCTCTTTTATTTTTTCTATTATGCAACCCATTTATTGTTTTATGTTACTATTTTTAATAGCGAAAAGTTATAAATGCCACATTATTTCACAAATATTTATAGAAAAACATGTTAATAAGCAAAAATATTCTCTTTTTCCCACAAAATTGTCTCAACAAATTCTCAGAGGAGCTTCCATTAAGGTCACATTGCTAGTGGTACCGTCCGGCCGGCCATGATAGAAGCCTATCAAGATAACCAATTCCGCGAGAATGACATAAACAAGTGGCTTGATCAAGTTGCTATGTTAGCATGATTGCTATATATATATATATATATATATAATGATAATTTATATGTGAATGCCATTACTGTACGTACTTACCATCTTCAACTATGAATTCTCTACCACTTCAACTAGGTTTAAATAAACTAGTAGAGTAGTCTTGCCTTGTGATAATCAACTTGCCTATTGCTACCAGTACCCCAAGAGTTCCTCCTAGCTAGGCAGCACCCTGTCTCTCTGGACGTGGGCCTCGGGAGTCTGGAACTAAAAAATTACACATCCCTTCCTTTGCTCCTACTCTTTTGCCAAAAACAAAAAAAAATCATCTTCGCTTTTTTTCTCCGTACAAAAAGATGCACAAATACATATATAATAATCCCATAAGAAATTGTATCTCTCACACCCACCATAACTAGAGAATCCCATCACATCTATATATATATATACCGAAACATGGAGAAATTAACATCATAAGTTCTTTTATTTTACTACCAGTTGATCAATCATCCTCTTGGTAGGTATGATGACTCTAACGTTGCTTCTATGGTAAAAATAAAAATTATTTAAATTCAATTATAATAAACAAAAATTGATTTCAAACAACGTGTAATTATGTAGGAGGACAGATGGTATTTATCAATCACAAGGAAGCACTTTACACGCACAAGACACATGGTAAAAGAAGACAGGAAGTTGTAATCTTTAATTATGAATGATTCGAGGTATCAAAGACAGTGCCTGCTGCCCATGGTTTGGATTTTATTTGTTTTTATATTTTAAAAGAATTTTTAAAATGATAATATTTTTCTTTTTTTTTAAATTAAAATTTTCAGGTATTTTTAAATCGTTTTAATATACTAAAATTAAAAATTAAAAATATTATTTTAATATATTTTAAAATAAAAAACACTATAAAAATAATCAACAAATATTTTAATTCCAGTTTAATTACCCAGAATGATTACTGGTTTTGACCGCGTGGTTTTCATGCAGACCAATGATGAGAATCCAGTCCTTCCAAAAAAAAAAAAAAAACAAAGAAAAAAGAAGAAGCTTATACAGTCAAAATTTTCGCAGTCTCGTTCATCACAAGAATATAACTTGCAGTCTTCACCTCAGAGATGTCAATATTTTTCAGAGTCAATTGTATATAGCTTATTAATCCATGTTAAAACCAATCAAAATAATTCTTATTGTATTATAATTGATTAAATAGTTCTATGGATTGGTGAATATTGACCATCCCTAATTTATATTTCCTTTTTCCCCTCCAAAAATAAATTAGAAAGGAAGATAGAGTTGATGAACATTCTAAGTTATAAACATAATGTTATATATATATATAGCTCAAAAATATATTGACACGTGAGCATAAACAACCCACGCAAAGGAGGGTATTTTTCCAAATGAATCATTGTGTTTCTCAACAACTTCTGATCACCATTATCATTGCGATCTTGCATTCTGAAGCTATACAAATGAATCATCTATTATTATTATTATTATGGTTGCCCAACATTCTCAAGCCTGTTCACACTTGCCATGCTAGCTAACCATTTTTCCTCGCTCATTTCAGGGCATGCTACGTGCTCTAAATATTCCTTTGTGGGCATCATGAACAGTCTCAATCGTTACTTCACACACTTCATACAAAAAAAAAAAAAAGATTGTAAATTTAGATTTCGAGTTCTATATATTGCCCAATTCTTCGTGCCTCAAATGGATATCAACTCAACAAATTCACCCAAGCTAGCATGCAATTAATTAGACTTAAAATCTCTTGCCCTTTTGAATATGCATTTGATTGAATTTACTTTATAATGGATATGTAAAATTTGATGGCGCATTATGTTCTTGTTTGCATAAAGTTTACATGACAGATCAAGACTGAGAAGAAATGATTATGTTTATTAGGTTTCAAAATAAAAAAAGACGAGCACAAAGGAGATAGAGGTGACATATTTTCTTTATAAAAATTTACTTTAAAATTATCTTTCAGATGTATTTATTTTATATTTTTGTTTTTGTTTTTTTAAATAAATATTTTTATAATTATTTTTTTATTCAGATAGACCAATCAAACATTAACTTGATTTAGGCTATAATTAAATCTCACCAAAATATTTAACTGTGGTTGCATGAAGGATCCATACACTCCCAAGCCACAAAGCAGGTGAGTAAAAAAAACAAAGTATTTTATGTATATATATATATAAAATGAGAAACAAAATTGCGATCACACGTCAAAGACTGCAAGCGGTCCAACAGTCAATTAGCAGAATCTAGCATGAGATATCCTATACAATTAAATAATCTAAGAGGCATTTATTTCTCAAACGAAAAAAAAAAAAAAACATAACAACATGGTTTTGTTTCTTTCTCTTTTATCGTAATGGATACAGCTGACCCTTTGTCTGTTAGTTTCTGTAATAAAATTTAATTAATTTGTTTAAGAACTTTTCAAGAACTGAAATGATGAGTAAATCCTTATATAATAACATCAAAGTATCGCTAATCAACATTTGAAAGAGAGATGGAGCCAATGAGAAATGGCCATTATCTAGGAGTACCATGTTTGATAAGGGCTCCATAATAGAAATAGAAAACCTTATGCTATAAATTATTGCAAAGAAGGAAAGTCGGTAGATCGCATCACAATGTGATGATTCTATCAGATTGGGTAGTTGATGATGACATTGGACCCATGTCCAATGGAATGTTGCTTAGTCTACAAAAAAATATACACAAATTTTATTAAACAATAGTTCTTTTTTTCACAAAAATAATTTTGGGGAATTATTTTTTTGCTCTTGGCAAGGCTAGTAGATCAGACATCTTTTCGGTAACTTCTGTAGAGTTCACAAGAGACTACTTAAGAGTATCGGTTTTTTGTGAACATATTCATAACTTTATCAAATATAAGGGTGTACATTTTGGGCTAAATTATGTTCCTCCATTTCTAACTCAAAATTGAGTGCCGGTGAAAAGCAATTCAAGGGTTTAATCACTTTTTTTACAGGTTTCACAACTAATTACCGGGTTTACTAATTACTTTATAAATCTAACAAATAAATAAAATATCGCAAAGATAACAGACATGCATAAAAAAAATTAAACCTAGTTATAGAAAAAAAATAAATTTCTTTTCCCATTAAATCAGACCTGAAGTGCAGTTTAATCGCATTTTCATTGCATTAGTGGTTAGGATATATATAGAATGGGTTTACATGGAGTTATTGACCACTAATGCTACGGAACTTTGGTTTGTTAACATGGGTGCGAGGTGAAAACTTCATAGGCCATGGATATATTGTCAACGCATGCAAGGTTAGCTTTTTATTTAATTTAATAGATACAATTTCCGGGACAAAAACACATACTTTAATATAAAATTAGTGAGCATCTTTTTTTTCTTCTAAAAAAATATTTCATGTACTCTACCACAAGTTCTACAGAAATTCCAATAAAAAATTTTCTATAATAAAACATCTCAAATTATCAATTTAAATATATATTTATTTTATTTACAATTTTAATTTCTTGATCGAATCAACTTGAATTATAATTAACATCATTCCGCTTCCTATAATTACAAATAATTCAAGATGACGTACAATAACTATGTAGCATATTAATTATAAAGCGTTTAGAGTTTATATATATATAATATTCTAGCATGTATAATAAAAAAAGTGAATAAATATAAATAATCATATAAATTCATACATCTACAACAAGAGGTAAACATTAATATTTTTACGCCTAAACAAAAATGCATTACAATCCAAAACTAGCGTATTATATCTAATCTAAAAGTGATACTAAGTATACTCCTGGCTTGTATATGAGATGGTCCTGAAAATTAGTAAACAAATATAAATAATTGATCTAATTTAATTAATAACATTACATCATATTATTATTTGTCACTCATAATTAGGATCAACTAAACAATGTCGATATGAATTTTAAATTTTTATCATTAGCCATCATCTCAAGTGTGGCTAATAAAAAATAAGTAGATAGCTAATCAAAATTTTTAATATATGTGATTACTAATGAATTCATTATCATCATCAATCTTTTTATTTTTCAAGAATAATTAATCAAGTTTAATTTTAGAAATTCTTTTCATGTTCATATCAATATCAATAAACTTATTAATCTTTTTATATTACAAGAAATATATCACCATGATATATATGATTAGACAGGTATAAAAGAAGCATAAACGTTTCATTGTCATCTCCATTCACTTTTTTATTTTTTCTTTATTTCAAATTATTTTTTTATTTTTTTCATACCGCTTTTATATACTAATATAAAAATTAAAAATTAAAAAATATAATTTTAATATATTTCAAAACAAAAGATACTTTTTTTGGGAAAAAACATTTAAAAAAAATTTCTAATAAAATACCAAATTTGTTTAACATATATGTATATATAAAACACCCTATCTAGTTGTTGAGTTGGTATTTATTTTTGGTGGGATAGGGTCATGGCCCTAGGAGTTCTCAAACACTCAAACGTTGGGAGTCCGTGGTGGGGGAAGCTTTAGGACATACGAGGTATAAATCCGTACTCTTTTTTTTTTTACACTAAAGCACACCTAATTTTGTTTTACAAGTTAATTAATGCAAAAGGGACTCTGCGAGGTCCGTATATAATGACTTGCCTGCCCACCACAAGAGGGACAGAGAGTAAAGGACCTCGCTGTCATCTTGTCAATTAGGAGCAAAACTACCTTAACGAAAGATCTAATCACAATGATAATCAATCTTCTTATAGGCTTGAGGAATTTAAACATATTTGTGGGTGATGCGGTGGATAAGGCACGCCACTCCACTTTAAGAATTAATGACCAAAGGCCAAAACAAGTACCACTCCATCAAGAAACTGCTGCGAATGGACCTCCCCAGGATCGTTCACCCTTTTTGTTTTTTGTTCAAGGCATATACAGGGGCTTGGAAAACATTCAATATACGTAATTTCAGACCATCTAGTCATCTTTTTGTATCTCTGTTTGAATAGAGACTTTTGGATTTTCTTTTGCCATCCCATCATTGTGTGAACAAATAGTGCATATGCTTCCTTGTTTTAGTTGAGAGGCTAAATTCCCACTACAAAGTCGCACCATTTCTAGATATCTGAGCTAAATATCGCAACCGTGTAATGTAACACTCTTCAACGGTAAGACTAATTCCAATGAGTTTTTTTTCCCTCTTCTCCTCCGGTAGCGACAACGGTGTATTGCTCTTCCAGGTTATAGTAAGATTAACTAGGACCAATCTGTAGTGGTTGCAAGGAAACAAACCCTATGAAAAATATACAATTCTACAGAACAAGAAGCAGTGATGGCCTCGCATTGTCTGTGTGCGGTTTTGAAGTCTCTGAATTTAGCTTATAAAGAACCCTTTAGAGTACTTGCATCTAAGATAGAGTTAATCATCCTTGCTAATTACTCTAAAATATAACAGTGCAAGGTGGAAAGAAACGCTTTGTCTGCTGTCTGTACTGTTCTTGCATTCTTCGTAGCAGGCTCCGTTGTTCATAGCTCTCCTGGAGCTTGGTTTTCCTCCAGTCTAGACAGCTTATTGTTTTCGTCTTTTTATTCTGTATGATATTATGTTAGGTTTTCTTGTGATGACAGAACAAACTTATACTCTAATTAATTATATCAGCTCCTTTCAAAAAAAAAATAAAAAATCATCCATGCTAATCAGCTAACCTCCCAATACGTTGTCTTTAAGGGACATTGAAAAATATGATAAACAAGGCAAAGGCAAAGCCTGAGAAGGGCACATTGGTTTCAGTGGGTACTAATCTGGACTTGAACCAAAAAAATATTTTTGAGAACACAAATGATTAGCTTTTCGATATTGATAGATAGAGAGTCTGACATGGAGCACAGGTGGCCGGAAAGGATCGGTGCCAAGTGGCAAAGGGCGGCGCACTAAACAGACAATGGGAGCTGGATTGTGGGAGCTAGCTAGCTAGAGAGATGAATGACATTATCATATACAAGTAAGAATATGGATGAAAATTAATATCAGGGCATAATTATCAATAAATGGTATATGGTTAATAAAGTTAGCAGGAAATTAAATCTTAGGGTACAAAATAGCGGTGGGGAAGAGAGGGAAGGGGGGGTGGCGTGAAAATATGGTGTCACGCCGTCCAAACAAACCTTTCTTTCATTCTTTCTGCCACCCCACGCGCAATCAATAACTTCTTCTACAACATTTCTACTATAGCAGATATAGTGTGTGCGTGTATTAATGTTCATCTCTCTCTCCTGAACAGCAAAAAAAAATAAAATAGTATTCAGTACTATATAGGGCATCTAGATTCATCTCTTCTGCATATTAAAAGCTCTCCTCTCTTTATGTTTCTTTACAACAACATTCACCTATTGCCAAGACATCCTCTTTGTCACTTTCTCTCCCTCTTTGTCTCTTCTCTTATTTTCCTTCTCGTTCTTTCATCTGGTGGGCAGAGCAAGAACAAGGGAAACTCTCAATTTTCTCTGTGAGTATATCAATATTGGTGTAATGTGAAATTGGTTGTAGTACTGATATTCTTTTTGTATTTAGGCCAAATCATTTAATGTTTGTCACCAACTTTAAGGAAGCGGAATTTAAGCTCGCTAGAAGTTGTATTTATTGTTATATATACTTGTTAATTTTCCCTGAGGAATTTAGGGTTTGTAATGTAGAAGCCCAAAATCATTTGAGAATCCATTCTTGACATCGAAACTCCTTGAAAAGTACTATATGTTTTGTTTTCACATACATTAGGTCACATGATGCGGTTATTAACCCAAGCTGGGGAAAATGAGTTTGAATATGCAGATGCCACATGTTTAAGCTGATGGAAACTAGTCCCAGTTTGTAGCTTAGAGTTAGATCATTATTAGGAAAGCAGATAAAAAGTAAGAACACAGCTGGAGAGGAACAATATGTGTGTTTGATCAGGGAGAGGAAGAAGGATCAGATCTAAGCATGTTGAGCACAGAAGAGAGTATATGGCTGTCATTGAAGAGTACTTGTTCATGCTATTGAGTGAGATAGTTCTGTAGCACACAGCCGGTGGGTGTGAAAATGTATTTCCACCACCAGTAACAGGGAGTGCACTGCACTCCAAGAAACATAACATGCTTGTGCCAGCAAAGTCAAGCTTTCGGCCAGCTTTTGTGCTCAATTTACTTTGCCAAAGTTCATGGTACTTGGAAGGAATAAAATCTGTGTTTCGTTTGGTGGGTTCCACGAATGGTCTGCCATTTTATGGGTCCACGAAGTTGCATCATCATTGCTAGCCGTAAGTTGAGAGTTTAAGAATGGGTATTTTGGATATGAAATGATGACAAGAACATTAATTCAAGGGCAAAAACATGTGTGCAACTTCCCATCACCTTTTACAAGCTCTTACCATTTCATCGTATTGAAGAGTCATCCATGTCTCTCAATGTTTCCTTTGATTTTAGGCCTACGCTAAAAGAGCCTTTAAGCATGTGTTTTGTGTCAGTGACTCAAATTTTCTCCTTTCTAGTTGTGATAAGATGTGATAAAGAACATAATCAATATGGATAAATCCTTAAATGGATGCTAATGAACAATATGTTCTCGATCTGATCTTTCTCTCTCTCCCCCCCCTCTCTCATAATCTTCATGTTACTTGCCCGATCAGGAGATTGAAGAATATTGTCAATGCAGATGGAATCCTGTGTTCCACCAGGCTTTAGATTTCACCCAACAGAAGAAGAACTTGTAGGTTACTACCTCAAGAGGAAGATTGACTCACAGAAAATCGATCTAGATGTCATCGCTAACATTGATCTCTACAAAATGGAGCCTTGGGACATCCAAGGTGAGGAGAAATTAACTTCTTTGTTAAGTGGTATATTAAGATCAATTAGGAAGCACTATTTGTGGGACTAAACATACAAAGTTATAATCATATACATACATACATACATACATTCATACATACATACATATATATATATATATATATATATATATATATATATATATCTCCACATGTCCAATTGAAATTCCACAGAGCACAGTTGCAATGTTGCATACCCTATAGTACTGGCTAACTAGGCTTTGGACTAGTGATTTTGAAGAAATTAACCTAATAAAAAGATGGTGCACTAAATGTCTCCCAAGTCAATGCATGCTTTCTCTTGTTCAAGCAATCATTCCCTCTTTGAACTTAAGAAGTGATATTCAAAAGCAGCACTCCTTTTTCTCACAAATTTACACATGCTTTGTGCAAAGGAAAAGTGAGTTGTGACCTGATAATGAAGATACGCTAATGGGGATGGATCTAAGAAAATTGACTGCTATATTAATTTGCTACAGAATGAGGTGGAGGTTGAGGTTTGGGTGTGGGATTTAAGAAAAACAATAAGAAAAATTATTTTTTATCATTGAGTTTTGTAAATAATTGAGTTATACCCAACTATAACCTCAATCATAAAAGCTAAAATAAACAACTTCGGAGAGTAATGGAAATGTACCTAAAAGGGAAATGACTAATTGAATAATGGAAACGAGTTCTACTTGATTTCATTAAATGTGTGCTTTGTGCTAACCAAAGTGCTCATCCTTGATTTGGATTTTACAGCTAGATGCAAGCTAGGGTATGATGAACAGAATGAGTGGTATTTCTTCAGTCACAAGGACAGGAAGTATCCGACCGGAACACGGACTAATAGAGCCACTGCTGCTGGATTTTGGAAGGCAACCGGAAGGGACAAGGCCGTGCTCTCCAAGAACAGGCTTATAGGGATGAGGAAGACCTTAGTGTTCTACAAGGGACGTGCACCCAATGGAAGGAAAACTGACTGGATCATGCATGAATATCGTCTCCAAACATCTGAACACGGACCCCCTCAGGCAAGCTCATTCTTCATTAATTTTAATAATAACCAAAAAAAAGCATTCCTTAAACGCATTCTTTAAACGCTCCTTCTTGGAGTGCAGATATAGCTGTATAGCCAAGCAAGCATTCACACCTTGAAATAATTATAGCTAGCAATAAATGTAACATTTTTCACAAAAAAAAAGAAGAGTACTTCACTATATACAATTATTTTATCATCTTAAAATAATAGCATTATTTTATCCTCACACTGAGCAACTCAACTAATTAGCTTAATATTGGCTGGTGTACGTTTTAATTAGCTAATTATTCTGGGTGTCAAATGCAGGAAGAGGGATGGGTGGTATGCAGGGCATTCAAGAAATCAAGTCCTAATCAAAGACAAGGTTTTGAAGCTTGGAGTCATGCTTATTATGTCAATGATATCAACCCTGCTAGACCTCCTTCATTCTCAGATACTGTAACTACTGCACATAATATGGTTCGACCGAATCAAGGTGCGAGTTTTCAACAGCCCTTCGGCTCGAATTCTGACCTCGTTTCAAACCAAACATTTTTGGATAGCAATAATCAGCTTGTTGACCTCCCAGAACTAGATAGCCCCAATACACTCTCAACAAGTTTTGCAGCAAAAGAAGGCAATCTCCACCAGACCAATGAAGATTACGATGAAGAAAGGAGCAATAATAGCATCCAATATATCGACTGGAAAAACTTTGACACCTTACTAGCGTCACAAGTGACTGATTCAAGTACTTCATATCCCCTTCAAGACTTGCCATCTATACCTCAAAACTATGACCCAGCAGCTGGCCAGCAAGACCAATACGTTAGCCATTTCCTTGACTGCTTTCCTGACTTATAATAACAAAAAGCTCTAGCGCTTATACTGTTCCAATCTATTTAAGGCTATGTATTCGTGGTAATAATAGTGCTATAGTAGGAGCTAAAGGTTAATGTCTTGATTTAGAAACCACTTGCATGCTGATGATGATGATCATTTATTTAGGTGAAAGTTTTGATTCACCTTTTTTTCCCTTTTTTATGTCGTTCCATAATTGTAAATTATGCATCATTGCATGCATATATATACTTCTATATATGATCTTAATTGTGTTTTCATAACTGTCTCTGGCTCTTCGTATTCTTCACTCTTGCTTGTTGTCATAGCATTGTCTGCGGTACTTTATGAATGTTTCTCTAGCCGTCATTTATTCACGTCTAGGGCATAATACAATCATAAAACTTTGGGATTGCTTCCCATGAGTCCACTTTCCAGAATCACATTCTTATTATAACCTCTATTTCAGTTCTTTAAAGTCTATAAAGTAATTCAAGAGGGACATAGAGCACCAACTTTTACTCCAAAACCATGAGGCCACTTTGCCCTCAGCTAGCAGTGTCCCTGTTGAATCCTTCTAACTGAGCCATTGATCATCCCTATTTGCCCTCGCAACTACCATTGTAATTCTTAAGTTTGAACCTGGGCCCTGTTAACCTGATATTCGGCTTGAATACATTCAACTGTAAGGTTAATCTATCCTTTGCTTCCGTTGATCAGACAATCGGGAGTTTATAGGACTTGAAATCACAAAATATATATAGTGCATGCGTTGTTAAATTTGACTTCCACGTTTTTTGTTTTCATTTAGCGTGGAAAAAAAAATTGATGAATTTGCTGAATTAAAATAACTAAAACGGGCATGCTACAAAACTAATTGATGTTTTCACCTCTCCTTATTTTATTTATGGCTCATTTTAATCCTTTTTTTTCATTTATTTTGTTTTTAAATTTAATTTCTAATTATTTTCTTTTATTTTTTTTTTGTGCATGACTTAGTCCTCATTGCTTTGATTTTTTATTTTATTTATTTTTTAATAATTAATAATTTATCTTTTTTTTTGTGTTTATTTTTTAAAATCATATTGACTTAATCCATCAATTTCAATGATTAATCCATTTTAATTTTTTTATTTTATTTTTTTAAAATTAATTTTTTTTCATTATTTATTAGATCTTGAGCTTTGTGATTTGCTCTGATTTTTTTTTTTTGTGAGGTTATATATATCTCATATCTCATATCTCGGATCATAAATTATTAAAATTAAATGGGTTTGCTTGAAATCTGATCTTTTGAGAGTAACATAGGTTGCTCTAACTTTTTTGTCTTCAGTAGATCTATCTCTTTTAAAATAATTTTTTAAATTTATTTTATCTTTCAACATTAAATTAAACTGATATTGTCTCAATTGCTCCTTGTTAGATCTTACTTTTTCAACAAGATTTTTTTAATTAAGTTAATTTATTATACCCTTCAGCATTGAATTTCTTTTATATTTAGCTTCTTAGTTCAATTTAGAATTGAAAATCCACTTTTGAAGTTTAACTTAAGCTTAAAGGTTCTTTGAGATTTGTATGGTTTTTTAATTTTTTAGCTTATTTTTTCGGTTTTATTCTCAAATATTTTTTTTTTAAATTCCTATAGGATTTTCCATTTGTTTTGAAGAAAAAAAAGCATGTTACCTAGTGCTCTTTTTATTTTTTGGCTCTATTCAATTTAATTTTTTATGAGGAGTTTTGCTTTTGAATTAAATATAAGTATCAAATGTTTTTCATCCTTTATTTTAGTTAGTTGTGAGACTTGGATCGACTTATCCCTGAGGTTTATTGGTCATGAGTCAACTTGTTGGATTAAGCATTTTGAACATCAAATGATGTATTTTAAGTTTTTAAATTTTTTTCTTTTTTTCTAAATGGTCCTTGATCATTTGATTTTTTTTTTTGAATTCTTTTATGAATTTGTGTACTTAGAATTTTCAATTTGGACTTTCATTTCAATATTTGATGGTATTTTAGGTTTTAACCCTCAATATTTTTGTTTTAAATGTTTATTCCTAGCACCATTATCAAATTTTAATATGTTTTAGATTTCTTCATTAAATCTATAATCTTGGATTTTCTCAATTTCATCACTTTGGTTTGTTGATGCTTTGTTTTACTTTTTTTTTGTATATTAATTTTTTTTTAATTTTATCTTTTATTATTTGAAGTTCTATGGATTGATGGTTGATATTTTTTTTCTTTTCTTTTTTTATGATTTGAATTTTTTTTTAACTTTTTAAAATACACTTAGAATGCTTTCTCATTATTTTTTTTACACATAAAAAAATCAAGTTGAACCATAACAAAACACGGGCAATCTATCTAGTGCAATATAGTAAAAGAAATCAACTTTTTGGTTTAGTGTTCACTCTCTCACAAAATATTATGAACATAAGACATGTTTAAATTTTGTTATGAAAATGTGTTTTTATCTCTCAACTTTTTAAGATCTTTAAGATTATAAGATACCAAATCCAGTAATTCTCAAAAAACCTCATTTTATATTAAAATTAATTTATTATTTTTTAGGTTTTTTTGTTGGAAAAAAAAGATTTACTGGATTTCAATATTAAAAAAAAAAGTAGTTTTCATTAATAACTATTCTAATGAATAAAATAACTGTTACTTGTGTTAGATGGTTTAATATAATATATTGGGTTATGTGTTTTTTCAACTTTGAAAGCACCCAAGTCTGGTGCCTAGCCCGAAAAGGTCACAAATTCACTGGAACTGCTAGGCTGATCAATACATGCGGCTGGAAAATAGAACCTATGCTAGACCGAGCCCCCTGGTTTAGGCATCTGTGGAACAAAGTATAGAAAAGGCCCGTCTGCCCAACGTGAAGAGAGTGCAAACCACCATGATGATGTTCTCTTTTCGTGTGTTGAGTAGTGAATTGTGATACAAGCATGGGAGTCAATGAGTGATGCAAAAACAAAAGCAAAACAGGATTCAAAAGGTTTCTCCTATGGAAAATGAAGCTGTACTTGCAAAAGATGATTGGGGGATATGCCTGATCGAGGGCCTGAATTCGACAAGATGATGCCTGCCTGCCTCCCTACTCAACCCTTTAAATTTGGAATCAAATGAACCTTGACCATGGGAAGAATATCAGGCCAATAAATCAAAATATTCTTTCCATTCTCTTTATCCTGTTTTTGGATAAAATAGAATGGCAGTGAACCTACAATTGTTAGTTATATGAAACTCTCCTTGCTTGAATAGCATGGTTTTTTTAATTAAAAAATCAGCATAAATTAGGCCACAACATCAACGAGTTTGAGATTAATTTAACTAGTAAGCTCTATCTTTCTTTTTTTTAATATTATTAGTTCAAGTTTTATAAACATCAAGATCACTAATATTTATATGATTATTAACTTTAAATTTCATGAGATTAATTAAAATTCACACAAACTAGTTTAGATATTTACATTAATAATAATAATAAAAAAAGAATTTGAGAGAGTAGGGAAAATACTTCTATGTGCTAATAATCAATTGGATGTTTAGCTTAGTTTTCATGTTTATTATTTAATTATATTTTACTTAACTATATATATATATATATAAAGTTTTATAATTTTATTTAGATTAATTATTTTTATATTTGAATTTTATAAGATAAATTTTTATTTTGTTAAAATGAAATTATTAATATAAATTAAATTGAGTTGTCATTCGAATATTTAGATATGTCTACACCATGCAACACTAATAATTTAGGCCCATTTCTGGCTGCTGTGACAACAAAGCTCAAAAGGGATGGTGCATCTTGTGATATCTATATCCCATGTTTGTGAATATGAGAAATTTGAAACCTATGTACAACAAATAATTTCTTAAGAAATTAAAGTTAATTAGTCCAACTTAGGGTGGTAAGTGTAAACTTTATTAAAAACAAAAAAAAAAACCCTAAAACTGATTAGTGTTACATGGTCCAATTCATAGTAAAACTGCTATTTTACTTTCGATGGGCAAGCTTTGGTTTAGGAATATAAAAGTTTTTTTTCAATAAAGTTGATTTATACTAAAGAAAGGTGTTAATTAGTAATTTTATATTTTTTTCTATAATATAATTACCAAATGACATTTAAAAAAAAGTTCCTTTTGGATTCGGGCTTTTTGGGTTTTTTATATTTTTATATTAATTACTTAAATATTCTTAAAAAAATAATTTTTAAAATTATAAATACAAAGTTATTTTAGATTTTTTATCGACATAATATCAAATGCCACCTTCTAGAATAGTGTTTTTGTTATAGTGGCCAACATATATTCTTCAATGAAAAACACTCTGACAAGAGGTTTTTAATTATTTTTTTTAAAATAATTTAAATTTAATTTTAAAACAAAATAAAATAAAAATATTTTTATATTATTAAATTTTTAGAATAATATAATTACTTTAATGCTCTTAAAGAAGAAACCAACAAAACTTTTATTTAAGGGTTTTTATGTTATTTTACATTGATTTTATTGTAAATTCTAAAGATACTAAGGGTCATTATTATAAATCATATTTATTAAATATAATATTTTTATAATTTTTTATGAGATTATCTTAATTATATATTATAGTTGTAAAGTTTGCAAGTTAACTTGGTTTAACTAAGTTTTTTTGTCTTTTTAAAATTTTTTATTTATTATTAAATTATTTTATAATTTAAGTTGGCTCTAATTGGGTTCATTTTTTTATATATTTATTTATCATTTTTATATTTTTTAAATTACTAATTTAACTAGACTCAGGTCTCAAGTTGTTTTTCTTTAGCATTCTTGTTTTACACAGAAAAGAATTTTACTCGGCCGTGTCATGACTCCAATTTAAATAATATTATTAAACTTTTTGTTAAACAAAGTATATTCTAAATCAATTGTTAAAAATTTCTACATTTTGTTAAACTTTTTTAAATAAAATATAATATTTACTTTTAACTTCAACATATCAACTCTGAAGAAATTAATGGAGATGACAATGAAAATACTTAATTTAGCCTAAAGTTTCGAATCTATATATATTCTTTTCTTAAATAAGATGATATATTTATATTGGATTAACATCTTTAACATGCATGATAAATTGGGTTTATAACTCTATTTATTTTTGTGTTTTAAAAATATTTTTTTATTTTAAATTTATTTTTTATTTTTAGTTAATTTTAATGTGCTAATATTAAAAATAAAATTTAAAAAATAATAAAAAATATTATTTTAATATATTTTTAAATAAAAAATAATTATTATAATAATACCAAATAGGCTCGACGTCAACGCGGAAAGGCTCCCGGGACGCCATTTATTTGTAGCAAAGGGATAGCTTACCTAACAAAAAAATCTTTGGAAATCAACTTCATTTCAATTCCCTATTTTCTAATCATTAAATTAGATTAAAAAAGAAAAAAGAAAAAAAGAAAAGTAAAGTAGCGAAAGTGACATATCATAAGATTTGTAATTCCAAAAACTGAACTCCACACCATTCACCTTTTAGGCATTATATATATATATATATATATATATATATATATATATATTAATGTTTTAATATTAAAAATATTTTTTTAAAAATAAAAATAAATTTATTTTAATATATTTTTAAGTAAAAATAATTATTATAGATATCATATTATTTTTTAAATAATTATAATTTTTAATGGGTTTTCTAGAAAAATAAAAAATAAAATATTTTTATTTAAAAATATATTAAAGTAATTTTTCATTTTTAAAATCATTATATACAAATATTAAAAACATAATTTAAAATTTAAAAAAATTCAATTTTTTTATACCAAACTCTACTGCTCATGAAAATTACTCAAAAATCAAATTTATCTTCCCTACCAATGAAATCCTTCTGTTTCTTTCCCTTCTCTTCAAAAACAGACGCATAAGGAAAAATAAAAACATTGCCATTGCCGTTTCAATTTTAGTCTCGCCGCCCCCTGTTCTTGCCGTTCATCTCTCTAGGGTTCTGTCTTGAAAAGGAAAAAAAAAAAACAACAGAATTCAAAATTTCTCAGAAGCTCACCATCAAGATCAAATCTGTGTTCAAAACCCATTATTTATTTGCCCCAAATCAAAATGGGTTCAATTCAAAACAATGAAATGACTCGCTATTAAACCCCAAAATCATTCCACTAAAAAGCCAGAATTTTTTTATTTTTCTTATATGAATTTATGGCATCGACAAGAAATATTGTAGGTGGTGAAACAACGACAGGAAACGAGAGGGGGAGGGTGTTAACGACGAGAGATGAAGAGAAAGCTAAAGAGGACGATTCACCCTCTGCGAAAAGAGCTAAATTTGAGAGATTTCCATTGACAAGATGGGAATTAGCTGCTGCTATCGGAGTCTTTTTGGTCTTTTCAACGGGATTGTTTTGTATCTACTTGACAATGCCTGCTGCTGAATACGGCAAGCTCAAGTTGCCTCGTACTATTTCAGATCTTCGCTTGCTCAAGTATGCCCTCCTTTTCTATTTTCTTTTAATTTCAATTTTCTTCGTTCTTTTCTTTAATGCTCAAATTTGAATGGGTTTTTTTTTTTTTTGTTTTTTAGGGTTATTTGGTTATATATGTGAATCGATTGTATGAAATTGCATGGATAGATGTGGGATTTTTTCCTCAGTTTTTTTTTTTTTTTTTGTGGTGAATCATAAGGATTTGATTGTAAAATGTCAGCTAAATATTGATGGAACTAGTTTTCCTAATGAAAATACTTTGGTTTTGTTAGTTAATTTATTGATTGGGATACAGGGGTTGTTGAATTCTAATTCTGGAAGTTGTTTTTGAGTGTAGGGAGATGTTGCATTGGAGTTAAATTTTTCATCTTGAAGGTTGATTTGATAGATTTAATTTGCTTTTCATGTGCAATTGTTAGTAGTTGGAAAATTTAGAAGTGAAAGGATTTATATTGTTGGTGGTGAAATTCAGGAATGGGATTTAAGTTAGTCCTTTCATTCGAGACTATGGTTGAGGTCATGGAAATGAAATGAACTAATTTCTTTGTTCAAGATGTTGACCATAGTTTTATGGCAGATTAAGTCATTAGGTGAAGTGGGAGAGTTTTTATAGATTATTTTTACAATGCCGCAGATGTGGAGAGGTGAATCAGATCCTCAATTTTAGCCTGACTAGTCTATATAAATTGTGTAGATTAGTATTGTAAAATCTCTGTGTGTTGGTTTTGATCTTCTAAATGTTTGCCCTGCATGCTTGGCAGCCAGAGCCTCAAAAGTAGTACTGACGTTGTTGTGTTAAAAAAAAATTACCATTTAAAATTACTATTTAGGGGCTAAATGTTCTTGTCTATTACCTTCTTTATATTCTTGTTCTAACTGTATCATACTTTTGCTGAACTACATTGCTCTATTTTTCTTCAGAGACAATCTCGCAACATATGCAAATGAATATCCAGCACAATTCATTCTGGGCTACTGCTCTACTTATATCTTCATGCAGACTTTTATGATTCCTGGAACAATTTTCATGTCATTGCTAGCTGGAGCTCTTTTTGGCGTTGTTAGGGGGATTTTTTTAGTTGTTTTCAATGCCACTGCTGGAGCGTCTTCCTGCTTTTTCTTGTCCAAGTTGATTGGCAGGCCTCTAGTTAATTGGTTGTGGCCTGAAAAGTTGAGATTTTTTCAGGCAGAGGTACTATTCTTTTAATTTATTTGGAATTAACAATTTTACTACAATTTTCATATATTTGCTCTACATTTCAGCAATACCACCCTAATTTGAATCTTTTTGGAATTCAGATTGCTAAGAGAAGGGAAAAACTACTGAATTACATGCTCTTCTTGAGAGTAACTCCAACGCTGCCCAATCTTTTTATCAATTTGGCATCTCCAATCGTGGACATACCTTTTCATATTTTCTTTTTGGCTACTTTATTGGGTCTTATTCCTGCTTCCTATATCACTGTCAGGGTGAGTTTTTCTACTTAGTTCCTGGCTTCTTTTGTGATTTTCTTTTTAAAGTTAGACTTATTCATGTTCTTGCTATAGTGATTGCTTTCCCTTTCAAAAATTTGTGTTGCTTGTTTTCATATCATCACTGGATTATCATCAAAACTCTTAACATATATTCATCAAATATTGCACCACATGGTAGTTCGCTAGGAACCTTTTGTTGCATATCATTAGTAGTTCATTGGTATTAGTTCAGATTGGATAAATAATGATCACCTGGCAGTGGCAAGAGAAGTTTATTTGTGCATCTTTGTTAGGTGTTGGATATGTACAGATTAGTAATTTCCTGGATTTGGTGCTTGATTTAAATGTATCAATTTTATGCATGATAGTTGTGATAGATCTTCTGCTACGTTTGGAACTAGAAATAGCTTGGTAGTGGCAGTAAAGTTGTCTGGAGTGTTTTTCTTAATGTGAATTTCTTTACTGCTTTGAGTGGAGTGTCCTATAAATTGTAGTTGCTAATAACAATATTTTTTGGCATTGTCATCAAGAACGTTGCTGCCAGGCCCTAGAGATGTTTGAAATGAATAACTGATGTTCCAACATTTCTATGCATCATCTTGCTAATTGTGTTGCTGCCAGGCCCTAGAGCTGTTTGAAATGAATAACTGATGTTCCAACATTTCTATGTATCATCTTGCTAATTGTGTTCTCTTTCCCAACATCAGGCCGGCCTTGCTCTTGGGGATCTCAAGTCAGTAAAGGATCTATACGATTTCAAAACTTTGTCTGTGCTCTTCATTATTGGGTCCATTTCCATATTCCCTACCCTTCTAAAGAGAAAGCGAATATATGAGTGAAGGTTGTATTGGCCAGTCTTCCCGCCAAAGCCAGCTTAAGAGAGATCTCTTGCTGCTTGCTTAAAGGATCTGAAAAAAGCTGCAGAGTGGCATCCTTCTTTTGCCACAAAATACATGACACCTGAGTCGCTTGTGATACAGATGGGTTGATTATTCTCCCCTGTGATGACAATGAAGTATAAAGTTCATGCATAATCTCTTATAATATATATATATATATATATATATATATATTTTTTTTTTTTCCATGAAAAGTTAATTCAATGATCTCCCAATATGGATTATTTGTACAGTTGGGAGCCAGCAATGCTCTAGGAAGGTGTTGTAATCCTTTATAATCCTTGAAAGAATCTTGAAAGATTAAGGCTGGGTTGTATTGCTGTTGATACATTTATTTAAGAACTATACTAAGATAGTATTGCCAATAGGATCATTTGGCCTTGTGGTTTTGCCTATTCATTAATCAATAGAAGACTAGAGCAGAAACATGAGCAGTAGCCATGAATTGCATTCAAGCAATGTGGGATGGCAAATGTTGTGAATGCAACAACTTGTGCAAGAACTGGACATAATTAGGTCGGTTTTACATTCGGGATGCAGCAACTCAGGAACAGGATGAAAAACTGTATAGTCCTTGTTCCTGGGCACCTGGCCTAAGAGATTTCTGAAAACTGACAAGCAATCCAGATCTCCCCTTGTAACTTTGGATGTAAATGCGATGAATAGCCTTGTCAAGTTAAGAGACGCATATCGGTTCCTCGCAAGGTATTGAAAACCTCAGAATATCTGTCAATCGATTTGGCCAGCAAACAGGTGTCTCTGAAAGCGTTTCTACCTGGAAATTATGGAAAAACGCCCCATGTTTGGTAATGCTCCTGCTGTCTATATATTGACATATGAACAAGATCTCAAATTCAATTAACCACATCGACATTGAGCAGTAGTTTCATCTTATTCAGATCACGGGTTAATTAAAAAAAGAAGGTCAAAACAATAACGTTTTCACCAGGTCACAAGTCCACCTCGATTTTTAACCGAACCCGCCAGATCAACTCCCGGCCACGCTAGATTCCATGTCAACCCACTATGGTGGCCTGTGTTTCATAATAGTGAATCAAAACAGGCGCAAGAATATAGCAAGTGTTCATTTAAATCTTAATCATCAAGGATCGCGATAACTCGTTTAATATTAAGCTGGGACAGCCGAAAGCAAGCAGACTTGAGATCAGCCACATGGCACAAAAATTCATTAGAGCTGGACTTTGACGACGTCCACAGCAGTTGCAATGGGAATACCTAAATGAAAGGGTTTGGATTTCTTCCGTTTAATTTGGAATGGTGGCTTAAATTGGGTAGAGGAGACTGCATTAACACCAACCCCCCCCCCCCCCCCCCCCCCCCCCAAAAAAAAAAAAAAAAAAAAAAAACAAGTTAAAGAGTTAAACCTCCACATAATGCGGGCACTGGTTGTTCCTGTCATTGACACCTTATTCAGAATGGTGCGCTGAAGAACAAAGGTTGAATATTATGACAAGCTGGCACGAATTTGCCAAAGCGATTCATTATATGAAGAGATGATAAGAAAGGAGTTTCACATCACTACTGCAGAAAAAATACCAAAAATACGAAGAATCAATCAAGAAACAAGCTGCGGCGAGATAGCAAGATGAGAAAGAAAAGAACGGGATATAGGGTTCCATCCAAAGATTTGGATAATTCATGGAGGCCACGAAAGTCTGTGCTCTCACGGATGTATAAGCATGCCACCCTACATTCTTGCATACTGCAAATAATTCATTTATGCAAAATCAATTCTCATAATTCAACATCATTGCCCTTTAAGGGGAATTACAACAACACCAAAAGTAAAAGAACAACTTCACAAAGTATCAAGAGCTGAACTTCAAGTATTCATCCAAAACTCTGCGGGAAATCTTATGAATCAAGAGTAGATACTGGGTAGTCTTGATAGCCAGTGATGCCTGTTATCCTTATCCGAGTATTTGGCTGCATGATTGAGTCAGAGCATTTTTTTAAATATCAGGCAGTAGAAGGTCATTTGAATCAATCAAAGTAGACAAAAGAACAAAGGGAGTCATCTTTCATTTAAATTTCAATTATCAAGGTTAGTGAAGATGATTGCGGCCCTGTCTCATTTAGTGGTAACCCATTGTCTAATTTGAGTGGAAGGGATAATTAAAAACAATTAAAAAAAAACAACAAAAGAGTAAATTTTTAACAAGGAGCGGTAGGAGAAAACTCAAGGTAAAAGGCACATTTTCTATTGGCTACTGAACTTGAGCGAATTTAACTGGAATTTGGAAACTGGACTTTATTAATGTATTGGTATGACTGAGATTTGAAACCACAACCCCAACTGCTACCCAAGTAAGGCCAAGAGCATTATTTTATTTCCTCGTTCATATACAAAAAATAAAATAAACCATGAACATAAAAGATTAAAGATGAAATAAAATTGTCTCATGCATTATTTTTATAGAGAATAAGAATAATGAAGCAATAAGATTATTTTTTTTTTTGTGGTTCCATGCATGTGTATGCTTGAAGTGAGAAGATATCAGATATACCTGTCGATGACCAATATTTCTCCTATAGTTCTTCTTCCTCTTATATTTGAAGACAATCTTTTTAGCATCTAATCCCTGCAATTGTTATACAAATGAAAAATTAGGGAACTTAAAGAAGGGTGCAGGAAAAAAATGATGAAAGTAAAGGTCACCTGAAAGAAAAGATACATATAATAACCACAGTCATGAAACCTACCTGCTCTTCAACTACGGCATGAACAGAAGCATTAGTCACCACTGGTTTTCCAATATAGGCACTTGTTCTTGTTCCCACAAGTAACACCTTATTCAAAACTATCTGCAGAAGAATCAAAGGTTGAACTTTTAAATCAATGCAAAATGCAAAATGCAAACTTTTGAAGAACCTAGAGCCAAAACCAGTTACATAATGTTTCTCTAATAGAAAAAGGAATAATCAATTAGATCCTTTCTATCATCACAAAAGTGTTGCAATCTTGCATATTGATGAATAGGTTCCATGATTGAGTATCACCTTTTTTATTAACAACAAAGAAAATCCTAAGAAATAGGAGCAGCCCCAAGATTTCTTATTTATAGAGGGAGAGAAGAAATTCGATGAAGTAAGATTCTAAAAGGAAGAAAAATTACATAGAAATGAAAGCTGGATGAGACACCAGAGATCATGTTAAGCAAAACCACGTGACATTCAACTTACTAAAGAAAATCTCCTAAGTTCTATCCTTGAGTAGGAATTGGACATAATTTAGTTGTGATGGTTTTAGTTTTAGGATGCTGCATGTAAAGAACATGTTGAACTATGGACAGTCCTCCAACATGGGCACCTGGCTTCAGGCTTTTCTGAAAGCCATCTAGACCTCTCCTTGGACAAATCTTCAGGATGTAGTAGTAATAAATAGTTCTTGCATCTTACGGGAGCATATCATTTCCTTCCCACGAAGGATTAGAAACATAAGTGAACCAGCTAATTGATCTGACCTTCCAGAAGATGGTTTCTCTAAAGGTTTTTTTTCTAATGAAAAACATATCTTTTTCGGTATCTTTGGTTACAAAAGACATTGCCTTTGGTTTATCAAAAGCATTGCCTTTTGGTTCTTGGCATGAACAGATATCCATGAAATCCAGTCATGGCTAAGTCTTAGATAACTCAAGCAATTTTGCAACATCTGGTTCAGCAGTGATCCAAAAAGAGTTATCCTAGGAAATACAGCATGTGGGGTTATCAAAAACATGATAAAAATTTGGAAAGAACGCTTTTACAATCAAAGCTTTTGGAATTCATCCAAATGCACTGTTGAAATTGCCTCATAAAAGAGGAGAAATTTCTGTGTAAGAGAGTATGATCACTGTATAAAATATTGGCAAATGTACAGAATTTCATGTAAATAGAATCACTGGCAGTAAGCAGTATTCTCATCTTGTTTGATCAGAAATCAAACGTGCATTTGAAGATGCTACTATGAGATTGGAGCTTCACATTCACCATTACAGAGAGAGAAAAACAAATCCCCTTTGGCAACCCCAAATCACAGTTTGAATAGACACGAGAACAATTCTTACCACAAAATCAAACAACACTAACTAGGTACGTGGGGGCTGCAACAAACTTGGAAACCATTTTAACTACTTAAGATCTACAAAGAAAATGATAGCAAACTATACCTTGTCATTGACATTTGCACCTTTTAGCCTCTGAACATAAAGCCATCGTCCTGGTATAACAATATACTGGCGAGATCCTACCTGTAAAAAGAATTGAAACCCTATCCCCGGATCATTAAGCAGGCCAAATTATGCAAAAGGTGACTAGCAGGGAAACCATAATAGAACAACAATAAATCTTCTTGAAAACCTCAAAAACATTGCATTCATCGTTGGATAAAAAACACACATCAGTCGTTGACGAGTAAAATATTAGTCTTCTAAGGCACAAATGGCAGCAACATTATAAGTTCAAACCAGAAAACCATCTAGCTAACCATAAAATTACACAAACAAAAACAAAACAAAAAACCCATCAGGGCACACAAAATCAATCCAAAAACATCAATATCAATCAAAAACAAAAATTTAAAATGCTAAAAACAAGAATTTCAACTCCCATTCAATACTCACCATAACAACAGCAAAAATCTCCTCACGCTTAGGGGGCTCTTCCTTAGCAACCTCAACAACCTGCGTGGCAGCAGGCTCAGGGTTAGCCTCTGACACAGGTACTTCAGTCTCCGCTTCAACAACAGGAGCTTCAGATTCAGAGACTTTGGGCCTGGCAAAGAATGTAGGTCTTTTAGAGAAAATAAGAGGAGAGGAGAGCTTGTTAGTGGTGTTTGAGAAAGACCCAAAATTGGGTTTAGAGAGACAAAAGGTTCTGGAGAGAGGAGGGTTTTGGCTTTTGGAGATTTTGCATTGAGTGGTTAACGAAGAACAGAGAGCCACTAGTGCTGTAGAAGATGAAGCGGCCATTTTGGAGAAGTGAGAGCAGAGAAAAGCTCTCCCCCTTTTGTGCTATTCTCTAGCTTTGGCTTTGAAGCTGGGTAGCTTGGGTCATTCATGGACTGACTTATCCTATCCGTTTACAATTCAATTACTAATATACCCTTGAAAACTCTTAAAGTTTTTTATTTTTCTTTTATTTTAAGTCTGTGAATTTGTGAATTTCCTCAAATAAATACAAGTACATGTTAAGAACCCTCTTTTTTATTACTCTTAATTTTTTTTTTATTTTGCATAAAATTATCTCAAACAAGCTTTTATGCCTCGAGATTAAATGTTTACACGTGGTACAAATCATGTTTGTAAAAAATTAATTTTTTTATATATTTTGAATTTTTTTCATGTGTTGATTTTAAAAAAAATTAAAAAAAAAATCATGTATTTAAATAATCACAATTACACTATATTATTTAATTTTTTTTCCCATTGTATGCTCTATTTTTGGACTTTAATGACAAATAAGAGATCATATTTTTTTAGTTGTGATACCAAACCTTAGGTTATTTTTTCTTCATTATGAAAATTAAGTAATTAATAATGGTTGTGAATTGTTAAACGTGAAAACAAAGGCTAATTATGATGATTTAAATTTCCTGTATGTCCCGCAAAAATTAAAATGTAACTAATTATAAATTTCATATAAACTTAATAATAAATTATTTTTTCAATTTTTATTTATTTATTTTAAAAATATATAAATAAAACTAAATAATTTTTTTTACATCAATATATCAAAATAATTCAAAAAAATTAAAAATTAATTTAAAACAACAAAAAAAATTCAAATTATATATATATATATATATATATATATATATATATATTTGGGGACCGAATTGAGGTGTCCTTGGAAAATCACAGTCAATGAATAATTTAGTGAATAACGAAAATTGTAAATGAAACAACTTGAAAGAGAAAAAACAAAAGCCACGTAACGCGTAAGAAGCCGACGGTTGTCTCCCTCACACGGCGGGGATCCCGAAGATTAAACGACAAAGGAAACTCCGTTGCTAAGCATCGAGCGAAGTGTAATCCTTTTGAATTATTTAGATTTCAGCTATAACTTTCATTCTGTTTATAAATAAGAGAAGATGAAGCAGAGCTCAAAATCCAATATGCACAGAAGAACCAAATTTCCCTTGTCTTTCTCATCATCATCACCGTTGATTTTGTTGTTGGCTTTGATCTTTGTAATCAGAATGGCCGAATCTGTTCCTTCAACGGCTGATTCATCATCAACAGCATCGGTTCAGATTGTCTATACCGAGAGACCTCAGGACGAGGAGCCTGAGGCTTACCATATCCGAACCCTCGCCTCTGTTCTTGGCAGGTACCGTACTGTATGGTGTTGTAATTCAGATCTATATAGATATTTATTTATTTATGCTTTGGATTTTAAGGGTTTTGTGTTGTGTGTGTCTATAGCGAGGATGCTGCAAAGGAGGCTTTGCTTTATAGTTATAAGACAGCAGCGAGTGGATTCTCTGCCAAGCTGACACCACAACAAGTTGAACAAATTTCAAGTATGATTCTCTGTTCTAGTTTTTGTTTTTAATTGAAATGATTTCATAAGTTAATGGGATCTTTTTTCATGAAAAAAACTTGAGATTGTTGATCTTACAATGTGAATTTGAGGTTTTCTTTGATAATAGTAAAGGTTCCCTGATTTTATTTTATTTTTTTTATATTCAAGCTCCCGGGTTTATTATTTAGGCCATTTAAATAAGAATTTTGCAAGAATTTCTTCATGGATTATGGATGTCGTGAATTCTGATTTCCATTAGCTGTTATAATACCATATATACTTGAATTATGCATGGAAGCATGTTCTTTTCGTGTTCTTATCATTTACTTCCAATCTAAACACTTGAGTAAAATCAAGTAAAACCTGTTTAATCGTCCTTCATTATTTTGTTCACTACACAACTGATTTCAAATGCAGATGATGCCTCTCTTGCTGAACGGATGTGTAAAATGTGAAGCTGATATGGGTGTATGATTGTTGGCATCATATGGAGAGCATCTTCTTTCTTGAACGAAATATATTGTATTTAGTGGTTTGAGTCATGTAAACAATTCTGTTCTATTGCGTGTGTTGAATGTTTTTGATGATGTTTAATTTCATGTAGCATTTTGCATTTGATATATCCACAAGTGACCTTTGCTGCCATTAACAATTTACTTGACAAATCTTTCTTTATATTCATAATCACATGCTTTTCGTTGCAGAACTTCCAGGTGTTCTTCAGGTTGTCCCCAGCAAGAAACTTCAGCTGCATACAGGACCTGGGATAGGGACGTTGCATTAAATAGCTGTTAAAGCCTTCCCCAACTCTTCCTTCGTGTATGAACAAGTTTATCCCGTGTCCTTTGTTTGTATTGCGACGTTTGAGATATTAATAAAGTTCTGGATCCAAATCTCGTATAGTTTTTTACAATATGTTATGAATATGATGTACATCAGAAGTTCAGTATCTGACGTTTTCCATTGATTCTTAAGTTTGAGCTTCGCTTAATTTTAGCATCAACAGGAAGCTGGGGAGACATAGGTCTTTGTTTCTACTTTCTTTCGCCAGTTCATGTCTGCCGAAGCAAAATCTCTACATGTGAATGTTAAAAATTAATAAAGCACTTTGAAGGGGAAAAAAAGTTGTTATTCCAATCAGCATGCTTTTTGAGGATGGTAAAAATGATTTCCCCTCTCCTATTTTTCTGTTAATTTAACCTAGAAGCAATCAATAAATCGCATGGATCCATCATATTCACTCAGCTCCACAAATCAAGAATAACCTTGTTTCAAACCTTCTTACCCTATTTTTTCGCAAGAAAGTCAGCAAACCAACAGATACAAAGTAAAAAAAGACAAAACCCCCCTTTTTCTTAATGAATTTTATGTTTTGATTGCACTAAAAATAACATATTTTGCTTCCCTTTTGTTTTACCATTGTAACTCCATGATAAATAAGCATAGTTATCAAAAGAGTCTTAAGAATTCAAACCTAATTTAAAGCTTGGATTGTGAACGTATTTGATAAATCTAAATTACGTTTTATTTTTTAATAAAACATCTTGATTGTAGACAATTTTTTTAAAAAAAAAACTAGAATTATTTGGTTAAATTGTACCCGAGTTCAACTTGATCACTTACCAAAAAAAAAAAAAGAGATCAACTTGATCAATAACTACATAAGTAAAAGTTAAAATTAATTAAAACTTAAAGAAATAAAAAATAATTGTAGAGTAAGGTCCTGCATAATCTACTTTCCATGATCGGTGATATGATGACCTGTTAGCGAAAACTATTTGTTAATTGTTTCCAACCAATAAAATTGAGCCCCAAAATCTTGCAATAAAGAAAAAAATCATCCTGAATTGGAATGCCACTTCTGCTCCCCTAATATCGAACTCAAACAAGTATAACCAGTCCTTTCTCTTCCTTCCTTTCCTCAAGAATTGAGAGAAACCAAAAAAAAAAAAAAAAACGAAAAAGGTTCAAACTTTTCCAAAAAAATGAATGAAGAAACCAGCAGAGCACCACCAGCATCAAGAGCAAGACCAACAACAAGAAAGCCCGCAACTTCAGTTTTGCCACATCAAACCCCAAGACTTAGAGACCATTATTTGTTTGGCAAGAAACTAGGACAAGGTCAATTTGGAATCACGTATCTATGTACCCATAAAGCAAGCAGCGCTCTTTATGCCTGCAAATCAATTTCAAAGAGGAAACTTTTATGTAGAGAAGACTATGAGGATGTTTATAGAGAGATTCAGATCATGCACCATTTATCAGGGCAACCAAATGTGGTGCAAATAAAGGATACTTATGAAGATTCCATGTTTGTACATTTGGTTATGGAGTTATGTGCAGGTGGTGAGCTTTTTGATAGGATCGTGGCTAAGGGTCATTATAGCGAGAAAGAGGCTGCTAAATTGACCAAAAACATAATTGGGGTGGTTGAGTATTGTCATTGTCTGGGGGTTATGCATAGAGATCTTAAGCCTGAGAATTTCTTGTTTGATAAACCTGGTGATGATGCCAAGCTCAAGACTACAGATTTTGGCCTTTCTGTCTTTTACAAGCCAGGTTGTTTTTTCTTTAGTTCTTGTGGTGTTGTTTCTTAAGAAGAAATTGTGGTTTTGATCTCTCTTATCTTGTATAGAGAGGTTTCTTTTTTCTTTTTTGCTTTGATCTTGAACCTTAGTGTTTGATTGGTAATCTTGCATTCTTTGTTGTCTTGGAATAAATATTTATAAATTTCAAAGAAATTTCTGCCCATTGTTTTCCTCTGCATTTTCTAACCATTGATGACCTTCTTTGGGTAAACTTAAGTTGCTAGGAATGACGTGTATGCATAAATGTTTCCTTGGTTTCTGAATGGTGCTTCATCAAAGATGTATGGTTTGCTAATTTCTCTCCCATTCCTTTTGCCTACAGGACAATATTTTTATGATGTAGTTGGGAGTCCGTATTATGTTGCACCAGAGGTTTTGCTTAAGCACTATGGTCCTCAAGCAGACGTCTGGAGTGCGGGTGTTATCCTTTACATCTTATTAAGTGGGGTTCCGCCTTTTTGGGCAGGTAGCGATCCTAATTCGTATTTTCTCTCATTCTCTGCATTTCTAGTCTTGCAACGAAGTGTATAGTGTATTTAACTTTTCATACTACTTGCAGATACCGATTCAGGAATCTTCAGACAGATTTTACAAGGAAAACTAGATTTAGAATCTGATCCGTGGCCAAATATCTCAGAAAGTGCCAAAGATTTGATCAGAAAGATGCTTGACAGGGACCCGAAGCAAAGAATTACTGCTCATGAAGTCTTGTGTGAGTGGTTTCATTCTTTTGCATCGGGATATTATTAGTTTTGGACTTTATTTAGCTAGTAAGAATGCAGATATTTAGTAACATTGCTAAAGTTTTTTTTATCTTGTTCAAGACATGATAGCGATTGTTTATATTATCAGGTAACCCATGGATTGTAGATGACAGAGTTGCTCCAGACAAACCTCTTGATTCTGCAGTATTGTCACGTCTGAAGCATTTCTCAGCGATGAATAAACTTAAAAAGATGGCTTTGCGTGTATGTCTTATCCTTGCTTTTCCTGTTACCATTTTCCATATAGACTTTTGTAAGCATAGGAAATTTAATGACAGGAATTTGATAATCAACTTAATGATTCAGTTAATTTTTAGAAAGTGAAAAGCATCTGCTTTAAGTAATATTCATGGGAAAAAGAGGCAAACAACTAAAATTAAGTTTTAATAGTAGGATACCCTGAATGAATTTTTATGTACAGTGGCTTGCTAGTGTTGAAGAATTTTTATTTAAACTTAAAAATTATGAAAATTTGTAATATCCAGATAATAAGCAACTGAGATGCTGAGATCAGGAGAAAGTTACAATCATTGATAGAGTTGTGATGTGATAAATCTTCCAAAGAAGATGTTGTGATGTAAGGCATCTTTTATAGACAATTGATATCTCAGGCATCCTGTGCATTGTTTGAGAAACTTGACAGATAAAGCAAGCATTACTGAGGACAGAACTTTCATTATGCTAGGCACTGTTTATCTGGTTCCCCAGTGTCTTCATGCCCGTGTGGCACCTTCAATTGGAGGATTGGATGCACAGAGCTTAAGGCACCATATATGGTTTTTTCTTAGTATCACATTCTTTAAGCGAATAGCGTGTTTTTTAGCATGTTAAAAAACACGCATACTCTTTTGATTTGATTGCATTAATATTGAATAATGGTGAAGCCTGATCGTTTCAGCATGCTAAGTGGAAGGCAGCTAAAGCAATTGAGTGATGGCCTCTCTAGTGGGCATCTCTGTCAGCACTCAACAGCATTGGTTTGGAGTACACCTTAGGATCCTGAAACGATTGTCCTCTACGCCCATTTCTTTTAAGCTTATTATTTATAATCTCTTTAAGGGATTATCTCAATGCTACTTATACTTCCTATTCTTAGAACAATTCAACCATTAATAGCTTCCTGTGATGTGCAAGGAATGGAAGGAGCGGGAAAGAGAAAATATATCCTTCAATGTTGATAGTTTTATCACTGAGCAAAGCTTTAGATATGCAAAATATCATCACATGCGTCAAAAGCTTGTTTTGTTAACGGACATGAATGTTTGTTCACAAAGAAACTATGCAACAGTGGGAACTTTCACCCAGTTTAGACATTTTGTTCGAGTTTAGAATGGAACTTGCATGCTATGATAAAATATTGGGTCTACTGTTATCTTTTATCTCTAGTTGTGTTCTGTAGAAGCTGTTATGAAACTTGGTGGTCAAAACCATTTCTCTTTCTTGTCTTTCTATGATAAGACAGCTATTTTGTGATAATTATAATGGTGCTTTCATTCTTGGTATTGGGAATTTCTTTTTTTGTAGGTCATAGCAGAAAGGCTTTCTGAAGAAGAAATTGGTGGTTTGAAAGAGTTGTTTAAAATGATTGACACAGACAATAGTGGGACAATAACATTTGAAGAACTTAAACATGGTTTGAAGAGAGTAGGTTCTCAGATGACAGAAACTGAAATCAAGGATTTGATGGATGCGGTAACCACATACAACAAACTGGATAAAGAAAAAAATCTTTTTATTATTTCTTTGCTTTTGTGCCTACAGTCTGAACATGATTTTTTTATATTGCTAACGAGAATTTTTCTGGATAACTGCTGATATGTTTTGCTAACCGTGCACGAAAACTTCTACAGGCTGATGTAGACAACAGTGGAACCATAGACTATGGTGAATTTCTTGCTGCTACTTTGCACTTAAATAAGATGGAGAGAGAGGACAATTTGGTCGCAGCTTTCTCCTATTTTGACAAAGATGGTAGTGGCTACATCACGATTGATGAACTTCAACAGGCCTGCAAAGATTTTGGTCTTGGTGATGTACATCTGGATGAGACAATCAAAGAAATTGATCAAGACAATGTGAGTCTGTATGTTTATATTTGGTCTCCATCTAATAATTCACTTTCCTATTTAATCCTAGTACCTCGTATATATCACCTTCATCATCATTGCCATTATTCTCACACCAAAACTTCTTTATTAGTTCCATATGAACATATATGGGCCTTATAATGGTTTAAAATATTTTACCTATCTGATCTCTTACATTCAGATAAAAATATAATGATGGTAATTTTGGCCACACAGTATAATTAAGGTTTTGCTTGTGGGCTTGAGGTAAGGTCGAAGCAGCCCTTTGTTTGCACATATGAGATTCAAGCAGTTATTAGCAAGGAGGAAATTGATTTCTGGATCATGATGATTCTTCCAGACGAACGCACAGATAATAGATGGAAGATGGAAAACAAAATCTAGATAAGTGGTAGGAAAATCTTGCATTTTCTCTCCAAAGTTTGGTGTTGGTTTTTCCCGTCTGTTTCACTGCACTGGGATCACGGTATTCATATTTGCTACAACTGGTTTATTGCTGATGAAGCCTCGTGCCAGGAGATGGTGAATCTAGATCTATATCTGTTGCTTCTTGCCAGCCATAACCTGGTTTATACTGAAGGTGTAGGTGCCGAATGCCCATATTGATGTAGACAAATATAAAAGATACGAGGGGGTCTTGATCAGTTCCGTTTGCCTGAAATGGAATGAATTTTATTCTGTGTTTCATATTGAATAATATAACGGGCACTACTTTTGCTAAGAATAATATCCTTTAAGTTCCAAGTCCTAACTCAATGTTGTTAATATGTCAATTTTTTACAGGATGGGAGGATAGATTATGGGGAGTTTGCTGCAATGATGAGAAAGGGTGATGGAGGAGTTGGGAGGACCAGAACCATGAGAAGCAACCTGAACTTTAATTTGGCTGATGCTTTGGGGGTTGAAAATGCAACCTCAGATGCTAAATGAAGGCAATAGTTTGTGCAGCCACGAACTTGAAACAGCAGAAATTGGAATAGCTAAACTCTGAAAGCTAGCCCATTTCTGCGTTGGGAGGATAATGTTATTCTTAAGTTACCCAATTGAAGTTTCACATTTATCATTGTGGTTTAACCACAGAAACAGATGCCAACACCATTGACTTTCTGGCCACAAGACTCTTGACATTGCTGTAGATGTAATACTTTGAGACATAGTGGCAATTGTCACATTCTGTGCGAATTGCAGAAAATGTACAAAAATGCTCGCTACTGTGATAACAAATCCTGTTACTTTCATTGTATGGAGTACCTAATTGATGAACATGCTCGCGTATTATTTGTCAGATAGATGAACACTAGACTTTAGTCGATAGATAAAAAGTTGCGAAGCCTTCGAGTTCAGCTAGAAAGTGAGTGGGGGACAATAGATAGCCTCAACACTACTTGAACTCATGAACCGTTCAATTGCAAGATAAGATCAAGAAGATAATATGATTATTTTTGTAATATTTTGAAAATGAAATTCACAGTTAGTTTTAACATTGCTATTATCAGTTATCAATTATGATTGTTGACTTGTTGCTGTTATTAATCTCAGATGAAAAACCATGAGGATTGCAATGTAGCAATCATTACCTCAGTTCAAGCAAACATTGAAGATCTTATAATGGCTACAGCGAGTTTGGATCCTTCACTAGTTCCAAGTCTTGCCACTGATACTAATGGTAAAAACCTCCATCCTCTGGATCTAAGAAAAGAAATGGGGCTGATATATAGAAAAAAATCACAAATTTTGGATCTTTTAAGTGATTTTGAAGCTCTTAGAGCTGCATGTAAGTATTGAGAAAAGATTGGGCAACTAATATTTTGTCTGAATAAGAAGGTTTAAAGTTCAATGAAACAGAGTCAATGAAAATTATATTTCTTAGTCGAGAGTTCAGCAAATGGCATCTGAACATTCAAAGGGTTTAAAGTTTATTTTCTTTTTGTTTTTCAATGGGAACGAATGCTGGCCCAGGCTTGAGTGATAAAAATCACTCCTGTAACTTGCTTCTGTTTGAAATCTTTTGTTTTCGTTGTAGTCCTTCAGTTCGGAGATTGAAGACTGAATAAAAAGCAATGCGATTTGTTCTATTAATATTTTTTAAGCATCTATACTAGTTATATTCAATTCTTCGGATGTTTATTTGGGAATGTAGTTGTATAATTTTTCATATTAAAATATATATTAATAATATTTTTTTATTTTTTAAAAAATTATTTTTAAAATCAGTATATCAAAATAATTTAAAAATATTAAAAACCTATTAATTTAAAATAAATAAAAAATAATTTTAAAAAAAAAACTTATAAAATACAGAAATAAATCTAATAGCATGTAACACCTTAGCACTATTAAATTAGAATTTAATGGATGCATATGGAGTTAATTTAGCATGTAACACCTTAGCACTATTAAATTAGAATTTAATGGATGCATATGGAGTTAATTTAGCAAAATACAAAAAATTAATGCATCATGCTATAACACTGATTCTTAATAAATTTAGCTAAATACAAAAAATTAATGCATCATGTTATGACACTGATTCTTAATTTAGCTAAATACCAAAAACAAATTACATGTTGCTTCACGTTGATGCATTCACGTTAGTCTAAATAGGGCTCCGGTTTTCTCTATGCACATGCTTAAACAACTGCTACATATCTAGGTCTAGGGTTTAGGGTCGTATAGTGTAAGGTTTAGGTGCGGGAAAACTAAGAAAACAAAGGGAAAGGGAAATCCCATCAAGATCTAATTCTTCAATTCAGTTCTTCTGGAATCCTATTGAAGACACAATATTTCAAATCCTTTGAAGTGTTTACTGGCTACTAAGGTATACGATAACATACAACACACAGCAAGAAACTGGTTATATACAGGCACTCTGCCACTTTGCAATTTGAGGAGCAAATATATAAGACTAGAATGCAGATGCTTCAATCTACGATGTCCATAGGGTGTGCATGGCATGTAATTGACTTAAATTAGAAGACTTCAAGGACATTTTGTAAAGCTCCCTGAGTTTTCCAGCATCTCCGCACTTGCTCGATGATGGAATTGGCTGTGCAAAAGCAGCAGGCTTATTTGCATTTGCAGAGAGTGCCAAGGACAGCATTTTCTTTAAGAGCATCTGTAGCTGACCCCAGAATTTGGAATGTATCTCAGGATAATCAGTCCCAAAAGAATCTGATATTGCATCGGATATACGACGTCCTTCAAGCATGCGAGCTAGAGCTGATTCTAGCATCTGGAACAAAAGCAATTGATCAGTGCCTCTCCAGTAACTGTGATAAGAATGCAGTCATAAAGATTTTTAAAAAAATTAACAAGGATCTGAAAATGGCTCAAACAACATTGTTGCAGGGCACAATGAAATGGTTCCTAAATTACCAATACATACCGAAGTTCTTCATCACAAGATGGCTATACATGGCTTCTGGTGAAAATGATAGTGGAAATAAGAATAAAAGTCACAAAAAGTCACCATTACACTGGTATAGATGAGATACCATTAAAAAGGTTGCTGAGATTAAAACTGATAACCAGTCATGACTCAGGTGGGCAAGAGAGACCAAAGAGAAACATCAGTAAGATAGTGAGTAGGAAACATTTTGATCTTTTTGCTGAGACAATCATCTTTGTCCTATCCACCTCTATATTCCTATCCCAACATTCAGTTTATTTGATCAATAAATACTAGATTACACCATGTCAACAGATCCCTCTTTATCACCGAAATCTGTCTTCTCTATTTGCTCTTTATTGAGAAATTCAGACTTGGATGCATCACGTGAGAAAGTAAGGATGGGAATATGAGGATCTCATATAGCAAAAAATGGTCAAAGAACATACCACATTTGAGTGTAAGGTGCTCGAGAGGCTCAATGAAAGAGCTGATCTCTCAATAAGAATAGTCAAATGCATGGCAGGATGTGTCTTAGGACTGTAGAAGTCCATTGCTTTTTGCCAGTTCCTCTCAGCCAGGCATGCATATTGCTTCACCCGCTGAAGATTGTTGTTTCCATTTTTATTTAAATTGGTTTTCTTTAGATCCAAATTCAGGAATTTCAAACAGCAATCCCTCTGGTAGCTAGCAAGTTGAGAGTACGCATATGCAGCTTCTTGTTTCCGTAATTGACCCAGAGATTCATACACAGTCAATGCCTCCCTAATGGCATCATTAGCTGAAATCTCATGCATCCTCACTTCTTTCCTGTCTCTTTTTTCATTTGGACTCATAGTAACAACAGGCATATCTTCCAATGCTCCATTTTCATAAACTCTTGTGGTAACATCTTCTTTAGCCAAAAGCATGCCAAGCCTCAAATATGTATGAGCAAACTGAGTCTGAACTTCATTTCTCAAGACAGTTGGCACCGAATCATCCTCTTCCACAATAGCATTTAGTTCTGCTCTAGCTGCCCCATAATACCTGAGGGATTCACTGTATTCTAGTTTTGCAGTTTGCAGAGCTTCCTTGTAGGCATTCTGGAAGATTGGATGTGATTTGAGATTTTCCATCTTGGACACCATCTCTTCAGCCAATGCTCGTCTACCATGGCCCAAATTACAATTAATTAATATGATGTTGGCATGGTCAGAAACTTCTCTGAACGCATCTATGGCATCTGCAAATGCAAGTTCAGCTTTGTTCAACTCTTTTCCTTCTAGCCTATTCCGACCCATTTCATTACAAACCCACCCTATCTTTTTAATTACAGATTGAAGTTCTGCTGAGCCAGTAGGAAGTCCACTCAAGGCCTTTCTAGCTTCTTGGTAACAACTTAAAGCAGCAGAAAGATTGTATTCTGCATCTCTGACAGCAGGATTGCTAATATATTTAAATATCCCTCCTTTACTTGGTTTGGGTTTTTCTTTTGAAGTAGTTTCACTTTGAGAAGGCAAAATGGAACCTGCATCATGTGTTTCCAAACCACCCTCTAATACATCAGAATTGGTATCTGCCAAGGAATTAATCTTATGCTTATCAACTGCTATACCAGAAGCTTCAATTGCAGTATCATTATCACCTTTGTCAAGCTGAGGATATTCTCCAGAATTCTTTCTACTTTTCTCTTTGTGATGTGCCCGGCCATCATCAGAATCTACCATGAGTGAGTAGGTGGCACCCTTAGCATGGGATCTTTTACTGTGCTTTCTACCATAAGCTACAGAGCGTTTATCTCCACTGCTACTGCTTGCACTGCTACCGCTACTTGCCCTATCACTCTGGCAGCTGCAATTCACCAAGGAGCATGTACTGCAGTTCTGATTATGCTGCCCCAGCTTCTTCTTCAGCCTCTGGACTTCTTTCACGACCTCTGTTGATATTCTCAACTCTCTAGCAGAAGATTTTGTCTCTGATTGATTTGAGAGCACTTTACCCTTCATGAAATGGAACTCAACATAAACATCCCCAACCAGTGTCCATGCCTTGGCCCAAAAGAGGTACGTAGAAGAAAACTGCTCATAAGCAAGAAACCTGTCATTGGAACTGGATTTCACTTCTTTTCTGTTGCCAACACACGATATCATCTTCTCATTTCCAACATTGCATTTTATTGAGGATGAATAAGTAACCATTGAGGAAATAAACCTACTGTCTTCCAAGAACTGTGGCATTGATCCATATACAGCACATGCTAATTCTACTACCTTCAAAGCTTGATGCAGCTGTTTATCCTCCTTATAAGCTTGTCCTAGTGCCAAATAAGATTCTCCAAGAAGAAGAACTAGTTTCCACAATTTTTCATCCACTTTTGATGTTGGTAGCCACTGTCGGATGTCACAGACTTCGATACAATCAGCATCACCACATGCACAAACAGAAAAGTTCATTGAGGAAGGTGGCCCATCAAAATAACTGCCTTCATCAAGCAACTCTGAATCAGAACTTTGCAGCTGGTGCATCCATCTGAGCGACTTGATAGCTTGAGAAACATGATGTACCGCAGCTAACTTAGATGAGACTGGATCAGCCACAGTTTGCACCACATGGGGAGGTGTTGGGGGAACTTTGCACACAGCAACCATTTCATCACTACTGGAACTAGGCAAAACACCTGAATCTTTTGATTCAGTATCATCCAATGCTATCAAATTTCCTGGAGTCGAAATATTTGACTCCAAAGTCATTTTTACCGAGGCTTCTGATATTACTTCCTGAAAAGCTTTTCCCTCCTCACCCCATCTGTCTTCTGCAACTGAAGAGACATTTTCATAAGCAACTGATTCAGAGAATCTACTCAAGGGGTCTGAGGAGTCAACTGGAACTGTAAATTCACATTCTCCTGGGAGTGATTCAAATGTCAATTCCAGCTCCTCATCATGATTCAAAAGGAGCCTTGCAAATTGTTCATGAGCAGATGCACGCACCACCTGTTTATATCATATTGTTTTAATCATCGTGTCCTCAATCATAATTTTTTTAAAAAAAAAACACACCAAGAAAAAGGACCACAACCCTCAAACTAAATGTTACTCAATATTCAAGAAAACATAAATACCAGATGGTCCGGATCATCTAGAAATTCCAAACATTGTTGGAAGAATCTGGCACACTTGGCCCTATTATTAGGAGCCTGCATGAGAAAAACTAGGGATTAGAAACACCAAAACAGCTTCTTATAGTTTCTGAAGTGTTGTAGCAATACAAAATTTCTACTTATTTTATACCATTGAAAGTGAAAGCCTGTGAGCTATACGATAAAGGAGAGTTCCTAAAGAAAATAAGGAATCGCTTCTCCCTCTATGCATTAAAGAAGGCAGGGAGCTTGTGCCATCATCACAATCGTTGGAGGAATGAGTTTTGGGAATAACACAAAGATCAAAAAGTTGAATCATATCTTCACCAGCACTTTTATAAAGCTGTAAACCAGATTAAAATGACCGCATCAGCTGGAAGTCTCAATTAAAATATAAAAAACTTCAAAAAGATAAGGTCAAAATGTATTTTAAAATCACTTTTGTACCCAGTAAGCACCAGGATCTTGCTTGCAGTTTTCTTCAAGGAACCTCAAAACAGAAAGGCCATTTTGTTGGACAACATGAGGATGGAAAGCAGGAGTGCCATCTTCCGAGATGCCTTTTAACAGGAATATATCATCTGTTTTAAGTAGCTCATAACCCTGAACAACACCATCTTGATGATAACATATGGCCAGCTCAGGAACACTAGCCATGACATTGTCAAGCCAGGCTTCAAGCCAAGTTAACGGAGTGACCTGTTAAAAAGGGAGAGAAAAAATTAGAAGACAGCAAATCATAAAACAGTGACAGGGTTACTATTTTTTCATTACCTGTCGAGTTACATCCCATAAATGCAAGCTGACAGCAACGTATTTTTCATTACTGAACAGAAGCAAGTCACTTCCTAAAAGCATGCGGAAATTGTGAAATTGCCAAAATAAAACCCTTAGAAATCCATCATTACTGACTCTTTTATGTTTTTCAGTTTCATGCATTGAGCTTCTGGGCTTCTCACCAAGGTGTGAAGACTTCTTTACAGGATGATGGCCCTTATTTCTTTTATTTTTTTTACTCTCCCAAAAAAAGTTATCCTGTTTAACATGTGGATATTCTGAGCAATGGTTAAATCCTTCATTTCTAGAAACATCATCACTCTGCCCCACAAACTGGGATGCATCTCCCCCTGGAAGAACAGATGAATTTGATTGCCCCTTTGATGAAGCAGGATGGGTGGGCGGACAATCACAAGCCTCCATTCTAACTGAGTGCATAGCAAAATTCAAAAATAAAGATTGATCTGTGCATTTTTTTGATTGATTTTTATGTCTTCTGACCAACCTTTCTCCCTCCTCTGCATCGGGTCTGCATGTAACAATATTCAAGATGTTGAAATATGTGCAAGAAAATTAACAAAACTATGAATATAAAGATACAAACCCTTTGTTGAGAACAAGAGTCTGTCCAATACGGCGTACTGCAATTGATAATCGAGCCTTGGAATATGGTATTTTAAAGATCTGCTTAAGAATGTCAGCTGAAGCAATCACGTCTATTTCATCTCCATACTCCACCAAACCAGATACAGCAAGGGCTTCACATTTCCTAGTAAGATTTGATGAGATGGCATCAGCATCCCAAGGAAATTCTGCCAAGTTTAAAATCCAAACTAATAAGTTCAAAAGTTACAGCTTAAAAAAAGATGAGGAAATAATTGAAAACCTATTCTTGCACTTCTATTTAGCATGAAAAAAGTCAAAGAATCAGATAAAATAACTAAAATTTTTCATTCAAGTCCTAAAACAATTCAACACACTAAAGGAAGTTTGAAGCAGATAACAAATTCCAGTCCACAATGGATAACTGAAACTTCCTATTATAGGACATACCCTGCTAACTAAGATAATAATAGAAACTCCATTATATTCCTAGGGCTTATGGCTAGCTAATCCTCCATATTCAAAACATAACATAAAGCATCTGATTACAGCACTGACCATGAACTATTCAAAGACACATCCATACGAGAAAATAACAATCTCAATTGCCATCTTAACCTCGACAAGTAAAATCACTAAAAAAAAGTGCTCAACCAGAACAACAAGTGCCTCAAAGATCCTAAAACATGACAATCCAACATACCTTTCTACAACTCAATGCATAAACTTACTACAATCATCACATTTCCACTCGCAATAACAGCTTCGATAGAACACCAGTAAAAGATATTCGTTTTCGTCTTTCTAACCAAACATATGCAAATTCTAGCATCTTTATCGAAACAACAAAATCCTAAATCATAAGCCACACCATTCATTCATTTCATCAATGTCACAACTCAAGGTCGAAAACACTCAATCAGTATACAAATTAAACACAAACATGTCTCCACCATCATCAATATAACAAAACGCAATAAATAAAAGTTTACCTCCTTTGAACTTGGACTGTACAGCAGCACTAATCGGAAGAACTTTCTCCGGCAAGTTAGAAACCACAGGGAGCGTATTCAAATCAGTCTCCGTCGGCAACATCCGGTACCTCGGTGCACTAACACTACTTTTTTTATATATAAAAAAAAAAAGTAATTACGTTTTCTATATACATAATACATAACAAAATAGAGAGCAAAAAGAATTATTACGTTTGGCGAGAAGAAGGAACGAGAGCGGAATTGAAGGCGTGGAAAGATTTGTCCGTAGGAACAGGGATAGAACCGCAGAGAAAACCGACAGGTGGTTGAGGTCTAGCGATTTCCAGTGTACCTACGCGTTGTAGTTCTCTTAACGAGCTCGATTCTGATTGCAGAGACGGCGGCAGTGGCGGCTGCGGCGGCGGCGGCGAAGGTGACGCTGATTGTTTCTCCATCTCCATCTCCATCGATTAAATTGGTTTAGTAATATTTATCTCACTTCTTCTTCAATAACTGAATCAAAATGCTGTTGTGGTCTTGTTTTCAGGTTGATGATGATTTTTAGTTGTTTCCGTTTCTTCTTTCTCTTCCAGAACTCGCTGGAAAGTGTACTTAGGACAGCAGCTGTTCAAAAGGCAAATCAATCCTCTTCCTTCGCCTCCTCAAGTCCCTACCGCCTGTAAGGGAAAAAACAAAAACGTCAAGTCGTCTATTGTTTTACAATTTTAGACGACAAGGCTCCGATTATACATTGCCTAATGGACGAGAAGGCTTCAGTAAAACACTGTTGATGCATTCTGTTAATCGACGCTCAAATCACTGTTCATTACTTAATTTACATAATCAGCTAAAATATATCATTTCCTTATAAATTAAAATTAAAAGAGATTAAGAAAACAGTATCAACGTGTTAGTTATCCTTATCCATCCATGATCACTGCTCATCACCTTAGCAATAACTTGATTTTTTTTATTTCTTTCAAAGCGTTAATTAAGAGAGATTAGTGTGCTAATTTGATTTCTTTCAATGTGTTTATTAGTTTATAGCTCACCCTAATCTGATCGAAAAGTTTTAATCTTGCAATTAATTTTACCATTTAGTAAACTGATGAAATTGCATAGAGATAGAACAAACCTCAGTCTTGCTTAATTGGGAAAGATCCAAGTAGTTATAATAATTCATAAAGACAACAAAAGAAATCTAAATCATCGATATATGTATTTGGGAGAATTACAGTTAGAGCCATTGAGGTAAGAAGAAGCTTTGAGAATACTACAACTTATTAAGCTTTTATACGCCTTAATGCGAGGTATGCCAATAACCTATACCCCACGAACATGAATATCAGGGCACCAACACTAATTGCTGGGCTAATTTGCCCTGCGACATCTTGTTCGACGAACTTGCAGTTTGCTCTATCACTTCCATGAGGTAGCGAGCAACCCAGCAAAGACGAAAGATTCTTGCCTTGACCATATTGAGCATTAATAAGTAGCTTGTAGACGTAGAATGTTGTAGAAATGTACTTGATCCAAGCCATGCATGGTGGCAGTTTATGCACGTAAAATCCTCCTGTTAGCACAAATGCTAGCATTGTGATTGTAACTATAGTTGAAGCTTGTTTAGCATCCATTATTGCTGCACCTAAAGCAAGGCCAAGACCCTGGGAGACGAGCACGTAGCCGAGTAAAAGCAGCAGAGTCAAAAGGAAAGCACCCAATTCGGGTTTCAATCCGGCCATCCAATACGTCACAGAAAGAAAAATTGTGGGGAGAATGAGCTCCATCGGCAAGTCTCCGACTATCCGAGACATGAAATATGAAGAGAGAGTGTACATACCGGAGGCCCTTTCCTTCACAAAGATTGCTCTTTCTTGAGGAAAAACAAACACCGAGTTAGAAGATGGGAAGACCCCCCAAAAAATTGACATGAAGAACAGGAGACCCAGACGATCTTGAATATCTCGAAAATCCGAGTGCCACCACATTAGACCAGCTAAAACTGCAGCCATGATTACTTGGGAGATTCTCAAAGTGTTGAAAGACTCATGCTTTCGTTCTTTGAGGCTTCTTTGAAGAAGAATGCTGAATTGGTTGAACCAAGACGAAATGCTAATTCTGTCGCTGCTTCTATGTTCTTTGGAGGAATGGCTTCCAATGAAACCGTTCTCTTTTGTTGAAACACTACCACTCTCCATGCATGCAGCTTTCACCTTCGGAGCTAACAAAGTGTTATAAGATGCAATGAGAGATTGCTTTACATTCGGCTGATCTCTCAATTCACTAGCACCATCAAGTTGGCACACACCTGCATAAGTTAATCGAGAGGTTAAAATTTGTTCAGGTATAGATTATATCCAACAAGCTGACATTAAACCAGCAAATATTCAATATATTTTTAGTAACAATCAAGCCATGCATAGATACATAGCATAAAATTTTGCAATTATTAAGCTATTCACTATTCAATCACGAGGCCACTACAGAACCTCAAAGCTGAAATCTGTTTATAAGTAATTCCCACAAAAATGCATACAAACTTCCTAGCTGGGATTTACAGAGATTGAGATTTCTTGGATTAAAAATTGAATGTTGAGATTTTCAAAAGTAGCCACTTTGAGATTTATAGAGCTGTAGCCTGTTCATTAAAAAAAAAAAAAAAACAGGGTTTTTTTCCTTGGAGCTCAATGTTAGATACAATGTAGCAGTTTAATCTATGCTGCGTTGAACATGGAGAGATCATTTCAGCGTGCCAACGGACCAAAACAATTATATGTATGGGAATTTCACCTGAATAGACTACCTCATCTCTTTTAGCTAGGAATTTGGAATATAACTACAATATGCTAGCTATTATTAGGAACAAGTGACGCACCGATTTTTTAAAAGAGGGTATTGCTTTATCAAGCTTAGATAGAATTTCAGAATAAGACACGGAATCATTGTGATACATGGCACTGAAAATTAAGGGATAAGTATCCAAAGAAAATGCTTAATAGAGTGGAGCTGCTTTTCTTGGAAGCAGAAAGTGAGAGGGGAGGAGGGAAATTCCTACTGATAGCATTGGACCAACCATATAAAATATATCTTAAGATATGACCAGGCAGCACCACTAAGCTACAGCAGCCAACCAAATTTTTAGTAATGATACCAGTAACATGCACCTTATACCTCATTTATATGAACCCAAATCTACCAAATAAAGAATGAAAACGAAACAAGCAGACAGCTAAAAAGGAAATGCACTAGAGATTAAAAAATAATGGTGATTAATTTAATGCTGAAATTCATGCTATATGCACAAAACTATAGAACTAGTAATGAGCAGCACTGCTTAGCTAACAAAAGCTGACCAATGTTTGTGGTAAGGTGGGTGTCCACTAGTGTTTGTGCTGCTATAGAATTCAATTAGTGTATGATTTCAATTATTTTAACATCAATCAAGGCAGATAAAGTTGTTTTATGAAACTTTTGTGAGAGAATGCCCTAGGAAAATGCAAGCCAGCCCAACACGTGCCCCCCCTTAAAGAAGTCCTAGGCTAAAGAGTTGCGAAAAGGCTTGCGAAAGAGAGAAAACATTTTAAAGACTTCTGCGGTGTGGCCGGCCGTGCAATTAATCTTCAAAATGTTGGAGTCAATTTGGAAAACAACCATGCGTAACAAGCCCAGTATCTGCCACTAAAATCTTGACACTTGACCAAAAGACAGAAGAGAAGAAAGAATCCTAGTGATGGCATTGACATAGCACGGAACTGAATAGGAAAATCACTGTTACAACCACCGCTAAACAAGAATCACAAGAAGTTGGTCAGTGGCCACTATCTTTTCAAGATAGCCACCACTCACCATAAGATCACACACATCAAAGCGTCACATATGACGGAAAATTCTCCTAAAATGTTGATGCTGTGAATGGCAGAATTTACCAAGAAGAGGGAAAATGCATGAAAGGGAAGATCAGGATTTAATTAGGAGACAAAGCATCAGAATTAGCTAGGACCCCAATCGCCCTAGTTATCATAATCAAAGGATCAAAACATTTCAATAACTTAAACATCAAATAATATCGTCAGATGTTAATGGCTTTCGGACCCCAACTACATTTTTGCCCAAACTTCCACGTTGCCAAAATCTTTAAACCTGTCCCTACATATATCCACTACTAGCTAGGTGGATATAGATTGATTAGAAAGGAGAGAAGGCTAAAGACCCCAATGATCAAGAGACAACGATGCCATTTGCCACCTTCAGAGTTCTCTTGAGACTAAAAGAGGCTTCTCACGCTATGAATGGCGTCACCGATATTTTCTTCACCTTATCATCATAGTGTCCAAGAATCGATAAAAGAGAAAGCTTTGAAAAAAGAAAGAAAGAAAAACAATAAACAAACCTCTCCAACGTTTTCAATGCAATAAACCTAGCCTTAAACAAGATTACCCGAGGATTAAAACTACAAGTCAAAAGTACACTTAACCCTAGGCTGTAAACCTGTACTACAATTATTTATTTGCGGACTTTTGTCTTAGTGGCTTGCCCCCACCCCTATTCTCAGCAAAATAATGGAGGCAATAATATTTAAACGTACATTCCAAACCTAGATTTTCAAATATTATATATAATTTGATCGAATGTGGTAGTGCCAAACAAAAAGATTGGCATGCAATGAATATATTTCCTTCAAACTTTGAGTGTGCTCCACAGAGATAATCACAACGCTCCCTCCTTTATTAAAGTATAGCATACTACAGTATCAGCTTAATTACTCCATAACCTAATTCATATCTTAACATGAAAATACTTCGTCGGTCTAGGATCTTTTTCAATTAAGAAACTTAATACATTCTAGTTTGGCAAAGAATATACGACGATTCCCTTTAAAGTAACGACACTCGGCACTCAATATTGACAATTTCACTAAATGATGGCTTGTGATAGTGTAAGGAACCACACTCCCAGAAAAGTTGTACAAGTCGGTCAACTCAAGTGTACATCCATGTAATTCAATGTCGTATTGTACTCCATCCAATCCAAACGACAGCAAATGATGTGATTCTTCGGATGAAAACCTAGACATAGCTAGCCGAAAACCATAGCTAAGGATATATATGGCAGCAGGGTCCATTCTAATACCATCTGTACGTATATGCAGTACTCAATTTTGGGTCCTATTTTGTCCTTTACTCGGATCCCGTATTGGGAAAATGTTTCCGAGTAACATTGTATTCTCAACAAAAATTATGAAAGGAGCCTCTATTTCCAACACTCAAACATGAGAAACTCAACCCTTGAACGGCAAGTTGTTCATTTTAGAGATTGTTTCGCAACTATAGTTTAATGTTTTCCGAAATGAAGAGGCAAATCGTAGTTTTCGATGAGATATGGTGGAACACGCACTTCAGATCGCACGTGGAAGAATTAGGGCGGAAAGGTAGAAAAGAAGGGAGCAATAATAAAACAGAGTATAAGAAGTCAAATCGAGTTGGCTAAAAGAGGTAAATAAAGGAAGGAAAGGAGACCATCGGAAAGAAGACGAGGACACGTTGAGAGCAACAGAAGAAATATTGTTCGCCACTATTACAGAACAATCTCTACATCCATCACGATCCCAAAAATCAAAACACGCATCACACTGGAATAATTATTGATTCATCAAACCATTATGATCATCATCACCACCACTACCATCCAACCGCCACCACTAGGTAAGGCAGCTGGCTAGCTAGCTGATCACTTTGTCAGGTGTTTTTTTTCTTAGGTCTTAGAAAGGTGCTGGTAAAGACGTGTATAATAACTCCAACTCAAAATCAAGATTAAAAAATGAATGCCAAGTCATAATCTACAAGATATCCACACTCACGGCATCTACAGCTAATGTGGTGTGGCACAGAAAATAGTTATTGCAGCTTCAGTGGGTCACCATAACCTAGTGTGGGTCTGCCCCAGAACTTAAGAGTTATACAAAAGGGACCGGGATTGTGTGTCCACCTCTACTCTAGCTTATAGCTCTGATCACCGATACAGATGACATGAGAAAAAAAAAAGTATGGAGAAGTAGTGCATCTACATGCCACATGATGTTGCCTTCATAATGGATCGACCACCTCATGATCTGACTCTGTTGCCATCTTCATCAAGTCCTACAGTTATCTCATATATTTTAGTCTTCCAAAACTTACTTCTGCTACCATCTTAAGCCTTAACTACCCCGACCAAGTTAATGCTCACGGGCACATTTCTTCAAGGATCTATCTTCTAGCTAGTGCTACACAAGTGAAGGTTTTCAATATGGCACAAACACGTGCAATTGTTGTTAACTAGATACGAAGGGTTCTGGTCATGCGCACAACCGACTAGGAAAGGAGAGAGATAATATAGCACAAAGAAAATTACAAATTAAAAAGAAGATTGAAGCATACGTACCATTAGCGAGATCAAGGAGAAAATCAGCAGGATTCATGGGGAAAGACGGCGAGTATCCAACCGACTCGAAATAGGCCATAGCTTCACTTCCCTTGCCGAAATACAAACACCTTCCTTCACTTAACACCAGAACTGAGTCAAACATCTGGTAAACTCTACTTGAAGGTTGATGCATGGATGTAACAATAGTCTTTCCCTTTTGTGCAAGTGTCCCTAATGTCAAAAGCAGCCTGTAAGCCGCAGTTGCGTCCAAACCTGACGTGGGTTCGTCAAGAATGAGCAAACTAGGGTTTATTAACATCTCGTGCGCTATACTCACTCTCTTTCTTTCACCACCAGAAATCCCACGTATAAAACCGTTTCCAATTATTGTATTCCCACATTTTGTCAACCCCAACTCGGATATAACTGACTCAGCTACCAAAGTTTTGTCTTGCTTTGATAGTGATTTTGGCAAGCGAAGTAAAGAGCAAAAGACTAGGGTTTCACGAACTGTAAGGTGGGGATAGAGGATATCATCTTGAGTAACAAAACCAATTCTTTTCATTATTTGTTTCACTGGTTTTCTGTTGTTTGTAAGCACTGTTCCTGTGAAACCGTTTGCTTGGATTCTTCCGGCAAGTGCATTAAGAAGCGTTGATTTTCCACTTCCTGATGGACCAAGAATGGCCAGGATTTCTCCTGGGGATGCCATGCCAGTGATCCCATTCAAGATTGTACGGTCTTGAAATTGATCAGAAATTGTGGGGCCATGGCCGAAAATCCTCTTGATATTACTTCCTTTGTTCTTGTTCTGAAATTTCACTCTATACCCCACGTCCATAAACTGCATGAAATAAACGAAAACAAAACAGCTAAAGGTCATACTTATCATCAAAATTAATGAGTCGAGAACGAAAGAAGAAGAAGAAGAAGAAGGAAAACCCTCTTGCTAGAACCCTTCGCAGTACCTTGAGTGTAATAGGATAACAAGAAGACAACAATAAAGATGGGAGGTCACAGGAATCTCGAGGAGGAGGAGGAGGACAAACTTTGGATTGATCTGGGCCGTCCGGTGAGTGTCTCCTGGGAGTTTCTACACCAGTACTAAACACAGGCATGGTCTTTTTCTCTTTAGTGAAAAGGTTAAAGGAAAAAATAAAAGATGAGAGTAAAAAGGAGGGGGACAAAGAGAGAGAATTGATGGGAAATGCGGGTATTGTTTTTATATTTTGGTTTCAGAGAGAGAGAGAGAGAGAGAGAGTGTAGGGAAGTGATGATGAAATCAAGAATGGAGAGAGACCATGAGGGCGTCGCAGAGAGGGGTATATATTTAGGAGAAAGGTGGCGAATGGTTGCCACGTCAAAGTGAAACGCCTACAGAATATGGGCTACGTGGCAATTAGATGATCATGTGACAGCTCTTCAAAAGTTGTTCCAACCAAAGTGATCAACCCAGCACCGTTCACTTTCAGACTCCCCTTTCTTTCTTAGATTCTCATCTCTATTTTTTTTTAATTCTCTTTTATGTTTAATAATAATAATAATATATTACTATTATTATAAATCTTAAAAGAGAGAGAAAGAGCTTTGAGATGCGGGAGTGGAGACCGGAGATGTGGAAAAGCAATTATTACTATATACATAGAGCTGGATTTTAAAAAATATCTTGTTTGTGTCCTATAAGTAAAAACAATAAGATAGTTGTGTGTGTCATTTTTAGAGTATACTTGTATTAATTTTTAATTTTTAAATTAAATTAAATAAGAGTTGACATGGTCAAAATTCAATTTAAGTTTGATTTTTCAAAAAAATAAAATTTTAATTTAAAAAAAACTTAAAAACAATGCTTTTTTAAATATATCTAAGTTAATTCAACCAATTTAAATATAAGTCAACTTTATTATTATTATTATCTCTGGAATATTGACCGATGTTCCTTCTTTACACATCTCTATCGGGGTGTGTGTGTGTATGGTCATAATTCTTTTTTTTTTTAAGTTCATTTATAGCTTTATAGATTTACTAAGCTTTACCTTTATTCTTATCATTTTCAATTTCTAATGTTAGTCATATGGATTGCTAAAAGTTTCGATATCATTATTAAACTTTCAAATAACTAGAAAATAAAGCTCATTGTGATTTTTTGTTCTGTCACCTTTTCTTTTCTTTTCTTTTCTTTTTTCCTTATCATATCCTTTGAATTTTTTGTTCATGAAATTTCTAAGAAAATACCTTTAAAAATTAAATCTAAAGAGTGGCTTGTGTAAAGATAACGTATAAAATTTTACACTAAGGGAATAGAACTAAAATATATCAATGAATATATATGGAGAGGGAGAGAGTTAATTTTTTATTGAAAATTCACAGCTTTTATACGGCAGCTCAATTATCCACTACACTCGGTCTTTTTTTATTTATTTATTGTATTTTTCCTCACCTAAATATTTTTCACACACTTTTATGTTATGAGACAAACAGATATAAGTAGAAATAATATATATAATCGTATACAAGCATACAAATTGTTATAGGAACCAATTTCAACTTTTATTAATCTTAATAGTAAATAAAATACACAAATATATAAGTGTGCTCCCTATACACAAAACTTACATGTTATACACCCAAGCTAGCATCCTTTTTGTCCTTGTGTTCTGCTTGACTTGTAATAAAGGAGAGTGTGGGAAACTTCTAGATTTGAGGAAACACATAGTTGCTAGAAGGAAGATTGGGTCTAGCAGGTAATATAACGTAATGTAACTTAACATATTTGATACTAAAATTATCATACACATGTAAGACTTATATTTACTGATCTTTCGACATATATGTTGTACAAATAACTGTTAATGACTTTTCCTGCTTTAAACCAGAAATGTATGTTTTGGACATACACACCCACGCCTTCAAATTGAATTTTTATGATCTTTTATGACTGATTCTGACTTTTAATCATTGAATTTTTGTTTTTTTTTTAAAAAAAATTTTTAGTGATAAGTAAAGTAATAATAGAGAATTACAGATTTCATAAGTATTAAATGGTCGTTAATTAGAGAGTAAAAAAGAGTTGCTACCACTTGTGATTGTATGAAAATTTTTTACTATATGATTTGTTTATAGATATATAGCATTGCTCTAAAAAGAATAACATTCGGGGTTTATTCGTGATGGGTGGTAGTGAAGAGCTAGAAATATTTGTTAAGAGGGACAATTTTTATAATAGATAAGAAACAGGAAAATTATGAAAATTTGAATGTACAAGGACTGAGCAGAAAGAATGGAAAGAAACATTTCCCCTAATACCTTCACAACTGTTAATTAATGAGTGAAAGGATGAAGATTGGAACTTGAAGCAGCTGGGATCATACTTTTAAGAACTGATTTGGTGGTTTGACCTGTTCAAAGTTTAGATTTCAGATTTTAATGGGATCAATTGAGTTGTTAAGTTATATTATTTTTTTTATTTTTTCTTTAATTTAATCATAATTAATTAGACTGAATTTTAAAACTATAATTAAAAGGTTTGAATAGCATGTTATAACACAACGCGCACTATAAAACTGTAGATGATATAAAATATAGCTTTTTTATATAAAGTAGATCATTTTTTATATAAAAGAGATCATTTTATAAGAAAAAAAAACTAAAAATAATATGAAATAAATATTAAAATTTATTAACTAATTTAAATTTTAGGGGGCATGCTCCCACGTGCAACCCTTCATTTCGTCCTTGATAATTAAGGTTTAAATCTTGAGAAAGATTATGTTCAAGGTGGTTTTTTTTTTTTTACTTCTAAAAGAAATGGGGTGCAAACCACTTGTAAGCAAAAGGCTTTTTTTCCTCTTTTTTTTGTATTTTGTTTTTAATTTCTTTCTCTAAGTTTTTTAACAATTATCTAGATTGATTTTAGATTACTTCATATCAAATAAAACTAGATACAATTTAATTTGAAATTTAAGTTAAGAAAAAAGTACTTTTTATGAATGTTATTATTATTTTTTAATTTTATTTTTAGATTTTTTTACTAATCTGTCATGTTATTTTTAGATATGTTAAATTGAATACGTCACATTAAAACAATATTTATATAATGTAATTTTAAATTCAATTTAATTAAAAAATTTAAAATTCCTCATATTTTTTCACTAATCAGTTAAGTTATTTTTAAATTAGGTAAGTTGATTAATTCATATTAAAATAATTTTTACATAATTTAATTTTAAATCTAAGTTAAATAAAGAGTCGGGTTAAAAGATTTTAAATTTAACCTACTAAATTGAATTTAATAAAATACCAAATAATTCTTCATGATCTAAATATTTTTTATTATATTAAAAAAGTATTAATATAAACTAAAACTCAAAAACTTTTGATGAATTTTCACATATCCATAGTTATATATTATTAATGTAATGACCTAATAGTTATGTAGAACATATGTACAGAGAACCTAAATCTCTTTTTTTAACCTTTTCTGTGAGAATGAGAACCTGGAATATATTTATTTTTTTGCAGAGTATCTTCAGTGTATAAAGACTAAAAAAAAAAACCCCATCTCTTGACTCAGCTCTTCACAATCTCAAGCAACTACGAACAGCTAAGAAAATGGTTAAGAGAATCTAAATTTTATGGTCAAAGAACATGTCTAATCGTGTATTGTTTTTGTATCCCTTCTACGTACTGTAACGTAAATTCTGATAACATATTGGTTTAAAAACACTACACTGAATTATTATATTAAACCTAAATTGGTTTTATCTTTTTCTAACCAAGACTTCAAACACAAACAATTAAAAAAAAAATATTTAAAAATAAACAACAAAAAATGGAAACTGGCAAATGATACCGAGCCTGTTAGTATAATACTACACTGAAATTTAATTTAATTGTGATAGTATCAATACTTAAACCCTCAGTACAACACCGAACCAAAATTTTCTATCACTTTTGATAAATGAATTACGAGATAAAATAAGCTCAAGATATTTTAATTTCCTAAAAATAGATATATCAATACAGAATGATCATATATATTTCCAGAATGTTATATATTATCAACTAAACTGTTTTTTAAAATGAACAGAAAAACCTCTCTTGTTTTTAATTTCTAAAAATATATACGAATTAGAGATATTGATCCTGAGTGACTTATATATATGAGACATTATTATAGTAACTAAAAGTGGTGATAATTTTATTACTCATCATCTCATAAAATATTATTAATTTTAATAATGTGTTTTTTTCTCTTTGTTTTTTTTTTCTATATCTATATTTTTTTTTCTAATTTTTTATTTTAATATTTAGTTTATTAAAAATTAATCTTTATAATTTATTGTGATTTCTTTTTATATGTGGTTAGTTTGGTCTTATAATTCATATAATGAGATTTTGCGAGTTAACTCAATAAACTCAATTTTTTTATTTATATATTTTTTAATTTCATTATTTAACATTAAGTTGATTGAGAATTAAAATTCATGATTTATTTTGATTTGCTTTCTATGAGGTTATCTTGGTCTCATGATTCATGCTATAGATTTGGTGGACTAACTCAGTTAACTCAGCTTTTTTGTGTTTTTTATGGAATTTTTTTAATTTTATCTTTCAGCATAAAGTTGATTATAGATTAGGTTTCATGATTTATTTTGGTTTTGTTTGTATAAAGTTATCTTAATCTTATAACTCAGGTCACACGTTTTGCAGGTTAACCCTTATTTGCTTATGAGATTTTTTATGCAACTATAAATGTAAGAAAATAATATTATTAATATGAATAATTCATGTTAAGAGTTTTAAGAATGGATAAATAAAGTCTTCTGCTCTCAATATGTGTCTATAATGACTTCTAGACCAAAAGGATTTAACACGTAGCTAGACCCATATTTGTTTGGATTTAATACAAATGGTTGAGTCCAAGTATGTTAGGTCTTGAAGATCGCTTGACCTATGATTTCTCAGGTATAAAATATAATTGAACCTAAGTATATTAAGTTAGAAAAATCACTAAACCCACGTTCACTTGGGCTTAACATGTAGCCGAACCTAAGCATGTTATATCACAAAGTATGTTTGTTTTAGAAACTCGTCAAACTCACGTTTACCTAGGTTCAACACGTTACTGAACTTTAGTATATTAGGTTTGAAAAACTCATCAGACCCACATTCATTTGAGCTTCACACATGGTCGAACCCAAGTATGTTGGGATTGAAAACTTGATACTTATAGAATTGATTGTCTTCACAATAGGTTGTTTTAAGTTGATCTTCACTTCATCAAAATAAAGAGTGTTTCTTATGATTTAAAGAGAAATATATTGGCTTTAGTCTTTTCTTGGTGGTTTTATGTGTTTGTATTTTTTTCAAGGCTTGATTCATGCTTTCTTCCAAGGAAAATTTTCTTATAGAATAAAGGAATTTTTTATTTTTAAATTGAGAAAAAAATAAAGAGAAAAATAATATAAAAGGAGAAAAAATTCTATTGAAGTATCTATATGTAATGTTCAAAGATAAAATGTTGTCCCTCATCCCTGATCATCTTAATATTTATACACCTTCAAAGCTTATAATAAGAATACAAGGTTGTAAATCTACTGGAGAATAAGGATTAGGATTGCAAACCTATCATATGAATAAAAATGTAAACTTATCATAGGAGTGGAGAATAGGGTTACAAACCTATCGCTAGGAGTGGGTTTGTATACTCACTATACCCACTCATAAGAAAAATCATATCAAGTTGTTCATTTTATCAAGCATCATAATAAAATCAACTTATAATAAATAAGTGTGGCATGACTTTCATAAAAACCAATATAATCCTATTAATTTTTTATGGTTTTGGATGAATCAATTGTTTCTTTTTCTTTGGGCCAAAAGTTATTAGATCTAATGAGACCTTTCTACTTTCTAGTTAGGATAAAGGTATGGGCCTGGTTATGCATTTTCTTTCACCTTAAGTTTGGTTGGCCTTGGGCTTCGGGCTTGATTAGGTTTTTTTAGCCTTTCTCTTATTTTTTTTTATTTTGGTCTTTTTTTTTCAAGTTTAATTGGACTAAAAGTATGAGACTAGTTGGACCCTTCCTTCTTCCTTTCTCTTTTCATTACTTTCCTCCTTTCATTTCTTTCTTTTTTCTTTTAGGTTTAATTGAGCAAATAGTATGTCTGAGCCTTTTCTTTTTTTCTTTCCTTTCTTTTAGGCTTGATTAGGTGGAGACTATGAACTTAATGAGACCCTTTATCTTTTTATTTTTTTTATATTCTCTCATCTCATTTCTTTTCTTTTCTTTCATTGAACTCAGTTTGCCTTTCCTTTTACTTATTTGTTCTCTATCTCTCATTTTCTTTTCTTTTTTCCCTCAAGCTTAGTTAGGTCGAGTATGTGGGCCTAGTAAGGCCTTCTTTCTTCTCACTCTCCTTTTCTCTTCTAACCAATTAGAATGAGGATTTGGGCTTAGTTGGGCCTATTTATTATTTTTCTTCTTCCTCCTCCTCACTTACTTTTCTTTAAGGCTAGTTGGGCTGAGGTAAGGGTTTGGTTGGGACTTTCCTATTTTTTTCGTAGTCTTTTCTTTCTTCTCCTTCACCGGTGTTGTTCTAATTTTATATTGCGACAATCACCTGCTGTACTAAGTCACAGTACCTCTAAGTTCGGGGTTTGAGTCAGAGAATTAGTGTGATTAGTAAAATGCTTTAGATTAAGCTATATTTGAGATAACAGCCTATAAGAAAGTGAGCTGATATATTCCAAGAGTGGTTTCCACAAAATAGGGTGAAATAAATCACTTGGCTCATGCTTTACCCTTTCTTATTCGTTGTCTTCATTCTAGCTAGTGTTCCATTTACAAGCCAAAATCAACAAATGCAACCTCCCGAATCCAAAATGATGTTAATGGATAGCAACACCATTCTGTACAGATTTGGAGCAAGGAGTCGTTCGACGAAGATATGAAAGATAGACAGCATATAATATGCGAAAAAAGATAATTTTTCTTTAAGGAATTGAGAAATTAAATTAATTATGTGTTTTTGATGCAATGGCCAATTTAATTTTATGTACTTTTCATTTCCTTGAAAAAAATCAATTGTCGTAAAACTCTTTATGCATGAAATCCATTATTAAAATTATATATATTTTTTATTTAATGTCTGATTTATATCTTATTCAAAACAAAGAAATAACGTGTCTTCTGCTATCACATGGCCTCGTATTCATATATTCGAACTCTATAACTTCATAATCACTTTCAGTCGACGAACCCTCGTTTACACAATTAATTACACAGAAAATTAAATTACATCTGTATTTTCTGGACCACATTAATCTATTAATTAATTAATTAATAGACCTAGACATAACGTCCATCACGGGTGATGGACAAAATGTGGAACCTAAGGGCCTTGTTGGTTCGTAAAAGAAGAAGAAGAAGAAGAAGAGAGGCTCTAATGAGGGGCTGTGGTAACTGATGTGATCTAATTATTGGGAAAGTTAATGGGGACATTTTTATTCCATTTCTTGCAATATATTTACTTAATTTATATTGAATTCCTTAATCTTGTTGTTTTTCCAAAAATAATTATAACTATTACAAATATATAAATTATATAACTTTATGAAGTATCAATATTTACCGATTAAAGGAATATTTCTATAAATAATTTGGTGTTGTGGGGGTAATTATGACAACAGCATTTGAGGTAAATGGACAAATACTAGTGATCTGCATTAACTTGCTCATAAATTTGAAGTTATTTCTTTAATCATCATGCACGCAGACGCAACAATGTATTTTTACATACTTAAAGTCTTTATATATATTTGTTTTTTGGAGCACAAATATTTAAAAAAATAATTTTTTTATTTCAAATTAATTTTTTATATTGTTTTGATTTACTTATGCCAAAAATAAATTTTAAAAAATAAAAAATATAGAGTTTTAATATGTTTTTAAATAAAAGGTATTAAGTAAATAAATAAAAAATAAAGCAACCACTCAAATACAAATTACTTTCTACTTTGATTTTCATTAATAAAAAAATGGAAAGAATGGAAGTTACACAAGCTGTTGTGGTTGGGATATCACCACCACATTTAGTTTCCCATTTTGTGCCTTGTCGTTTCCTTTCCCCTGCTATTTGACATCAATGCCGTCGGGTCGTTTTTGTTTATCAATTATATTTTATCCAAAAAATTTATGTTCCAAAAATAGTGGCATTAAACAACAAATTGCAAGACTTCTCCGCTCTTTGGATTTATAAAATGCATGTAGCCAAGTAGATCAAGAGAAAACAAAAAAAAATAGAGCTGAAGAGTCTAACAACGAAAGGTGCGTCTCCTCTCTCTCTCTCTCTCTCTCTCTCTCTAAAGTTATGGGTTCCTCAGCTGCTCTGAGTGACCGTGCCCAAACTGTTCTGAAAGAATGGGACACCACATTTCCGGCTACCAAAACTGTTTCTTCCCTCCGAACCGCGTCTTTTTCCTCCTCGTCCTCGTCCTCCTCATCATCATCATCACTCTCATCGTGCTCATCTTTGTATATTCTTGATGATTCACCCCTTAGTGCGGCCACCCCACTTCGATTTTCCGGCGTTCCATTTTCTTGGGAACATTTGCCTGGAATTCCTAAGAAACAAAGTTACAAGAAAAAGGACTCTGCATTAAAGGAACTCCCATTGCCTCCTCCTGCTGCTTCCACATCAATCTCCAAAAGATTCAATTCCGGGATTCGAAAGAAAAACAGCAATGATAGTTTTCGAAGGGATCCATTTTTTGCTGCATTAGTTGAATGCTCAAAGGATGACGATGATGATGAGCAAGACTTGTCCAATAATAACTTTTGGGGTGGTCCTAAGGTATCAAGGAGCACTAGTGAAAGGTTTGGTTTTATAAATCTCTACACTTCTTGTAAAAAAACTTGTGCTGTTTCTGAGTCAATAGTATATCTTCCAAGATCAAGCAGGACATCATATGATCTAATCAATCGCCGTTCTCGCTGAATTTGCACGATCATCATCTTCTGGAATTTGTGTTCATGTTCTCATAAAATCAAGTGCTTAATTTATATTTGTTTAGTTTTGCTTTCTTGGCTATGCATGTGAGGGCATGTACTGTCCCAAAAACCATAAGTTATTATATTATATGTTAATATAACCTCGAGGAATGAAGGGGGCAGCAGCTTGTTTTTGTTTAATGAATGAATTGCAATGTCTTAACTTATGTTCTGTATGCTATCTTATGAAGATTGTGTATTACACATAGCATCTTTGCTGTCTTTCATGTGATATTAAGAGAACATGAGTGAAGCTTACATTACAACATGTGAGAACAAACAAAGGACCACAGAGGAGAGGGACAACTTCCTTATTAATTTGACTTTGTGTAATGCCATTTCCATTTATTATTTCCAAGTTTTGACACATTATTGGTATCATTGTGTGTATTGGGATGGGTCCAATTGGAGGTTGTTAAGCTACCCTCGATCTGTCTCTGGGTATATATATATATATATATATATAACGTGATTTGTAGTGTGAAATATGGATTCCTATCCACTCATTTATTATAGGATTTATTGGTGATGGTATAATACTAAATATGGACTGACGAGGAGCGAACTATAACCGCAGAAAGTTAAAATTTGTCTCATTTTACCTAGCTTGAAGCACTTTGGGGTCAAAAGTTTGAACACCCAGCTAGGTCTCCAAATTATTCTCCAAACCCAATTCATGGTTTGGCACAAGGATAACATCATTATCTTGATCAGGAATCTAACAATGTTTCTAATTGATTAATTTGCTTCATGCACATCTAATTTGCGGTTTCTAATTAGCGGTCGGTCGTTACATTTAAAAAGATACACAAAATCTAATGACTTAATATCCCCAGATAGCATCATGATTAAGCATCTAGCATCCAAGATTACATATTGAAAAAAAAATTGCTGTTCATTGTTCACAAGGAAGAAATATTGCTCAAATGCTACGAGGGTTCATGCTTTTTATTTTTTTTTATTTTTTTATTTTTTTTTTGATTTACGTGGGGTGTCCGGGCCAGCTTACGCGCACCACGACTAATCCCCACGGCCCACTGAACACCCTGCAAACCCAGCAGGCAGGTAAGGCAGCGCGGGGCTGACAGGCATGCAACTCCAAGGCTCGAACTCGTGACAGCAGAAGGCGCAAAGCGCCATTTCACCGCTGAGCCGGTGCCTTGGGTGCAAACCCAGCAGGCAGGTAAGGCAGCGCGGGGCTGACAAGCATGCAACTCCAAGGCTCGAACTCGTGACAGCGTTCATGCTTTTTATTTTTGATTTACATGGAAAGTGACGAGATTGTAAATTCTTTGAGACAGACGAGCTTTTATATTTTAGATGAGGTGACTGAGATTTTTTTTTTGTTTTTTATTGAAGATTCATTGTTGGGGTTGAAAACTTGCAAAATAAGTCTCCTTAATTAGTAAGAAAACCATGTTTAGGAGCCGATATGAGCTCTGTGTGTGGTTTGTAGAGATTATAAAGAAGATTTTAGTGGGAGTTTTAAAAAGAAAGTTCCGAGAGTGGTGTATAAAATTTTTTTATTTGAAAATATATTAAAATAATATTTTTTAATTTTTAATATTATTATATTTAAATAATTAAAAAATATCAAGCTAAAAAATATTTAAGAATTTTAAAATACATGATTGGCGGATTGTAATGCTAAATAAAGCCGAAGAGTGTAAAAAGAAAAAAAATAAAAGAAATGGTATCATAATTATTTTTATAGTCGCGAACCTTCCTAACCTGTATGGGAACGAAGGTGGAAGTGTTGGAGGCTATTAGAGGCATCAATTAACGCGTCGTAATAAATGGTGGATTACTGTTGAGGTGAAAGGATGACGTCAGTTGCACCGTCTACTTGCCAATATCACCCTTTAACGCCGTCTAATTAGTTCCTTTATAGCAGGATAAAAATTCATGCGTTCAATGCTCGGTAAGAATCATCCTAGGAGTTGTTTGCCATTGTCATTCGCGAGATATATATATATATATTGCGTGTGTGTTTTAAAAATGATTTTTGATATAAAAAATATTAAATTGATATTATTTTTATTTTTTAATTATTTTGATATTTTAATATAAAAAATAAAAAATATTTTAATATATTTTTAAATAAAACACGTTCACACAGTTGCTCCAGCTCTATACAGGGAGAGCACTGGCATGGCATGAGTTACTTGGTTGTGTGTGTCATAGTGGGGTTCATTTTTTTCTTTTTTTTATAATTTGATATATCAAGACCAGCTTATATATATATATATCATAATTTATCATTAAATCTATTAAATATCTTATGAGGATTTAAACTTATGGTGCAAAAAAAAAAACATTTCTGCCAAAATCGCTAGCCCATGCAGGGTTCATTTTTATTATTATTATTTAGACATAATTAGATTTGACTATATCATTATAATCTCTTTTTTTTATTGTTATAATTATTATTAACTATTTAACTTGTGTTTTACAATAAAAAAATAACATTAACACAATAAAAAACAAACTTTTCAAATGTGTCTTTTTACAATAAAAAATATAAATAACAAAGCTTATACATATATTTAATTAAATAAATTAAGAATCATATATTTTAAAATATTACAAAAAATAAAAAATAAAAAATAGTGATGAATATGTCAAGTGAAGAATGATAAAAATATCATGTATAAAGATAACAAAATATATATAAAAAAAACTTTTTTCAATAAAAAAACTCAAAAGTTGCATATTTTCCACCGCAATAGTACTCGCTACAGTGAGGAGAAGATTGGAGAACAATTTAATTATACCATTTTTACAGTAAAATTTTGTTTAAAAAAAAATCAAGAATTACATATTTTTCATCACTACGGTGAAAAATTTGGAGAAAAATTTAATGGTGTCATTTCTATATTAAAAATAAAAAACCAAAAATTACATATTTTTCACCGTTATAGTACCTGTTACTGTGAAAAAAATTAGAGAAAAATTAAGTTGTGCCATTTCCATAAAAAAAAAGTGTGTTAAAAAAATTATAGATTTACCACCGTAAAAAAATTAAAGAAAATTTTAATTATATCATTTCTACAATAAAAATGTGTTTATGTGTACGTGTAATAATTATGTTTGTTTGTATTATTTGTGCTATGTTTAAACAGCAATAATAATAGATATATATTCATGAAAAATACTTAAACCAAGATTTAGATAATTTTCATATTTTCTCTTTTTCCAGCCTAGTATCAATGTTTTATTTTTTATTTTTTTATCTATATATGAAAAGAGAGACCCAATATATTTTTAAATTTTTTATTGAATGATAAAATATTAATTTTCACTATATAAACTATATAAATGTATTAATTGACACATAAATAATTTAATCATGGAATAATTTTAGAATTACATCAATTTTACTATTGTATATAGTTACGGGTACTATGGAGTTTATATACGTCAAACCTTAGAGTTAGGGTGGTACCTTTAATTTCATGACAATTGAATTTTTGTTATTTATTATTACATAATCCATTCATTTTATAAATTTAAACTGATAAATAAAATTTTTAGATATGATTTTTTAACATATTTTTTAAGTAAAAACTTTATAAATTTGAAACTTATATAGATTTATATTTATTTTATATCAAATAAATAAAGATAATAATATTTGAATTTTAATGGAAGTGTGCCCTGAGAGTGATGATTGTAGGGACCATATGATGAATTATTGGTCCAAATTGCAGACTATGCATGACCCATATGCTTATTTTTTACATTATTAAACTAAGTGGCTAAACTAGATATCATAAGCCATAATTAAAGAAAAAAAGAAAGGTGAAGGAAAATTAAGTTAAAGGTAGACCTCCACGAGAAAGCATAAGCAATTAAGGAGTGTTGCTGGTCATAGCAAGGACAGAAGGAGTAATGTAATGCACAATGTTATAATGTGAAATAAAAACGAATCCAATAAGTATTTTTATCAATTAAATACAATATCTTTTCACAACATTATATTTTAATCAAAGATTCCACATCATACCCGAAAGAGAAAAAATGAAGAATAATCTTATTGATTTGTCGCAACCTACTACTAATAGTGGAATATTAAATTTGCGATCAGCCATGCATATGCCCGGTATCTCCCATTATTGTATGAGACATAACCTTACCAAATTTCTAACTCTTTGTTCCCTTCTACCATACTATTATTCAAGAATATGAATTATATATATATATATATATATATATATATATGATCATAACCTACAAAAGAAAACCATAGAACATACATAATATTGCTTCTCGTGCACCCGTTTAATAAACAAGATATGTAAATTAACAATTAATAGGTGGGTTTTAAATATTAATAGACGTGATATGTTAGAAATAAGACATATTACGGAAGTGCTTCACTTACTTTATGTTTCTTTTTTGTCTCCTCTCCTGCTTATTTCATTATTTTAAATTTTTTAAGAACATAAATTTGGTTCTAAACAATACTAATTTTGACCAACAAACCTATAATTACTCATGACATTGATATGGACCCCACCAATTCCATTATAAGGACTTACTCATGATATGGACCGATAAAGTTGTGAAAAAACTTAACACAGAAATGGATTTTTCTGACTAATAAATTTGACATGTCGATCCTGCAAAACATGTCCCTCGTAGAAAGAAAAACACTCTTATTCTTAAAATGAAAATAGTGTTTTTTGGTGTGCAAAGAAAGATTTGTGTGTTCTCTCTTGTTAAATGTGTTGTTTGTGTATTAGAGATATGTAAAGAAGAGAGTGTTCCGAGTGTCAATCCTAAGTTCTCCTGTGTGGAATCAAGCGTTCAAAAATCCTCCCTCACCTTGGTTGGATTGAATTTCTTTTAAAGAAAGTGAAAAGAAATAGGTTCGTCAATTACACTTGGTGGGTAGTATAAATTACTTTGTAGGTGGCACTTTGTTAGGTAATAATAGAGGCGGCACTTGCACATTGGTGCAGGTGATGGTGACATGTAGCACGTAGATGATACGAAAAAAATATTGTTGCTAGGTAAAGTCGATCTAAGTGAATTTATTAAATGGATGTAAATTATAAAATTAAAATAATTTTATTTAAAATAAATAAAAAAAATAAAAAAAATAAAAAAAAATATTTTTTTTAAAATTAAGTCAATTCATAATTCAAATTTAAATACGATCTCGTCTATTTAAGGATAAGCTCTACCTTGTTGGGCTGACCCAAGTAAGGTGAAGAGAACTCCATGGCAAGCGGGGTTGAGTATTTTTTCATACTTCAACATCCCCCAAGTCATTCATAGCATTTCCATGTTATGTTAAATAAACCTAGATAATAATTTTTTTAGGAAGGATTTGTGATCCTTTGGAGGCAATTTTTCACGGAATTTAGAAAAAATTTGTCAGTGATCTAGAGATAATTAGTCATGGGACTTAGAAATTAATGAAGATTTGGCCATGAGACTTTTCCAAGAAAATTTTATGAAGACATTTTATTTTGGAGACATGGAAATATAGTATATATATTTATATTATTACTATTATTATTATATTTTATTTTATATTTTTGAAAAAAATCCAAAATGATATAATTTTGATATTTCTCTTATTTCATGTAGTCAATCACAAGGATTGTTTCTTATGTGTTTATGTTGTATCTCATCCTTTATAAATTCTTAAAGGTATCTTTAAAGATCAATTTTTTTATTTTCTATTTGAGTTCATGAGATTTTTATATGTCCTGTCCATAATTATGAGGAAAGTGACAAAACTTATTAGAATTTTTTATATTTGAATCTCCTTCATTAATATGATCATAATGTTTCTATATAAGGTGAGAATATTGAAATTATAGTAAATTGAGATATTGAAGTTATGGTAAACTAAGTATGGACTTTACAACATATTAAAAAATATCAATGATAATACTTGTATTGTGAATTTATCAAATAATATAAGTATTTATAAGAACTTTAATAATTTAAATATTTATTTTTAATTTAATAATGAACCACTATATTTAAATTTAGGTGTTGACTAGAAATCGAGTTCTTAACAAATAAAAAGGATCATTAATAACATCTAATCTATATATTTATAGATTGATGGATTCAAATTTAAAAAATTTAGATGAGTCAAATGAGCTTTCTTAAAAAAAAAAAAAAGAAGAAATATTCTTAATTTTATAATTTAATTGGGCTAAAATTTTTTGAGTGTATTTCTACAAGCCCAATACCCCATGGAATTGGTCCAAAATGCTAACTAAAGTTGTTTTCATACTTACATTGGACTTGAAAGTTATTATTTTAATTTTTTTTTATTTTTCTAATTAATTTTTGGATTTCTTCCCTTTGAAGATTCATGAAACCCTGGTTTCTTTTCTTTTTTCACTATACATTATGTCACATTCCCTGCATTATTAGATCTATCCATGATCAAGATCGTACTTCTTACTTGACATCTCGTGTGTTAGGTGGTCACTAGATAATGCCTATAATTGAATACTAATGTAGTAGAACAAGATTCTCACTATATATCTTGAATAAGAAATTAGTGTCTTTTGAGTAACTAAATACTGCCTATAATTAAATAACATATCTTGAACAAGCATCCCAGCACTTAGAAACACGATCATCTACAATGTTTGTTATTATGAGTTCTCCCTTTCATAATGAAGTCTCTAAATGAGATGCAGTGAACACATAAATATATGTAGACTAGCAGCAAGCAACCAAGCCGTCCATACCATCACCGACAGTTCGCTACATTAATATGGACCGAAGCTGTGAGCTACTATCGACAGCACAGGGGACCCAATGGCATAATGAAAATCTCGGACACGCTTGCTTGAGAAGAAAGGTTTGTGTTTGTGTTGGGATTTGAAGCATTCACTCTTCATCACGAGGCGTGTCCTAGCTAGCTGAAGGTGAATCTTTAGTTCAAGAGATGAAATAGATCACATTCACATGTGCTAGGTTTTAATAGCAGAAGGAGTGATGATTAAGTCAAACACGAATACATTAGCTAATTAGTGATTTTTTAAAAATGATTTAATCAAATAATAAATTTATTTTTTAAAAATTATTAGTTTAAATTTTATACGGTTAAAAATTTACATGGTTATTAATTTTATAAATTATAAAATTAATTAAAATATGTATAAGCTAGTATAAATATCTATATTAATGTAAAAAAAATATTTTTTAAAGGATAAAGTCATGTATGCAATGAATCATATCGACATTTCAGCTGACTAAGGTACTGGTTAGCAAATTTGGTCTTCAAGTTAATTATCATCGTGAATCAAAATGTAATGGAAGTCTGCAAGAAAAAAGCATCCCACGAAGGTGCAAATAAAGTCATGTAGATGAGACGACTAAGCCAAGTGACAGAAATATAGCAAAATGATTTCGAGATCCAATGTGAGTAAATTAAGCTTTTTTATTGAAAAAATATTAATGGCTTTAATTCTTAGAATGATTTTGTGAACTCCATTAAGTAAAATTAAGTGCACAGTTTGTGTTAGAGTGATAGATGTGGGTGTGAGCCTGGAAATATGATAGAATATCTTAAGCAGCGACGTTTTAGAACTGTTGCTTTCCTTTTGTTATTGATTTCCTGCTTGGGTTGTCATTTATGTCCCCATTCTCTCTTTCTTTACTAGGTTTTGTTTACTGGTTCATGGTGTCTCAATGATATTTCAAAGAAAAGTAGAACGCAAAAATAAAAAAAAACTATTTATTTATTTATTTACATTTAGTACAATTAAAACTGTATTATGTTTTTGTTGCGAATTTAATTTGAATGTCTGCTTCAATTAAGATGCTTTTGATCCAATAGAATTGATAGTATTTTGAATAAAAACTAGCTATTTCTAGTCTATTTATGCAAGTTAAAGTCTTCAAGGTTAATATATTTATAAATAACTTAAATTAAGATAACTAAAACTAAACATGCATATCTCAATTTCTCAATTTGATCAAAGTTCAAATGAAGCAACCTTAATTAAGGTTGCAAAGTGGTAAAACTAAAGTAAGCAAACATGCTACTAAGATGAAATGATATTTTTCTACGGTCCATTTATAATATTATGAGATTAATTATAGATAAATTGATCTTTTCTAATTTTAATTCAATGTGTAAATACTTTATTAGTTTTAAAAGCTATTGTTTTTAAGAATATTGATAAGGGAGACTTCAATTTTTTTTACATTTTAAAATCACAATATCAAGATCATATCACCTTTAAAGCAAAATATTAGGAGCTTTTTTGTATTAATAAACTTATCTCTAAGTAATTATTAAGTTGACTTAGATGTAATTTTATCTTTCAATAAATATAAATATTATTTAAACATAAAAAATAATACTAATAGGCAATATGCTAAACATCGTCTAGCCTCCAAACATCATCTTTTATAATAATATTAGAAATGACCTGTTATAATCTTTTTAGTGATGTTGTACATGTATATAGCAATGTGGTGATTGAATTCTAATAGATTTTTTTCTTTCCTTACTACTTTTCTTTTTTTTTTCTTGCAAAAAATATATATTTTTTAATCTGATTTGATTTTTGTTTTTTAATGTTATTTTTTATTTTTTTTTGTCTATAATGAACAATAATTAAGAGTGTAATTGAAAAATAAATAGTTTCAATCTCTACCTATTTCAAAGCTCTCTAGAAATGAATTTTATGTATGATAGATGTTTTTTAAAGTATTTTTTTAATATATTAATTTTTTTTTATTTTTAAAATTTATTTTTGATAAATTACATAAAAATAATCTAAAAATATTTTAAAAATTAATTTTAAAATTTAAAGAAAATCCTGAACTTTCCTGCGATGGTGCCGTAAAGCTTTTAAAAGGGATTATAATAGAGTTTTGTCTTCTCCTCGTGTTTCTTCTGCGTCCCTTTTCTAACTAGGCTAATGATAATGATAAACCCTTGAAAACAGAAACTTTAACAAAGAAGAAAAACTCCATTTGGAACTTGCGTTCTTTTTTATTTTTTATTATTATCCTACCTGGGCTACACCCCACCGGAGCCTTGTAAACGGCTCCGCCCTTGGAAGGCAGAGGTGGTATTTGTAGAAGATGGCGAGCAGCTAGGACAACATGGACGTTTGAAAATGACAGAGCAATGAAGAAAATGAGAATGAAGCACTTGAAAGAGGCCATCTTTAACAGAGCTTTCTTGCACACACCTTCAGTGAAAAACTCTGTAGTGATCTGCGTCAAAAATAAGATCGGTATTGGGCTTATATAGTTTAATTTGTGATTTTCATAGATTTGGCCACTCGTCCACATATATTAGGTGATGAGTGACCTAGGTTTGGTTAGGAAAAACGTTGAACCCATTTCCCTCAAAGTTATTTGGTAGTTCATCTTCTCAGCGAGTTGTCTTCAAAGTCCACAAATGTAGTTGTGCATGAACTATATAATAACTACATCAGAGAAACAACCAGGTCAAAACGATGCTAATCCTCATTGATGGGCTATCTAACATTTGAGCTCTAGAGTACAGCACAGTGGAAGATGGATGTGATGGTGAGCTAACCGAGAAACAGAAGTTTTTCTCTTCTATATAAGTTCAAGGCAGATCTTGTTTTTCTCATTCAAAACATTGCGAAGCCTTTGCATAAATTTTGAGGAGCGATAACATCTACTGGTGATGGCTTATTTCAAATGCTTCATCTTTGCTTTGTCCATTGCTTTGGCCGCCTCAGGCATCAATGTAGCCTTAGCTGCTCGCCATCTCCTCCAATTACCACCTCTCCCATCGGTGCCGAATATGCCCAAGCCCACATTGCCACCTTTGCCTACCATCCCAACCCTGCCCATAACCCAACCATCTCTGCCTAAACCTACACTGCCTCCACTTCCTAACTTACCCACCATGCCAAGTGTCCCCAAGGTTAATTTGCCTCCATTGCCAAGCATGCCTTCACTCCCTACTATCCCAACCACAATTCCCTCCATCCCATTCCTCTCCCCACCACCCGGAAACTAATTAATTATCCTTGATTATGATTATATACCTTATGAGCAGTGGTCTATTGCCATTACATTGATCTTTTTATATAGGGAGTTGTGGGAGTTATTCAGTTGTTTGTTTCTGATTTAGTTTCATCTATATGAACATTCTCGATTCCTGTCTTATATTTGTGAGTTTGTGCCACTGGATTACTTGGATGTAGTTTGAGATTCTGCTATTTATATATACATGGATTTCTTTTCACTTTTGCTGCTACTACATTATCTACCCAAATCTTAATTAGTCGTTGTTTGTGATGCTAGATGACCTTCACCGCCACGTACATAAGTATCATGAGCAAGCCACATATGCCCAGCTTGCCAAGTTTCTTTACAAGTTAGAGCTGTCTAATTTTACACCATGTGTCTCCGCAATATCTCGCATGTCCCATAGCAGTTTGTAATAGAACGTGTGCAAAGCAAAATAAACCAAGAAAATTGAGAAAAAACTATTGCGTGATATATCTTTAATCATTAAATCGAAATGAGGAAGATTATAAAACAGAAAAATGGTTTACTAGTGGAAAAATTGAGAAAAATATTTTATTTTTTTATCTGAGATTACAAATTTGTATGTAAAAAATATTCCTGATATTAAAAAAATAGTTCTTTTATATAGACATTATAATAGTTAGACTTTTACCCGATATTGTTACTCAATTTTAGACTCCACGTGCTAAAGATGATGTATATCTATTTTGAACCGAGTATAGGAGTGTATCTCATGTTTTCTAGAAAATTAAAGAAAGCAAAAAATAAAAAAAGGTTTTGTTGCTATCACAATATTTTTTTTTTTTGTTCCAACTTAGGCTTTGATTCTGACTTGGTTTCGTACGATATCTGACCATCTTAGTTATATTCTGTCACTCATGACATGTTGAAAAATTGACCTATATCTTTATTAGATCCTAGGGATCATTGTTCTTAGGGCAAATTCTCAGTCAAATTTGGATGCTTTAGTATTGTTAGATCAAAAACCTTTTTGACCAATTATATTACTGTCAAATTCTGTTCTCTAAAAAGATTTTATCTCACTTTGAATCCTTTATCAAAGTTGTAGTCCTAGATGTGTAGATAATTTTAGGCTCTTAAATTGCTTGATTTTGATGTCAGAAGCTCAAGATGTTCCTGTTTGAATATATAACGTAAAGGTAGAGAATTCTACCGTAAGAAAGCTATTGACTAGAGTTTGCATAAAAATATTCTATTTTTGGCCTAGTTTTTTTTTTTGTTCTTAATTCATACTCTTAGTCATATTAGGATTCTCGACATTTGTTAGTTTTTGAGTTAGACCCGACAATCCCTTTTGACCAACTAGATTACCGTCAGTTTCTGTTGCATAGAAATATTTGATCTCATTTTGACTCCTTTATCAAAATTATAGCCCTAGACGTGTAGATAATTTTGGGCTCTTGAATCGCTTGATTTCGATGCCAGAAGCTCAAGATATGCCCGTTTGAATATCTAGTATGAAAGTAGGGATTTCTGGTGTAAGAAGGATTTTTGCCCAAGTTTTTAAGAACACAATTGCAAGACTCTTAAAGTTTGAAGACCAATTGTAGGCCAATTTGAATCTTTTTTTGGATCAAGGACCAAATGGAAAAAGGTGCTAAAATAAGAAAGTTGATTGAAGATAAAATTGGAAAGAAATTTTGCCCTATGAAGAAATTGAACAACAGAGATTCGATTAGAAAAGGAAAATAGGAGAACTGATCACGTTTTACTCTCATTAGAAAAGGAAAATAGGGGGAGTTGATCACGTTTTGCTCTCATTTTATGATTGTCATTTTGAGAACAACCCCTTCCTTGTCTAATTTCTTTCCTGCACCCTCCATCTGATTTCTTTCCTTTTTTTCACTGAAAATCCCTGCTGTTTTTCCTTCTCATCATGTTTGATTTTTGGAGTTGAAGACCATATTTTTATTGTTCCATTTCAAAGGGAGTAGCTGGCCTTATGGAAGGAAAGAAAAGAGCCACACCATCCTCGAAAACGGGAAAGAATCAGACATAAGCACAAGATCAAAATCAGAATATTGTAGCTTTCTTTTTGCATTTTTTAACTGCAAATCAGTAGGGATTTGCGTCCTAGGATTAATGCATTGAATCCTTCCTATATTGAGACATATTTAGACTATATATAAGCCTTTCTAATGACCTAACGGGGGCAGAAAAAAAGGAGAGCAGAAAAATAAGAAAGAGAGAATGGAAAGGAGGAGCAAAAAAAGAAGAAGAGAAAAATGGAGAGAAAGGAACAAAGAAAAAAAACAACAGTTTGGAAGGAAAAAGCAAGAGAGGCAGGCAACGGGGAAACTGGTTATTTACCAGTATTCAAGGAGGCAAGAGAGGCTGTGTCTTCCGGCCTTTGGTTTTTATTTTCAGCAAACAAGAGCTGCAGTTTCTGAAGGAAAACGCAAGAGAGGCTGGCGATAGGGGAAACCAGTTATTTACTAGCACATAGTTGAAATATTTTACCCGTTTTAGCATCTCTATATTCATCTGTCATTTTTCAGTAGCTAAGGAGGCATCCTGGAGCTGTCTTTCGATCTTTGGTTTTTATTTTCTGCAAGTAGGAGCTGTAAGTATAAGCTCCAATCTCTCCTCCTTTGTTATTTTTATACTAGGCATTCGGTTGTAAAGCTATTTCTTCCCTTTGAATAATTGGTTTATGTTTAGAAAAAACGAACGCTTGCCTATTATTTCTTTCATGATTTTTGAGTTCAGCTGCTGTCCATGTAAAAAGGGTTTGTCTATTCATGTTTAGGAACTTTTACATTCAAGGACTTTCATTTTGTTTTCCTTATACCCATTGGAGAATAAATCAGCCGACCTTTTTATTTTTAGTGATTGTTGTCTGCGCATTGAGGTGGCTTTGATTTTTTTTTTATTTGCTTTAAGCTTATTATAAATCATAGAATATATATGACAACTATTTAGCTTTTATTGTGATTTTTCTTTTGTGTGTAATTGTGATGCTTGTGTTTCGATAAAAAAAAAATTAAAAGTTTGCTTGTGTGTTGTATACAGCCAATACCCTAACATGTTTTGAATGCTTCTTTTTTATATACAAAAAAATTTGGAAGTTTTAAAAATGTGTTCTCGCATGAATTTCTTAAACACAAAAAATTTGTTTTCTTGCATTTCTAGATTTTACAACATGTTTGTAAAACTCCAAAGGGTATTGGCCAATATTCCAAAAAATTTAAAAATCTTATTTTGGGAGGAATTCATCTATTATTCACAAAATCTTATTTTGGGAGGAATTCATCTATTATTCACCGCTAATGTTTGGATAAAGAAATATTTAAAGGACGAATATCCAAAATATTATTGGGAATAATTTGTTATTATTCATTGTTAATGTTTGGATAAAGAAACCTAGAGTGGTAAATATCCAAAATAATTTTTTAGAAATAATAAATCCTCACACTTACTTAAAAGAAACTTTGATTATAATTGAGAAAATTTCAATTTTTTTTACTCCACGGTTTACAAGCCGTGACAATATAAAACACCAAGGCAAAAATAGGCTTTTAAAGTACCCTAAATTTCTAAATTTTTGTCCCTCCTCCTTGCAATTTAAGAGTCACAAACTCTTGAAATACTAAGGGAAAAATGAGCTTTTAAAGCACATGGAATCTCCTTGGATTTCTATCTTAATCAATTTAGTTTAAATCAAAGCTAGGAAAATAGATCAGATTAAAAAAACAACAACACCATAGCAATTATAAAGCAAACCAAATACTAAGCAACTTACCTTAGGTAGGACGTAATAGAGGTGCTAATACTTTCGCTTTATGCAACCAGTCCCTTGCCTTAAAATCTCTGAAAGACCAGTTAGGTTTCCTAGTGACCATAATACTAAGTGGCGACTCCTTTATTCATAAAAATAGAAAACAACCTTGAAATCAAAACAGAAAACGACCCTGAAATCAATTAAGGGATCGCCACGATGCCGAGCTCTGCTCGCGAGGGTGTCACACCTAATAGGATAAAGATCTCCTTACAAATAAGAACTTTTCTTAAACTTTCGACAGACCAATAATTAGAAAACATGACAAGATCTTAGTTTTTTATCAGACAATTAAATAATATAACATACTTTAAGTAGAGTGTAGTTTCAGTACTAATATATTTTCTTTACGCAATTGGTCTCCGTACCCGATCTCGGAGACCAGTTAAGGTTCCTAATGACTAAAATAATAGGTAATGATTTCTATTTTCTTTTTTAACTGATAAAGGACAAGAATTTCATATCTTTCTATATATTTGTTAGATACATATGAGAATGGATGATTGCCGCAAGTTCATTCAAGTGTGATAATTAAGTGGAATTTTTATATATAAAAAATACTATGGTTTTTTCTTTTCTTTTCTTTTTCTTTTTTTGTTATAAAAGTAGATAGAGTTCATCTGTTGGAAGGCTAGTTACAAAATTGGATTTTGCAATATTTGAATTTATTGAAAACCACAGTTCACCAAGTGTTTAATTTTTCAAGTAATTAATAGACAAGTGATGAGTCTTGATCTATGATCTACATCTCAGACAACCTAAGTCATAGCACAGAACTAGGTAAGATTCATGAAATACACCAGCTTGAAACTTCAATGTATTATAAAGCTTCTTAAGCGGAAAGCATGTTGGGACTTTGGTCAAACATACCCTGACATCAATTGTTCATCCATGGTCAAATATGATCTGCTTGATTTTATAATCAATATTTTTTTTTGGTGTTTTGAATTATTGCAATGTATTGATTTTAAAAATAATTTTTAAAAAATAAAAAAATCATATATAATCAAATATGAGCTACTCTTCACTAGAGTTTGGTCCTATGCATAACCAAATATGAGCTACTCTTTGCTAGAGTTTGGTCTTGTAATCAACATATTTTTTTTTATATATTTTGAATCTTTTTTATGTGCAGATTTTAAAAAATAAAAAAATTATCATTTTGATTTATTTCAACATTAAAAACATTTCAAAAAACAACTGTAACCATACTACCAAACAGACTTGGAAACACTTATATGACTTTAAGATCCTGTTTATTTTTATATTTTAAAAATATATTTTTAAAAAATTTAAATTTTTTAATTTATTTTTAATTAATATTTTTTTTGTGTTTTCACATCATTTTAATGTGCTAACAATAATTTTAAAAATATAAAAAATATTATTTTGATGTATTTTTATGTGAAAAGCATTTTAAAAAGTAAATAAAACCATATTCTTAAACACCCTTTAAAATTATATAAATATTTATTGCCTTGAACCCCCTATGCAAGTTAGTTTGATCTTTGACCTCACTATATTTTCCCCCATTATCATATTTTCTGGAATCATCTTACGTAAAATGCAGGCCAATTGGTTTCCGTACATAGGAACAGGCCTGCCACTGACACGTGATAAATGCTTGAATCCATCAATCCAATACTGCTATCTAGAAATGAAGACGTGCAAGCTATATCATATTGTTTAATGCAAATTGAATCTTCTTCTGTGCACAAACGTTTCCTTGTCTTGTAAGTTCTCCTGGGGATGTTCATCGATCATCTATGGTTGCGCAAAATATTTCTCGCCGATCACTGCGTATGCCACATTTCCACTCCATCATTGCTTGACCTGAAAGATTTCGGAATTTCTTTTGTTTTTTTATTTTTTAAATTATAACACACACACATATATAATTCATGTCCTGCATGAACAGGAGGATGTGAATTACATTTTACGCCTACTTTTCATGTAGTGAACAATAAGGAGGGGAGGAAAGGAGAAGAAGAAAAAAAAGAAGGGGAATGAGAGAGAGAACGGACAACCTGACGTGGTGGCTATTGTTACTAAATTTTGGATCCCACATGCTAGAGATGGTGTATATCCATTTTGAACCAAGTGTGGGTGTATCTCATGTTTGCTAGAAAATTGACAAAAGCGAAAAAAAGGTTCTACTGCTGTCAATTTTTTTTTTTTGTTCCAACTTAGGCTTTGATTCTGACTTGGTTTCGTACGATATCTGACCATCCTAGCTATAATCTGTCACTCATGACATGTTCAAAAATTGACTTATACTTTTATTAGGTTCTAGGGATCATTGTTCTTAGGGAAGATTCTCAGATCAAGAACCTTTTTGACCAACTAGATTACTGCCAGATTCTATTCTCTAAAATGATTTTATCTCACTTCGACTCCTTTATCAAAGTTGTAGTCCTAGACGCGTAGATGATTTTAGGCTTTTGAATCGCTTGATTTTGATATCAGAAGCTCAAGATATTCCTGTTTAAATATCTAACATGAAGGTAGAGAATTCTGTTGCGAGAAGGATATTGACCTGAGTTTGCACTGAATAATTTCTATTTTTGGCTTAGTTTTTGTGATTTTTATTCTTATTTCATACTCTCAGTCATGTCAGGATTCTCGGCATTCATTAGTTTTTAAGTTAGACTTGGAAATCCCTTTTGACCAACTAGATTACTGCTAGTTTCTGTTCTATAAAATGATTTTTTCTCACTTCGACTCCTTCATCAAAGTTGTAGTCCTAAACGCATAAATGATTTTGGACTTTTGAATCGCATGATTTCGATATCAAAAGCTCAAGATATTCCTGTTTGAATATCTAACGTGAAGGAAGAGAATTCTACCACGAAAAGGATATTGACCTGAGTCTGCACTAAATTTTTTTTCTTTCTATTTTTGGCTTAGTTTTTGTGATTTTTGTTTTTAGTTTGTACTCTCATTCATGTCAGGATTCTCTGCATTCATCAGTTTTTGAGTTAGACCTGGAAATCACTTTTCACTAACTAGATTACTGCCAGTTTCTGTTCTGTAAAAAGATTTTATCTCACTTCGATTTCTTCATCAAAGTTTTAGTCCTAGATGTGTAGATGAATTTGTGCTTTTGAGTCATTTGATTTCGATATCAGAAACTCAAGATATTCCTATTTGAATATCTAACATGACGGTAGAAAATTTTGTCACGGGAAGGATATAACCCAAGTTCGCGGGACTGATTCGAAGGATTTTTTCTGGACCAAGGATTGAATCAAAAAGTGTTAAAATACGGGATTTAATTGAAGAAGGATATGGAAAGCTTGAGAGGGGGGCTGGATCATCATAAATGGAAGGATTTTTACCACATCGAATAAGGAAAATAAGACTTTGCAGCTGCACCCTCCATCTGATTTCTTTCCCTTTTTCTCTGTTGTTTTCCTTTCTCACCACGTCTGATTGTTGGAGCTGAAAAACATGTTTTTATTGCCTCATGTCAAAGAGTGTCACAAAGAGCAGTTAGCTCTATGGAAGGAAAGAAAAGAGCTGCACCATTCTCTAACTAGGAAAGAAATCACTGCTGATCATAAAATCAAAATCAAATTTTCTGGTTTCCTATTTCTGCTCACCCGATATTACACCCTAGAGTTAATAAAATATTTGTTTCCTAAATAAAGCCATGTGTAGGCTATATAGAAGCCTCAGATGCTGACCTAAACGGAGGAGGAAAAATACTGAAAAGGGAAGGCTTTTTCAGAAAAAGAGGGAAAACACAAAGAAAAATGTAAACCTATCCTCTCTAGCAAAGAAGCCATAGCTCTCCCCCCTTTCTCATCTTTTTAAAAACAAAGCAGCCACCCCTCTGATTTTAAAAAGAAAACAGAGATCTCTCTCTAGCTGCATACTGTTCCCTTTCTCTCTCATCAACATAAACCTTTTACCCTTGCTGGTCTCCGCACACTCTGCTCTCTCGAGGACACGGCGTCCCTGAGCCGCATCGGTAATGTTGCAAGAATATTTCTCACCCTGAATGAGAAGAACCAACACGGAATTTTCGAAGGCAAAAGGATTACAAAAACGGAAAGTATTCTTAGGTCGTGTCAAATGCACTGGACATGAAGTTGAGAGATGATTTGGAACGTTTGAAGAAGATCAGGAACCACCGTGGTCTGAGGCAGTACTAGGGTCTTTGTGTCAGGAGGCAGCACACAAAGATTACTGGCCGTTGTGGAGAGACTGTTGGTGTCTCCAGGAAGCGTTGAACATGCCTTTCCTGCATTGAATAAATTTTATATGTGGTTTGGCAGGATCGATCCCTTTTTTATATGATTAATGCTTGTTCTAGACAAGTTTAGAGGAGGAAGAGAGGAATGAAGAGGGACAACAAAAGGAAGATAAGAAAAACAAGATTTGCTCTATATTTTTTTGCAAGTAAAATCTGCAGATACGAGAAAAGAAAGTGTAGGAATCAATGGAGAGTGACGGAGATGCAGAGTAAAGAAGGAGGCTAGAAGCAGATGCAAACATAGAATAGAAGAAGAGGGACGAATGCAGACCGAGCAATGCCATTACAGTTTCTTCATCTCTAGGTCTACTTTCTCCTCACCCATTGCATGCTTTGTTTGTTTTTTTTTTTTTTGTGTTTGAAAGAAAAAGGGACGAATTAATTCACTTGAACAGTGCTCTTCAGCCTTTTTTGAACTTTGCCTGCAACCCCGCCCCCCCCGCCCCCGTTATTTTGTGTTTGGCTGGATCACTTGCATGGGCAAGTGACCCAGCCAGATTTACTTACTTTTTTTTTAAAAAAAAGAGAAAGACATTTATTTTTTGGAATATTTATTTTAAAGTCTGAATTTTTTTATGTTGTAAAAAAAAAATATACACCAATCTCGTATTTAGAATACCCGGTTTTGGACGCAACTGCGGCAAACATATATATATATCAAAAATTTGTTTTCTTGTGTGTTGTATACAACCAAAACCTTAACATGTTTTTTTGAGTTTTTTTTTATATAGAAAATTTTTTGGAAGTTTTGAAAATGTGTTTTCGCATGGATTTCTTAAAGACAAAAATTATTTTCTTGCATTTGTGGATTTTACAACATGTTTATAAAACTCCAAAGGGTATTGGCCAATATTCTAAAAAAAATATAAAAATCTTATTTTGGGGGGAATTCATCTATTATTTACCGTTAATGTTTGGATAAAGAAATCCTTAAAGGATGAATATCCAAAATATTACTGGGAATAATTTGTTATTATTCATTGTTAATATTTGGATAAAGAAACCCAGAGTGATAAATATTCAAAATAATTTTCTAGGAATAATAAATCCGCACACTTCCTTGAAAGAGGCCTTGATTATAATCGAGGACTTTTCAATGTTTTTTACTCCACGGTTTATGAGTCATGACAGTATAACAACACTAAGATAAAAAATAGATTTTTAAAGCACTCTAGATTTCTAATTTTTATCCCTCTTTATGATTTACGAGTTGCAAACTCTAGAAATACCAAGGGAAAAATGAGCTTGTAAAACACTTTAAATCTCCTTGGATTTCTTTCTTAATAAATTTAGTTAGAATCAAGCCGAGAAAAACTGATGGCATTAAAAAAAAAACACCAACACCATAGCAATTATAAGACAAACCAAACACCAAGCAGCTTACCTTAGGTAGGGCGTATTAGGGGTGCTAACACCTTCCCTTTACGCAACCAGTCCCTTGCCTTAGAATCCTTAAAAGACCAGTTAGGTTTTCTAGTGATCATAATACTAGGTGGCGACTCCCTTTTACATAAAAATAAATCTAAGAGATCCTGAAATCAATTGATGGTCGCCGCGCTCCGGTCGCAATGGTGCGACAGTGGCGGCGGTCGTCACTGGTATGGCTGAAGATGGTGGAAGAGCTGGTGGTTGCAACGGTAGAGGTTGGCATTGGTCATGGCTGAAAGAAGAAAAAGTTGCAGAGTAGAAAGTCTGCATCGGGGAGAAGGAAAGAAAGGAGAGGAGAGAAACGTCTGTTGATGTAGGAGAAAGGTTTCTATGGTGGAGCTGGTGGTGGGAAGACCAATGATGGTGTGCTGCCGGTGACTGCAGCAGTGGAGGGAGAAAAAAACAGAAAAACAAAGAGAAACCGGCAAAAACTGGGAAGAGACTGATTTTTTGACTTATTTTGGACCCGACTTTCTCCACTCTCAAGCGATGAAATCCACCTCTATTTAGGCAGTGGAATAGGGTAATCTTGTTTACACTGAAGAAAAATTTCAACCCTTGATTCAGTTGGGAAGGATCCCAAGCATTAACTCAAAGTAGGTATCATGAGTTGCAAAATCTACAGACAAAAGCTGACTGAGTTGATCTATTTAGGCTATCACCTGAGATGATAAATTGTCATTTAGCATGAACTAATCATATTGGGATGTAGATAAAGTGTAAAGGATCATTTCTGTATAAGATTTGTCAAATTTAGTTGATGTTAGGTATATTAAATATTGCTGCAAATTAAGTAACTATATTAGCTTTTTCAGAAAAAAAAAGAAGATAATGAACAATGTCGATTCCTCTTTTGCTAATGTTTATTTCAGTCCTCTCTATTTCAATTGCTTTCAATTGAACCGTAATTGACCCTAAACCTTTTTTATTTAATGTAATTAAGTCCATAATTTCAATTAATTAACTTGGTAAAAATTAAATTTGGTCTCTTAAAATTTCAATCTTCTTAATTAAGCCAAAATTAGGCTCCCAAACTTAATTTTTCACCAATTAAGCCCAAAATGAAATTAATTTGACCCATTTAAAGTATATTTAAATCCTTGCACTTAATTAAATCCTTCAATTGGACCCAAATTAATTCTTAAACATAATTAAAATTTAATTTGGCCCATGATTAAATCAATTTGGATTATTAAAAGTTTAATAATTTCATTGGACTCAATTTTTATGCAAATTCATTCAATAATCATTCAATTTAACCTTGAATTTGCATTTTTCTCTATTTTTGGGCATAAAAGGGTACAATTAGGCCTTGAATTTCCTCAAAAAAAATTGTAGCTTGATTTTTTCCTATTTTTGTAGCCCTTCTTTATCTGCTTTCTCTGCATTATCAACCTTTATTTTATTTTTTGATTTTGATTTTTGAAAAAAATAATTTTTGAAGAATAACCCAAAATTGGGTTATTATAGTTGCCCTTCTCTTTACAATTCTTATGATAGAAAGTTATGAGACTTTAGATGGTAAGCATTTGTAAAGAAGAAAAGGAAGAATGAGATGATGGGTTTATCATATTAAGAAATGATGAATCCTTTTGAGGGCTAGAAAGCACACTCAAAGTAAAAACGAAAGATTTTTCTTTCGAAAATTCAGAGATTTTGAAGTGGTCGAATAGTCATAGGTGACCTACCCAAAGAAAATTAAAAAAAGGTTTTTTTTTTTGAGATGGTCTTATTTTAATGAGTGATCTACCCAAATGAAAAACGTAAAGATTTTTCAAAAAGGTGAAAAATGCAAGATTTTTAAAAGTGGTGAAAAATACAAAGATTTTTCAATGTGGTCTTATTGTAATAGGTGACCTGCCTAGACGAAAATTTTTGGAGGTGGTAAGAAATGAGAAGATTTCACAAAATGGTTTTCTTGTAATGGGAAACCAGCTTAAAAATGGAAGATTTTGAAAAGAGTTTTTGAAGAGGTCTGATTATGACGGATGACCTGCTTAGGTAAAAAAGATGAAATGTCTTGAAGAGACAACATAATAAGGCTTGAAGGCACAATATTGAAAAGATGGAAGCTCAAAGGAGTGTTTGAAAAAGATAGGACTAGAAGGGGAACAAGGGTAGAAAAACACACTTGAAAGCAGGTAGGGTTAGAAAACACAGTACTTGAGAGGTGAGGGCTCAAAGGCGCACTTGAAAGGAGGTAGAGTTAGAAAACATACCACCTAAAGTGTGAGGGCTCGAAGGCGCACTCAAAAGGAGGCATGGTTAGAAAATGCATTACACAAGGTGATGACTCAAAGGAATACTTAAAAAGAGATAGGTTTAGAAAACACACTACCCAAGGTGTGAGGGCTCAAAAGCGCACTCGAAAGGAGGTAAAGTTAGAAAATGCACTACCTAATACGGTGACTCAAAGGCACATTTAAAAAGAGACAGGGTTAGAAAACACATTACCTAAGGTGTGAGGGCTCGAAGTCGCACTTGAAAGGAGGTAAAGTTAGAAAACGCATTACCTAAGGTGGTGGCTCAAAGACGCACTTAAAAAGAGGCAAGGTTAGAAAAAACATTACCTAAGGTGTGAGAGCTCGAAGGCATACTTAAAAGGATGTAAGGTTAGAAAATGCACTACCTAAGATGGTCGAGGGCTCGAAGGCACACTCGAAAGATGGTAGGGTTAGAAAACGCACTACACAAGGTGAGAGGGCTCGAAGGTGCACTTGAAATGAGGCAAATGAGGTTAAAAGCACACTATCTACATAATGAGGACTCAATAACCCATTCAAGGATGAAAACAGTGCATCATGATCAATATGCATGTATGCTTACCTAAGAAATATAGGTCCCCTTTTTTTTGTATGATTTTCATCTCCTCAAAAGCTTAAGTCTCTGATAGCAAGTTTTGATGGCTCTTTTCATTATTGCTTACTTAAGTCATACCTTGTGATCTTGACCTCTAGAAGGGGTATGACATCAATATACTTTTTTTTCTATAAACCTTTATCTGAAAGGTTACCAACTATGCATAATATCTCATATTTTCTTAGAAAATGAATCATAGAGCCAGTCCTATGTGTTTTGGCGGATAGCCCCCAGTTTGATCATGTCTCCAAATGTTCAATTTGGGTTTTTTTCTTGGGGATAAGGCTATGTGAAAGAAGATTTGGTTATTTACAAGGAATTGATGTCACAAAAAACTTTTGGAATTTCAAAGTTATTCGAAATAAAAAAATCATTTTGATGTTTGTTTAAAACAAACTTATCCTGGAAAATTCAATCGATTCTTATGGATAGGTTTGTATGAGTATTGAAAAATTTCATTTTGCTTTTAGTGAAGTGAAGTGATGTTTGATTGGTTAAAAGGTTCAAGCTTCAATTTAAGGGTTTCAAAGAACTACTTTTCAAAGCATTCATTTTGCATGTATGAATAATGACTTGCTTCACATGGGAAAGCAAAGTCTACCGATCTAGATTTCCTGTCTTTAATTAGAAAGGGTTTGATTAGGCATGTATCAAAGGCTTTGGCTCTTAACTTTAAATAAAAAGGATATTTATAGGCTCATAAGGTGTTTAAGGTATTTCAAGACTAAATATCACTAGTGCTTATATCTCAAACCCTTTTTTCTTTTCTTTTTTTGGTCCATGGAATTGATTTGCAAAATGATCCATGATGCCCCTCTAATGTTGGCCTTTTTCTTCTTTTGGTTTAGAGCATCATTATATTAGTGCTTTATTTGGGCATTTTCGATCATTGAGGATTTTTCATGCCTCCAGATTTGTTTAGGCACTTTTAGTCATTAAGGATAGTTTTTTTTGTATTTTATCCCCAATATAGAGTGTGATCCTAGCTAAAGTTATTTTTTCAAGAAAAAGTTATTAGGCTCAAAAGGGGACTGCAATGGATTTTTAGCATTGTGAAAGGATGATTAAAGATGACTTTTTTTTCATTTCAAATGCATTAATTCAGAATCAGTAAGTGTTGCTTTCTCACATGCGAATATGTAAAATGGTTTATTTATGCAGTCAAAACACAACTTTGAAGTTATCTCACAGTGTTTGGGTTGTCTTTCAGGGTTTTTTTTTTTTTAAGTGTTAGGATATCACTTGAATTTTTAGAACTTGTTTATTAGAATAAACACTAATTTAATTTTTTTTATTAAAACTTTGATTTCCCAAGAATCCTTTGTGAAAATGTGGGATCATGCTTTTTTTTAGAGAGGAAAAAAAAGGAAAATATCAAAGAATTCTTAGTGTAGTGAATACAAGGTGTGCTCAGTGTGTTATTTGCATGAAACAACAAAAATAAAGGCACATTATGAACAAATGATCTTATTAACAAGAAAAGCTCATTTGACAGAGAGTCTTATGGCATGACAAAATCAAAATAACTTTACAGACATGATTAAATAGAGGAGGTTATTAAGGGCAGACTCCATTCTCCCATCTTGTGGCAGAACTTCATCCTCTATCCTCGAGAACACACATTACCTTGTTCACATCAAACTCTTGCCATTAGTGTTTTGAGGTTTTCAGAGCATTCTACCTCCAATGTATTTACCAATCCAGTACTTGAATCATGATTTGGTGAAGGGTACGAACTCACGTTTGGAGTTCCTCCAAAGGTTATTCATCCAGCTTTAATCAAATGCATGAGCCTTTTTGTAAAGGTACTGCAAGTATGAATGTTATGTCCCATAGCACCAGCATGGTACTCGTAAGTGAGGTCGGGCTTGTACTAGTTGGGATAAGGTGGTTATAAAGGCATGAGAGGTTCGGGAGCTACATGTCTAATGCTTAGTAAATTTTGGTACATCTCATTTAAGGATAGTGGTAATGGAGGTAGATGTTTTTGGATTATTTGGTGTTTGGTTTGAGACTCAGGTTTTTTGGTACAAAAAGAAGAATTGAGATTGATATTGGCGATTTGGGGTGAAAGGATGGAGTGTGGTATTTTTGGAATGGGTTCTTCCTACCCTCAACTTAGTCAACCTCTTTCTTTTTACCTTTGAAGCCCCTTTTCTCCACAGGTGCAGAGATTATACCACTCTTTACTCCTTGCTCTATGCATTCAGCTATTGCCACATTATCAGTAAATTGTTGGGTCGAACTACCCATCACATGCTCGTAGTATGGCTCCTTGAGACTGTTGGCAAATAGAGTCACCATCTCTTTATCCAGCAGTGGAGGATGTACTTAAGCAACTAGATCTCTCCATCTTTGAGCATATTCCATTATGCTTTCTTTATCCCTTTTCTTTAGATTCGACAACTAGTTTTATAAAGACTGATGTCCATATTATACTTGTATTGCTTTACAAAAGCATCCACCAAGTCTTTTCATTTGTGAATTTTATTGTTGTACAATCTCATATACCAGCTCAATGCCACCCCACTTAAACTATCTTGAAAAAAGTGCATCAATAGTTTTTCATCATATACTACTTCTACCATCTTATTGCAGTAAGATTTGAGATGATTTATAGGGCATTGTGTTCCAGTGTATTTGATGAACTTAGGAACACGAAACTTCTTCGGGATAATCACATTTGGGACCAAACACATTTATGCTGCCCGTATTGGATCGTACAAGTCTACCCCTTCAATGTCTCTAATTCGGGCTTTTAGTGCTGCCACTTTATCAATGTCATCAGATAACTTGGTTTTGTTAGACTTATTGGCAAGTGCATTTATGACTGTAAAGGCTGGTGTTGGAGTTGTTGAGTACATAAATACTGGATGGTGTAGAGGTTTTTGACCATGTTCACTCATTGTTTCTTTGGGTTGAGTTGTTGTTGAAGGTTAGACAAAAATAGCAGGCTAGTTAGAAGTACCTTCACCAGAGACATTTCTAAGTGTTTGCTCGAGTAAGCTAGTGAGGCAGGCCACGCTTACTTTTAGAGACTCTAACTCTTCTTGGAAAAGGGCATCACGGTGGGCACACTCTTCATCTTCCAAGTTTCTTGCTCGTAGTCGGGTGTTGTAGGCTCTTTGGGACCTATATTTCAACCTATTGCATGTATACATGTTATTTATAATGGATTAATGTATGTGTATGGATGAAATGTATGTCCATGCACATTGGGTATGAGTAACAAAAACAACCTGCAAAATAACTACATAGGGAGTCCATGTTCTTGGTCACTACATGATAGGTAGGCTTTCTATCTAGTTCTTAAAAGGGTCTATAAACTATCCAATAACCACCTCACATGAAGGTAGTATAGGGGTTTACAAGGAATGGTTGGGGCATAATGTGACCGCCATTGTCGAGTAATCACTCAGCTCATAGTTGGATGTTTCACGAATTTAACCTAGAATTGGGTTTTTTTGCAAAATTAAAATGCATGCTAAAGTAGTAAAAATACAAGCTAAAATTAAAGAGTAGTAAAAACAAAAACAATTAAACAAGCAAAGCTTAGTCCGACCAGACAAGGTGATCCCCAATGGAGTCACCATCCTGTCACTGGGTGCTAGCCGGCACTACATCGTCTGATGATGGCTAAGGCTTTTTGTCGTGCCTCCGGTGAGGTGTTATATGTTGGAAAAGGGTTTTGGATTTAATCATAAAATTATGATTAATGTTTAGGAGTCGCCACCTAGTATTATGGTTACTATGAACCTATGGTCTGCGAGAGTCTGAGTAAGAGACTGGTTGTGCAAATGGAAGACGCATCACCCCTAGTACACCCTACCTAAAGTAAACTGTATTATTATTTAATTGTTTTTTTTCTGAGTCGGGTATCTGTTGGTCTTTTCTATGGTTCAAGGAAGATTTATCTACGTGAGAGTCCCTATCTTATTGGGTTAAATCCTAACCGTTCTAAAGTCTGAATTTTAGCATTGCATTTATTTACATCTTGTATCTTTAATACCTGAGGGTATAATTTATCGTGTAATTTTACACCCCATGAATATTAAAGTCTACATATGGATTCTAAGAAGAAAAGAAGATTGGAAAAATATTTTTGACATGTTGATCAAATCCTAATGAATAATCATAAACTGGTTACAATATCTATTTTTAGATTGTTTTTAAAACATGAAAAAGATACAATTTTTAGTCATCAAACATGTTCCAAAGCAATGGTAATAGTCCAAGTTCTTTCTCTTATGGAGATGAACATGTTCCAAGACTTAATTTTTAGGTGGTGGGGATAGGAATAGGTGGTGGGGACAGGAAAAGGATAGAAGGAATTGTGGTTAAGATAGTTGGGAGCTTAGGTGTGATTGGTAATGGAGGCTGAGTAACTACTATTAGAAACTTGATAAATATAAATAAAACTATTGAGAGAATATTTTTATTTGTAAATTACCGATAGATTTTACCGACAAAAATATTTCATTGGTATTTATCAAGAGAATTATAGTGGAAAACAAAATAATTAAAACAAAGCAAAAAAGCAATGACATACCATTTTTACTTATAGAATTTATTTTGTTACTGTGAACATAGTTCATTGTATCAATTACAAAGGGAAATGCCAATAGAAACTTCTGTCGCTATGAAACTAGAGAGCTTTGAAAAATTACAGACAAAATTATTAACGAATTGAAAAGTTATCAACGTTATTTGGCAGTTTTTTTAAAAAAATTTATTAAATAAAAATTTTAAATGAAATATTAAAAACTAAATCACCAACGGATTGAAAAGTTATCGGTGATATTTGACATTTTGTAAAAAAAATTAAATTAAATATTACAAAGAAAATTACCAATGAAATGATTAAAAAATTAATATTTAATTTTTCATTGGTAAGACTATCGGTAAAACGCCTAATAAAAAGCTTATAATCGATAATTTCACAACAAACAGGGCTTTTTTCTTCTTTTTCTGCTTCTTCTTCTTCTTTTTCCCCATATGTAAAAAACATTAATATTCATTTTTTTTCTTTTATCTTCTCTCCTTGACTTCTTTTCTTCTTCTCCATGCTTAGGTATATATTATTATTCTTCTTTTTTCTTCCTAGTTTTTTAATTAATATACTTTATGATTTTTTTCTCTTCTTAGCTTCACTTGCAACAACATTAAGATAAATTTTTTTTCAGGTTTTTTTCACTATATTTTTTTATTTTATTTTTAATTGTTTTTGTTCTTAATAATTGTATTAATATTGTTGTAGGATTTTTTTCATATGATTTTCTTCTTTTTCTTCAAGCCTTTTAAGTAGTATAGAGTATTGATTTATATTAATTTAATTATTTTATAGTTTTGTAAAATAATTTTTTTTAAATAATTACCAACAAAATTACATACAATATTTTCTAAAAAAAATACCAACAAAATAAAACGAATATTTTTTCGCGCGTCTTTTCCTTTGATTTTGGTAGAAAACCTTTGAGACACCATGCATGGTAGGCAAGCTAGGAAGTGGAGGCAGCATGGGCCTGGGTAGAGACGGTTGGGTTGTGGCCAAGGTTGGCAATGGGGGTTGCGGGAGACTTGGGGTAGGAGGCAAACGTGGCAGATTTGGTACTGAAGGCAGAGGTGGTATTTGTAGAGGATGGCGAGCAGCTAGGACAACATGGACGTTTGAAAATGACAGAGCAATGAAGAAAATGAGAATGAAGCACTTGAAAGAGGCCATCTTTAACAGAGCTTTCTTGCACACACCTTCAGTGAAAAACACTGTAGTGATCTGCGTCAAAAATAAGATCGGTATTGGGCTTATATAGTTTAATTTGTGATTTTCATAGATTTGGCCACTCGTCCACATATATTAGGTGATGAGTGACCTGGGTTTGGTTAGGAAAAAAGTTGAACCCATTTCCCTCAAAGTTATTTGGTAGTTCATCTTCTCAGCGAGTTGTCTTCAAAGTCCACAAATGTAGTTGTGCATGAACTATATAATAACTACATCATAGAAACAACCAGGTCAAAACGATGCTAATCCTCATTGATGGGCTATCTAACATTTGAGCTCTAGAGTACAGCACAGTGGAAGATGGATGTGATGGTGAGCTAACAGAGAAACAGAAGTTTTTCTCTTCTATATAAGTCCAAGGCAGATCTTGTTTTTCTCATTCAAAACATTACGAAGCCCTAACAAAAATTTTGAGGAGCGATAACATCTACTGGTGATGGCTTATTTCAAGTGCTTCATCTTTGCTTTGTCCATTGCTTTGGCCGCCTCAGGCATCAATGTAGCCTTAGCTGCTCGCCATCTCCTCCAATTACCACCTCTCCCATCGGTGCCCAATATGCCCAAGCCCACATTGCCACCTTTGCCTACCATCCCAACCCTGCCCACAACCCAACCATCTCTACCTAAACCTACACTGCCTCCACTTCCTAACTTACCCACCATGCCAAGTATCCCCAAGGTTAATTTGCCTCCATTGCCAAGCATGCCTTCACTCCCTACTATCCCAACCACAATTCCCTCCATCCCATTCCTCTCCCCACCACCCGGAAACTAATTAATTATCCTTGATTATGATTATATACCTTATGAGCAGTGGTCCATTGCCATTACATTGATCTTTTTATATAGGCAGTTGTGGGAGTTATTCAGTTGTTTGTTTCTGATTTAGTTTCATCTATATGAACATTCTCGATTCCTGTCTTATATTTGTGAGTTTGTGCCACTGGCCGATTACTTGGATGTAGTTTGAGATTCTGCTATTTATATATACATGGATTTCTTTTCACTTTTGCTGCTACAACATTATCTACCCAAATCTTAATTAGTCGTTGTTTGTGATGCTAGATGACCTTCACCGCCACGTACATAAGTATCATGAGCAAGCCACATATGCCCAGCTTGCCAAGTTTCTTTACAAGTTAGAGCTGTCTAATTTTACACCATGTATCTTCGCAATATCTCGCATGTCCGATAACAGTTTGTAATAGAACGTGTGCAAAGCAAAATAAACCAAGAAAATTGAGAAAAACTATTGCGTGATATATCATTAATCACTAGATCGAAATGAGGAAGATTATAAAACAGAAATGTGAGCTACTCTTCACTAGAGTTTGGTCTTATGCATAATCAAATGTGAGCTACTCTTCACTAGAGTTTGGTCATATAATCAACATTTTTTTTATATATATTTTGTATCTTTTTTATGTGCTGATTTAAAAATAACTTTTAAAATATAATAAAAAATCATTTTGATTCATTTCAACATGAAAAACATTTTAAAAAATAATTGTAACTATACTTCCAAATAGACCTGAAAACATTTATATGGCTTTAAGATCCTGTTTATTTTTATATTTTAAAAATATATTTTAAAAAAATTAATTTTTTTTAATTTATTTTAAATTAACATTTTCTTGTGTTTTCACGTCATTGTAATGTGCTAATAATATTTAAAAAATAAAAAATATTATTTTAATATATTTTTGAGTAAAAAATATTTTAAAAAGTAAATGTAATTATATTCTTAAATACCTTTTAAAATTATGTAAATATTTGTTGCCTTGAACCCCCAATGTAAGTTTGTTTGATCTTTAACCTCACTATATTTTCCCCCGTTATCATAACCTCCGACACATGATAAATGCTGGAATCCATCAATCCAATACTGCTATCTAGAAATGAAGAAGTGCACGCTATATCATATTCTTTATTGCAAATTCAATCTTCTTCTGTGCACAAACGTTTCCTTGTCTTGTAAGTTCTCTTGGGGATGTTCATCGATCATCTATGGTTAATATTTTGAAAAAAATTATTTTTTTAATTTATTTTTAATTAATATTTTTTGTATTTTCATATTATTTTAATATATTTTTAAATAAAAAATATTTTAAAAAATAACCACAATTATATTTTTAAATACTCTATAACATTATAACTATATTTTCCCCCATTATCATATTTTGTGGAATCATCCTAGGTAAAATGCAGGCCAATTGGTTTCTGTACATAGGAAGAGGCCTGCCTCTGACACATGGTAAATGCTGGAATCCATCAATCCAATATTGCTATCTAGAAATGAAGACGTGCAAGCTATATCATATTCTTTAATGCAAATTGAATCTTCTTCTGTGCGCAAACGTTTCCTTGTCTTGTAAGTTCTCTTGGGGATGTTCATCGATCATCAATGGTTGCGAAAAATATTTCTCGCCGATCACAGCGTATGCCACATTTTCACTCCATCATTGCTTGACCTCAAAGAATGCTTGCAGCTATCTTTAGATAATTATTTCTGCTCTGTTGACTAATTATATGTTCCATTCAATTTGGAGCCAAAGCTAGTTATGTTTAGCTTCCCAGCCTCCTAAATATAAAATCCCATTTTGCAACATATTCGGGTTAATTTGATATTATAAATAAACATTTTCAACCCGAGGGTTATGAATTTTATTACATTAAATTAATTTTTATATTTTATTATATAATTAAAAAAATTACAATCAACTAAATACTAAAAAATAAAATTTAATATTAAATGATATGATTAAAAAAAAATAAAACATTAATAAAACTTAGAGAGCTAATAAAAAAAACTCAAAAGTGTAGGCTTGAGTTGCCTAACACAACTAGTTATAATCTAAAAAAAGAGAGGAAAAGAGTCTAAACATGTGAGCCTAAAACATACTAAGCAATTGTGCTAGTAATTTTTTTCTTTCAATAAAAGACGAACAACTTGTTATATATATTTTTTTGAAATAAATAAATAAATAATAAGTTGTTTGCTACTATAGACAAGCTATCATTTTCTTCTCATAATCTGACCACCAAAAGATAAAAGTATATATTTTTTTCATTTAAAATTCTATTTTTCAATCATTGTTTGCATGAAAACATGAATAACCCTAAAATAAACTAATAAACAAAAAACAACATGAATTGATAGAACTTCTCAAACTCAAATCTATCATTTATGGCAAGGTGAAAGTTGAAGAATGTCACAATAAATTCTTTTTATTAAATAAAATCATTTAATATCAAAATTAAATTTTTTAGATTAAAATCAATATCAATCAATCACTTTTTTCTTGTTATTTTCAAACAAGTTTCTTTTTTATTTTTTAGCTTGGAGACTGAAACAATATATAAAATAAATTTTCAAATCAAAATAAAAATGGTTGCTAATGTATGGTTCATTATATATTTTATCTTTATTTTACATGATGGTCCTCTAGCTTTAAAATTTGTATTTTTACCACAATTTAAAACCTTATTTTTTCTAATTAGACTAGATAGTGGTATGATCAAAATAAAACAAAAGGTATGAACATGAAAGAAAGAAAAAAAATTAATTGATTTACTGATTATAAAACAGTGAAATCGACAATATCTTTTAATTGTTTTATTAATGCTAATCTATTGTACAGCACAACAATTAAACTGGTGACTGGTGATCATAAAATTACAGAAACTAACAATATAGACACAAGTAGCAGGATGAAAGAAGTTGACAAACGATTAAATAAAGAGACTATAGCAATCAACGCAATGCGATCTTCCAGTATATAATTCCAAGTTCCAAAGCAATGATAATATTCCAAGTTCTTTCTCATATGGAGATGAACATGTTCCAAGACTTAATTTCCATGTGGCGGGACAGGAATGGAATAGAAGGAATTGTGTTTGAGATAGTTGGAAGCTTAGGCGTTATTGACAATTAAGGTTGAGGAACTATTACCAGAAAATTGATAAATAAAAATAAAAATATAAAAAAATATTTTTATTGGTAAATTATCAACATCTTTTAGTGACAAAAATATTTCATCAATATTTATTAAAAGAATTATAATGAAAAACAAAATAATTAAAACAAAGCAAAAAAAAAAAACAATGATATACCAATTTTACTAATATAATTTATTTTATTGGTAAATTCATTAGTAGATTGTGAACACAGTTTATTATACCAATTACAAAGAGAATCGCCAATAAAAATTTTTATTGGTATTTTCTAGAAAGCTCTAGAATTATTTATCTTCCAATTACACTGGTAATTACTGTTTTTTTACCGACAAAATCATTGACTAATTGAAAAGTCATCGATGTTATTTGACAGTTTTTTGAAATTTTTTGATTAAATTAAAATTTTAAAATAAATATTGCAAACTAAATCACCAACGGATTGAAAAGTCATTGGTGATATTTGGTAGTTTTCTGAATTTTTTTATTAAATTAAAAATTTAAATTAAATATTACAAACAGAATTACTGATAAAATGATTAAAAATATAAATATTTAATTATTTATTGGTAAAATTATCAATAAAACACCTAATAAAAATCCTATAATCCTTAATTTCACAACAGACAGGGCTCTTTTCTTCTTCTTCTTTTCCATACATAAAAAACATTAATATTCATTTTTTTTTCTCTTCTCTCCTCAACTTCTTTTCTTCTCCTTCATGCTCAGGTATGTATTTTTTTTTATTTTTTTTTCTTCTCAGTTTTTTAAATTAATATACTTTATGGTTGTTTTTCCTCTTCTTAGCTTTACTTGTAACAACATTAAGATAAAAATTTTTTTCTTGTTTTTCATTATATTTGTTATTTTATTTTATTTTTAATTATTTTTATTCTTAATAATTGTATGAATATTGTTGTAGGATTTTTTTCATATAATTTTTCTTCTTTTTTTTCAGTATTTTAAATATTATAGAGTATTGAATTATATTAATTTAATTATTTTTTAATTTTATAAAATAATATTTTTAAAATATTTACTGACAGAATTACATATAGTATTTTTTTAAAAGAAATACCAACAGGATAAAACGGATATTTTTTTGTGCGTCTTTTCCTTTGGATTTGGTAGTCAACCCTTGGGACACCAGGCATGGTGGGCAAGCTCGGAAGTGCAGGCAGCGTGGGCTTGGGTAGAGACAGTTGGGTTGTGGCCAAGGTAGGCAGTGTGGGCTGCGGAGACTTGGGGTAGGAGGCAAACGTGGCAGATTTGGTACTGAAGGCAGAGGTGGTATTTTTAGAAGATGGCGAGCAGCTAGGACAACATGGACGTTTGAAAATGACAGAGCAATGAAGAAAATGAGAATGAAGCACTTGAAAGAGGCCATCTTTAACAGAGCTTTCTTGCACACACCTTCAGTGAAAAACTCTGTAGTGATCTGCGTCAAAAATAAGATCGGTATTGGGCTTATATAGTTTAATTTGTGATTTTCATAGATTTGGCCACTCGTCCACATATATTATGTGATGAGTGACCTAGGTTTGGTTAGGAAAAAAGTTGAACCCATTTCCCTCCAAGTTATTTGGTAGTTCATCTTCGCAGCGAGTTGTCTTCAAAGTCCACAAATGTAGTTGTGCATGAACTATATACTAACTACATCATAGAAACAACCAGGTCAAAACGATGCTAATCTGCATTGATGGGCTATCTAACATTTGAGCTCTAGAGCACAGCGCAGTGGAAGATTGATGTGAAGGTGAGCTAACCGAGAAACAGAAGTTTTTCTCTTCTATATATGTCCAAGGGCGCAGATCTTGTTTTTCTCATTCAAAACATTACGAAGCCTTTACATAAATTTTGAGGAGCGATAACATCTACTGGTGATGGCTTATTTCAAGTGCTTCATCTTTGCTTTGTCCATTGCTTTGGCCGCCTCAGGCATCAATGTAGCCTTAGCTGCTCGCCATCTCCTCCAATTACCACCTCTCCCATCGGTGCCAAATATGCCCAAGCCCACATTGCCACCTCTGCCTACCATCCCAACCCTGCCCACAACCCAACCATCCCTACCTAAACCTGCACTGCCTCCACTTCCTAACATACCCGCCATGCCAAGTGTCCCCAAGGTTAATTTGCCTCCATTGCCAAGCATGCCTTCACTCCCTACTATCCCAACCACAATTCCCTCCATCCCATTCCTCTCCCCACCACCCGGAAACTAATTAATTATCCTTGATTATGATTATATACCTTATGAGCAGTGGTCTATTGCCATTACATTGATCTTTTTATATAGGGAGTTGTGGGAGTTATTCAGTTGTTTGTTTCTGATTTAGTTTCATCTATATGAACATTCTCGATTCCTGTCTTATATTTGTGAGTTTGTGCCACTGGATTACTTGGATGTAGTTTGAGATTCTGCTATTTATATATACATGGATTTCTTTTCACTTTTGCTGCTACTACATTATCTACCCAAATCTTAATTAGTCGTTGTTTGTGATGCTAGATGACCTTCACCGCCACGTACATAAGTATCATGAGCAAGCCACATATGCCCAGCTTGCCAAGTTTCTTTACAAGTTAGAGCTGTCTAATTTTACACCATGTGTCTCCGCAATATCTCGCATGTCCCATAGCAGTTTGTAATAGAACGTGTGCAAAGCAAAATAAACCAAGAAAATTGAGAAAAACTATTGCGTGATATATCTTTAATCATTAAATCGAAATGAGGAAGATTATAAAACAGAAAAATGGTTTACTAGTGGAAAAATTGAGAAAAATATTTTATTTTTTTATCTGAGATTACAAATTTATATGTAAAAAATATTCCTGATATTAAAAAGATTGTTCTTTTATATAGACATTATAATAGTTAGACTTTTACCCAATGTTGTTACTCAATTTTAGACTCCACGTGCTAGAGATGGTGTATACTCATTTTGAACTGAGTGTAGGAGTGTATCTCATGTTTTCTAAAAAATTAAAGAAAGAAAAAATTAAAAAAAAGTTCTGCTGCTATCACAATAATTTTTTCTTTTGTTCCAACTTAGGCTTTGATTCTGACTTGGTTTCGTACGATATCTGACCATCCTAACTATATTCTGTCACTCATGACATGTTGAAAAATTGACCTATACCTTTATTAGATCCTAGGGATCATTGTTTTTAGGGCAAATTCTCAGTCAGATTTGGATGCTTTAGCATTGTCAGATCAAGAACTTTTTTGACCAACTATATTACTGCTAGATTCTGTTCTCTAAAAAGATTTTATCTCACTTTGAATCCTTTATTAAAGTTGTTGTCCTAGATGTGTAGATAATTTTGGGCTCTTAAATCGCTTGATTTTGATGTCAAAAGCTCAAGATATTCCTGTTTGAATATCTAACGTGAATGTAGGGAATTCTACTGTGAGAAAGCTATTGACTCGAGTCTGCATAAAAAAATTCTATTTTTAGACTAGTTTTTATTTTTATTTTTGTTCTTAATTCATACTCTTAGTCATATCAGGATTCTCAACATTCGTCAGTTTTTAAGTTAGACCCGGCAATCCCTTTTGACTAACTAGATTACCGCCAGTTTTTGTTGTATAAAAATATTTTATCTCACTTCGACTCCTTCATCAAAGTTATAGTCCTAGACGTGTAGATAATTTTGGGCTCTTGAATCGCTTGATTTCGATGTCAGAAACTCAAGATATGCCCGTTTGAATATCTAGTATGAAAGTAGGGATTTTTACCGTAAGAAGGATTTTTGCCCAAGTTTTTAGGAACACAATTGCAAGACTTTTAAAGTTTGAAGACCAATTATAGGCCAATTGAATCTTTTGACTAAGTTGATTGAAAATAAAATTGGAAAGAAATTTTGCCTTATGAAGAAATTGAAGAACAAAGATTCAATTAGAAAAGAAAAATAGGGGAACTGATCACGTTTTGCTCTCATCAGAAAAGGAAAATAGGGGGAGTTGATCACGTTTTGCTCTCATTTTTATGATTGTCATTTTGAGAACAACCCCTCCCCTGTCTAATTTCTTTCCTGCACCCTCCATCTGATTTCTTTCCTTTTTTCGCTGAAAATCCTTGCTGTTTTTCCTTCTCATCATGTCTGATTTTTGGAGCTGAAGACCATGTTTTTATTGTCCCATTTCAAAGGGAGTAGCTGACCCTATGGAAGGAAAGAAAAGAGCCACACCATCCTCTAAAACATGAAAGAATCAGACATAAGCACAAGATCAAAATCAAAATATTACAGCTTCTTTTTTGCATTTTTTAACTGCAAATCAGTAGGGATTTGTGTCCTAGGATTAATGCATTGAATTCTTCCTATATTGAGACATATTTAGACTATATATAAGCCTTTCTAATGACCTAACGGGGGCAGAAAAATAAGAAAAGAGAGAATGGAAAGGAGGAGCAAAAAAAAAAAAGAAGAGAAAAATGGAGAGAAAGGAACAAAGAAAAAAAACAACAGTTTGGAAGGAAAAAGCAAGAGAGGCAGGCGACGGGAAAACCAGTTATTTACCAGTATTCAAGGAGGCAAGAGAGGCTGTGTCTTTTGGCCTTGGGTTTTTATTTTCTACAAACAAGAGCTGCAGTTTCTGAAGGAAAACACAAGAGAGGCTGGCGTCAGGGGAAACCAGTTATTTACTACCACATAGTTGAAATATTTTATTCGTTTTAGCATCTCTATATTCGTATGTCATTTTCCTGTAGCTAAGGAGGCATCCTTGAGCTGTCTTTCGATCTTTGGTTTTTATTTTCTACAAGCAGGAGTTGCAAGTATAAGCTCTAATCTCTCCTCCTTTGTTATTTTTATACTAGGCATTCGGTTGTAAAGCTGTTTCTTCCCTCTGAATAATTGGTTTATGTTTAGAAAAAACCAACGCTTGCCTATTATTTCTTTCATGATTTTTGAATTCAGCTGTTGTCCATGTAAAAAGGGTTTGTCTATTCATGTTTAGGAACTTTTACATTCAAGGACTTTCCTTTTGTTTTCCTTATACCCACTGGAGAATAAATCAGTCGGCCTTTTTATTTTTAGTGATTGTTGTCTGCGCATTGAGGTGGCTTTAATTTTTTTTATTTGCTTTAAGCTTATTATAAATCGTAGAATATATATGGCAACTATTTAGCTTTTATTGTGATTTTTCTTTTGTGTGTAATTGTGATGCTTGTGTTTCGATAAAAAAAAAATTAAAAGTTGTGTGTTGCATACAACCAATACCCTAACATGTTTTGAATGCTTCTTTTTTATATACAAAAAAAATTGAAAGTTTAAAAAATGTGTTCTCACATGGATTTCTTAAACACAAAAAAATTATTTTCTTGCATTTCTAGATTTTACAACATGTTTGTAAAACTCCAAAGGATATTGGCCAATATTCGAAAAAATATAAAAATCTTATTTTGGGAGGAATTCATCTATTATTCACCACTAATGTTTGGATAAAGAAATTCTTAAAGGATGAATATCCAAAATATTATTGGGAATAATTTGTTATTATTCACTGTTAATGTTTGGATAAAAAAACCTAGAGTGGTAAATATCCAAAATAATTTTTTAGAAATAATAAATTCGCACACATTCTTGAAAGAAACCTTGATTATAATTGAGAAAATTTTAATTTTTTTTACTCCACGGTTTATGAGCCTTGACAATATAAAACACTAAGGCAAAAATAGGCTTTTAAAGTACTCTAAATTTCTAATTTTTTTCCCTCCTCCTTGCAATTTAAGAGTCGCAAACTCTTGAAATACTAAGGGAAAAATGAGCTTTTGAAGCACATGGAATCTCCTTGGATTTCTATCTTAATCAATTTAGTTTGAATCAAACCTAGAAAAACAGATCAGATTAAAAAAACAACAACACCATAGCAATTATAAGGCAAACCAAACACTAAGCAACTTACCTTAGGTAGAGCGTAGTAGAGGTGCTAATACTTTCTCTTTACGCAACCAGTCCCTTGCCTTAAAATCTCTGGAAGACCAATTAGGTTTTTTAGTGACCATAATACTAGGTGACGACTCCTTTATTCACAAAAATGGAAAACGACCTCGAAACCAAAATAGAAAACGACCCTGAAATCAATTAAGGGATCGCCACAATGCCGAGCTCTGCTCACGAGGGTGCCACATCCAATATGATAAAGATCTCCTTACAAAGAAGAATTTTTCTTAAACTTTTGACAGATCAACAATTAAAAAACATGACAAGGCCTTAGTTTTTTATCAGACAATTAAATAATATAGCATACTTTAAGTAAAGTGTAGTTTCAGTGCTAATACATTTTCTTTACGCAACTGGTCTTCGTACCCGATCTCGAAGACCAGTTAAGGTTCTTAATAACCAAAATAATAGGTAGCGAATTCTATTTTCTGTTTCAACTGATAAAGGACAAGAATTTCATATCTCTCTCTATATTTGTTAGATACATATGAGAATGGATGATTGCCACAAGCCCATTCAAGTGTGATAATTAAGAAGAATTTTTATATATAAAAAATACTATGGTTTTTTCTTTTCTTTTCTTTTTCTTTTTTTTTTGTTATAAAAGTAGATAGAGTTCATCTGTTGGAAGGCCAGTTACAAAATTGGATTTTTCAATATTTGAATTTATTGAAAACCACAATTCACCAAGTGTTTAATTTTTCAAGTAATTAATAGACAAGTGATGAGTCTTGATCTATGATCTACATCTCAGACAACCTAAGTCATAGCACAGAACTAGGTAAGATTCATGAAATACGCAAGCTTGAAACTTCAATGTATTATAAAGCTTCTTAAGCGGAAAGCATGTTGGGACTTTGGTCAAACATATCCTGACATCAATTGTTCATCCATGGTCAAATATGATCTGCTTGATTTTATAATCAATATTTTTTTTGGTGTTTTGAATTATTTCAATGTATTGATTTTAAAAAATAAAAAAAAATCATATATAATCAAATATGAGCTACTCTTCACTAGAGTTTGGTCTTATGCATAACCAAATATGAGCTACTCTTTACTAGAGTTTGGTCTTATGATCAATATATATTTTTATATATTTTGAATCTTTTTTATGTGTTGATTTTAAAAATATTTTTTAAAAAATAAAAAGAATTATCATTTTGATTTATTTCAACATTAAAAGCATTTCAAAAAACAACTGCAACCATACTACCAAACAGGCTTGGAAACACTTATATCACTTTAAGATCCTGTTTATTTTTATATTTTAAAAAAATTAAATTTTTTAATTTATTTTAAATTAATATTTTTTTGTGTTTTCACATCATTTTAATGTGCTAACAATAATTTTAAAAATATAAAAAATATTATTTTGATGTATTTTTAAGTGAAAAACATTTTAAAAAGTAAATACAACCATATTCTTAAACACCCTTTAAAATTATATAAATATTTATTGCCTTGAATCCCAATGTAAGTTAGTTTGATCTTTGACCTCACTATATTTTCCCCCACTATCATATTTTCTGGAATCATCTTACGTAAAATGCAGGCCAATTGGTTTCTTTACATAGGAACAGGCTTGCCCCTGACACGTGATACATGATTGAATCCATCAATCCAATACTGCTATCTAGAAATGAAGACGTGCAAGCTATATCATATTGTTTAATGCAAATTGAATCTTCTTCTGTGCACAAACGTTTCCTTGTCTTGTAAGTTCTCTTGGGGATGTTCATCGATCGTCTATGGTTGCGCATAATATTTCTCGCCGATCACTGCGTACGCCACATTTCCACTCCATCATTGCTTGACCGGAAAGATTTTGGAATTTCTTTTGTTTTTTTTTTTTTGTTTTTTTTTTATTTTTTTAAATTATAATATACACACATATATAATTCATGTCCTCCATAAACAGGAGGATGTGAATTACATTTCACATCTACTTTTCATGCAGTAAACAGTAAGGAGGGGAGGAAGGGAGAAGAAGAAGGGGAATGCGATGGAGAGCGGACAATTTGGCGTTGTGGCTATTGTTACTAAATTTTAGACCCCATGTACTAGAGATGGTATATACCCATTTTAAACCAAGTGTGGGTGTATCTCATGTTTGCTAGAAAATTGATAAGGTGAAAAAAAAGGTTCTACTGCTGTCAATTTTTTTTTTTGTTCCAACTTAAGCTCTGATTCTGACTTGATTTCGTACGATATCTGATCATCCTAGCTATAATCTGTCACTCATGACATGTTCAAAAATTAACTTATACTTTTATTAGGTCCTAGGAATCATTGTTCTTAGGGAAAATTCTCAATCAGATTTGGATGTTTTAGCATTGTTAGATCAAGAACCTTTTTGACCAACTAGATTACTACCAGATTCTATTCTCTAAAATGATTTTATCTCACTTCGACTCCTTCATCAAAGTTGTAGTCCTAGATGCGTAGATAATTTTGAGCTTTTGAATCGCTTGATTTTGATATCAGAAGCTCAAGATATTCCTGTTTGAATATCTAACTGAAGGTAAAGAATTCTGCTGCGAGAAGGATATTAACCTGAGTTTGCACTGAAAAATTTCTATTTTTGGCCTAGTTTTTTTTATTTTTGTTCTTAATTCATACTCTCAGTCATATCAGGATTCTCAGCATTCGTCAGTTTTTGAGTTAGACCTGGCAATCCCTTTTGACCAATTAGATTACTGCTAGTTTCTGTTCTATAAAATGATTTTTTCTCACTTCGACTCCTTCATCAAAGTTGTAGTCCTAAACATATAAATGATTTTGGACTTTTGAATCGCATGATTTCGATATCAGAAACTCAAGATATTCCTGTTTAAATATCTAACGTGAAGGAAGAGAATTCTGCCACGAAAAGGATATTGACTTGAGTTTGCACTAATTTTTTTTTTCTATTTTTGGCTTAGTTTTTGTGACTTTTGTTTTTAGTTCGTACTCTCATTCATGTCAGGATTCTTGACATTCATCAGTTTTTGAGTTAGACCCGGAAATCCCTTTTCACCTACTAGATTACTACCAGTTTTTGTTCTATAAAAAGATTTTATCTCACTTTGATTTCTTCATCAAAGCTTTAGTCCTAGACGTGTAGATGAATTTGGGCTTTTGTGTCATTTGATTTTGATATCAAAAACTCAAGATATTCCTATTTGAATATCTAACGTGACGGTAAAAATTTTTGTCATGGGAAGGATATAACCCAAGTTCGCAGGACTAATTCGAAGGATTTTTTCTAGACCAAGGACTAAATCGAAAAGTGTTAAAATAAGAGATTTAATTGAAGAAGGATATGGAAAGCTGGAGAGGGGGGCTGGATCATCATAAATGGAAGGATTTTTACCACACCGAATAAGGAAAATAAGACTTTGCAGCTGCACCCTCCATCTGATTTCTTTCCCTTTTTCTCTGCTGTTTTCCTTTCTCATCACGTCTAATAGTTGGAGCTGAAAAACATGTTTTTATTGCCTCATGTCAAAGAGTGTCACAAAGAGCAGTTGGCTCTATGGAAGGAAAGAAAAGAGCTGCACCATCCTCTAACTAGGAAAGAAATCACTGCTGATCACAAAATCAGAATCAAATTTTCTGGTTTCCTATTTCTGCTCACCCAATATTACACCCTAGAGTTAATGTAATATTTGTTTCCTAAATAAAGCCATGTATAGGCTATATAGAAGCCTCGAATGTTGACCTAAAGAAGGAGGAAAAATACTGAAAAGGGGGGGCATTTTTCAGAAAAAAAGGGAAAACACAAAGAAAAACATAAACCTATCCTCTCTAACAAAGAAGCCGTAGCTTTCCCCCCTTCTCATCTTTTTAAAAACAAAGTAGCCACTCCCCTGATTTTAAAAAGAAAACAGAGATCTCTCTCTCATCAACATAGACCTTTTACCCTTGATGGTCTCCGCACTCTTTGCTCTCTCGAGGACATGGCGTCCCTGAGCCACATCAGTAATGCTGCAAGAATGTTTCTCACCCTGGATGAGAAGAACCAACACTAAATTTTCAAAGGCAGAAGGATTACAAAGATGAAAATTATTCTCAGGTCGTGTCAAATGCACTGGATATGAAGTTAAGAGATGATTTGGAATGTTTGAAGAAGATCAGGAACCACCGTGGTCTGAGGCACTACTAGGGTCTTCGTGTCAGTAGGCAGCACATAAAGACTACTGGCCGTTGTGGAAAGACTGTTGGTGTCTCTAAGAAGCGTTGAACATGCCTTTCCTGCGTTGAATAAATTTTATATATGTTTTGGTAGGATCAATCCCATTTTTATATGATTAATGTTTGTTTTAGACAAGTTTAGAAGAGGAAAAGAGGAATGGAGAGGGACAACAAAAGGAAGACAAGAAAAACAAGATTTGCTCTATATTTTTTTGCAAGTAAAATTTGCAGATACGGGAAAAGAAAGTGTAGGAATCAATGGAGAGTGACGGAGATGCAGAGTAAAGAAAAAGGCTAGAAGCAGATGCAAACATAGAACAAAAGAAGAGGGACGAATGCAGACTGAGCAATGCCATTACAGTTTCTTCATCTCTATGTCTGCTTTCTCCTCACCTGTTGCATGCTTTGTTTTTTTTTTTTTTGTGTTTGAAAGAAAGAGGGACGAATTAATTCACTTGAACAGTGCTTTTCAGCCTTTTTTGAACTTTGCTTGCAACCCCCCCTCGTTATTTTATGTCCGGCCGGATCACTTGCATGGGTAAGTGACCCAGCCGGATTTACTTACTTTTTAAAAAAAAAACAGAGAAAGAGATTTATTTTTTGGAATATTTATTTTAAAGTCTGAACTTTTTTATGTTGTAAAAAAAATATATACTAATCTCGTATTTAGAATACCTGGTTTTCGATGCAACTGCAACAAACATACTGTCGCTACACGACGTCGGGCGACGGCTCCACTCCTTTTGATGTTTGTTTTTTTTTAAAAACAAAAAAAAGAATTTAGTTTTTTATTTGACTGGGGAAATAAAGATTTTTATTAGAGTCGCCATCTAGTAATTTGAGGGAACTAGAAATCCAAAATTAGACACTGGTCCCAGAGATTCGGGTACTGGGTTAGTTATGATTAAGGGAAGGTAGACACCACCCTTAAAACATCCTTTCAGAGAAAGGTTACCTTTACTTGTGTGTTTTTCTTATTTTGATTCAAATGCTATTATATTTTTGAGCTTATTTGTAAAATTTTTAACATGGTTAACGTCGGTCCCTAAAAATAGGAGACGCGTTAAAAATGACATCAGTCCCTAAAATTAGGAGACTTTGTCTAAAATGTCGACGTTTATCCCTAAAAAGGAGAGTTACGTCTGATTTACCAAAATAAATAATAATGGGCATCATCCATATTTGATATTTAATTTTTTTGACATCGGTCCTTTTTATGTAAATAAAAGAGACATGTCGACAAATAATATTTATTTTATAAAATAAAAATTATTTTGATATCATTCACAAATAAATATATCAATTCTTGAAAATTGGGTTTTTGACCTATAAACAGTGATATGATAAAATGGGTGTTGAACCCGCGTCGTTATTTATTTTTGTTTATTTTTGTTTTTTTCACATGCAAAAATTTACAAGTATTTATATATAAAAATATCAAAAAATACCATTAAATATCATAGAAAATTACCTGAGTACCCCTGTATAGGCAAAATACTGAAATACCCTCGGATTTATCAAAAATTTATGAAAATACCACTGGCGGCGCGTGTGGCTCACGCGCGGTTACTGTTGACGGCGGCGAAATTTTCCGGTGAGATTCCGGTCAAACGATGGTCGATTCTGGTAGATCTGAGGACGAGGAATCTGGTGGTGGTGGTCTCGTTGGCCGTTGATGGCTGAGGAGGGAGAATCGACGACTTGAAGGTCGATTGACCGATGTCGGTCGCGGCCTTTTTCCGGCCAAAATCGCTGGTGAAAAAGTATAAAACGGCCGGGGTTTTGCTCAGGAGGAGGCGATGCACGTTTCTGTGGCGGTTTCACTGCTTGAGACGGCCGGAAATGGGAGATCGGCGGAGAGAGAGAGAATCGCCAGGGAGAGGAGAGAGAAGCTCTGGGTTATACTACGGTGTGGATGAGTGTATGGTGCGCTCGTGCGTCTGAAGGCTGTGAACCGCTGGATCTCGGTTGAACAGATCGTGCGGCTGTAATTCGTTTGATCTTCAAATTGATCGGACGGTCAGAAGTGAATGGGCTGAGATCTGGTGTGTCGCGGTGTACCGACCACTCGGTACACCTGCTGACGTGGCGCAGCCGGATCGAAGGGAAGATTATTTGGACGGCTGAGATTGATTTGGGTTTTAAATCTGGTGTGGTAAAGCCTATTGTATGCTACGAAATCAAGGGCTCAGATCTAAATACTATTAGATCTAACGGTTGAGATATTTTTGGTATTTTTTAATTTATTAAAAAAAATTTAATATCTTACTAGGTGTAGAAAAAGTATAAGAAAAATAAATAGTACCCAATAGTAACCTAAATAGTAACCTGCTCGAATTGAGAATTGCAAATGCAGAATCAATTTTTTATTTTTTTTTTCTCCTTTGTGTCTTGAATTCATTGGCTATTTATAGCCAATGAATTCAGACAACAATTCACGGATTGTTAAAATTTTCAAACTTTCACCGATTACTATTTGTTTTATTATATATAATAATACTAAATAATAATAATAATATTTATTTATTGCTGTAAAAATTAAAAATTCAAATCAGTATTATAAAAAGTTTTTTCACCCGCTAAAAATCAATTTTAAATTAAAAAAACTTTTTTATACGAGTATCAACTCGGTGGACCGGGTTTTTTGACCAAAAATACCAGTTTTGACAAAAACAGTCCAAAACTCATTTTTTATCGCGGTCGACATGGTGGGACCCGTATTAACCCGGTGGACTCGGTTTTGACCCGAAACAGCCCGAAACTAATTTTTCATCCCGGTCGACATGGTGGGACCCGTATTGACCCGGTGGACTCGGTTTTGACCGAAAATGACAGTTTTGACCCGAAACAGCCCGAAACTCATTTTTCATCCCGGTCGACATGGTGGGACCCGTATTGACCCGGTGGACTCGGTTTTGACCCGAAACAGCCCGAAACTCATTTTTCATCCCGGTCGACTTGGTGGGACCCGTAGTGACCCGATGGACTCGGTTTTGACAGAAAATGACGGTTTTGACCCGAAACGTCCTGAAACTCATTTTTTTTATCCCGGTCGACATCGTTTAACCCGTATTGACCCGGTGGACTCGGTTTTGACAGAAAATGATGGTTGACTCGAGAAAATATATTTTAAACTCTTTTTTTCTTTTCTTTTTCTCTTTTTTTTTTATTTTTTTGTCATGAATAATAAGATAAAATAACATTTAAAAAATTTTAGTGAATCCAAAATTGGGTTACAACACATACATATATATCAAAAATTTATTTTCTTGTGTGTTGCATACAGCCAAAACCCTAACATGTTTTTTTTGAATTTTATTTATATAGAAAAGTTTTTGGAAGTTTTGAAAATGTGTTTGCGCATGGATTTCTTAAACACAAAAATTATTGTCTTGCATTTGTGGATTTTACTACATGTTTGTAAAACTCCAAAGGGTATTGACCAATATTCTAAAAAAATATAAAAATGTTATTTTGGGGGGAATTCATCTATTATTTACCGCTAATGTTTGGATAAAGAAATCCTTAAAGGACGAATATCAAAAATATTACTGGGAATAATTTGTTATTATTCACTATTAATATTTGGATAAAGAAAGCCAGATTGGTAAATATCCAAAATAATTTTTTAGGAATAATAAATTCGCACACTTTCTTGAAAGAAGCCTTGATTATAATCGAGGATATTTCAATGTTTTTTATGCCACGGTTTACGAGTCGTGAGAGTATAACACTAAGATAAAAAATAGATTTTTAAAGCATTCTAGATTTCTAATTTTTATCCCTCCTTATAATTTACGAGTTGCAAACTCTAGAAATACCAAGGGAAAAATGAGCTTGTAAAGCACTTTGAATCTCCTTGGATTTCTTTCTTAATAAATTTAGTTAGAATCAAGCCGAGAAAAACTGATGGCATTAAAAAAAAAAACACCAACACCATAGCAATTATAAGACAAACCAAACACCAAGCAGCTTACCTTAGGTAGGGCGTACTAGGGGTGCTAACACCTTCCCTTTATGCAACCAATCCCTTTCCTTAGAACCTCTAAAAGACTAGTTAGGTTTCCTAGTGACCATAATACTAGGTGGTGACTCTCTTTTACATAAAAATAAAACTAAGAGATCCTGAAATCAATTGATGGTTGCCGTGACGCCACTCTCTGCTCGTGAGGGTGCGACAGTGGTGGCGGTCATCATTGGTATGGCTGAAGATGGTGGAAGAGCTGGTGGTTGCAATGGTGGAGGTTGGCATTAGTCATGGCTGAAAGAAGAAAAAGTTGTAGAGTAGAAAGTCAGCAGTGGGGAGGAGGAAAGCAAGGGGAGGAAAGAGACGTGGTGTCTAATCTACCACTGGTAAACGTTTGTTGATGTAGGAGAAAGGTTTCTATGGTGGAGCTAGTGGTGGGAAAACCAGTGATGGTGTGTTGTCGGTGGCTACAATGGTGGAGGGAGAAAAAAAACAAGAAAACAAAGAGAAACCGACAGAAACTAGGAAGAGGTTGATTTTTTTACTTATTTTGGACTCGATTTTCTCCACCCTCAAGCCATGAAATCCACCTCTATTTAGGCAGTGGAATAGGGTAATCTTGTTTACACTGAAGAAAAATTTTAGCCCTTGATTCAGTTGGGAAGGATCCCAACCATTAGCTCAAAGTAAGTATCATGAGTTGCAAAATCTACAAATAAAAGCTGACTGAGTTGGCCTATTTAGGCTATCACCTGAGATGATAAATTGTCATTTAGCATGAACTAATCATATGGGGATGTAGATAAAGTGTAGAGGATCATTTCTGTATAAGAATTGTCAAATTTAATTGATGTTAGGTATATTAAATATTGCTGCAAATTAAGTAACTATATCAGCTTTTTCAGGAAAAAAAAAAGATAATGAACAATGTCGATTCCTCTCTTGCCAATATTTACTTCAGTCCTCTCTATTTCAATTGCTTTCAATTGAACCGTAATTGACCCTAAACCTTTTTTATTTAATGCAATTAAGTCTATAACTTTAATTAATTAACTTGGTAAAAATTAAATTTGATCTCTTAAAATTTCAATCTTCTTAATTAAGCCAAAATTAGGCTCTCAGACTTAATTTTTCACCAATTAAGCCCAAAATAAAATTAATTTGACCCATTTAAAGTATATTTAAGTCCTTGCACTTAATTAAATCCTTGAATTGGACCCAAATTAATTCTTAACTATAATTAAAATTTAATTTGACCTATGATTAAATCAATTTGGCTTATTAAAAGTTTAATAATTTCATTGGACTCAATTTTTATACAAATTCATTCAATAATCATTCAATTTATCCTTGAATTTGCATTTTTCTCTATTTTTGGGCATAATAGGGTACAATTAGGCCTTGAATTTCCTCAAAAAAAAATTATAGCTTGATTTTTTCCTAGTTTTGTAGCCCTTCTTTATCTGCTTTCTCTACATTATCAACCTTTATTTTATTTTTTGATTTTTATTTTTGAAAAAAATTAATTTTTGAAGAATAACCCAAAATTGGGTTATTATAGTTGCCCTTCTCTTTACAATGCTTACGATAGAAAGTTATGAGACTTTAGATGGTAAGCATTTGTAAAGAAAAAAAAGAAGAATGAGATGATGGGTTCATCATATTAAGAAATGATGAATCCTTTTGAGGGCTAGAAAGCACACTCAAAGTAAAAACGGAAGATTTTTCTTTTGAAAATTCAGAGATTTTGAAGTGGTCGAATAGTCATAGGTGACCTACCTAAAGAAAATTAAAAAAAGGTTTGTTTATTTTTTTTTGAGATGGTATTATTTTAATGGGTGATCTACCCAAATGAAAAACATAAAGATTTTTCAAAAAGGTGAAAAATGCAAGATTTTTGAAAGTGGTGAAAAATACAAAGATTTTTCAATGTGGTCTTATTGTAATGGGTGACCTGCCCAAACAAAAATTTTTGGAGGTGGTGAGAAATGCGAGGATTTCTCAAAATGGTTTTCTTGTAATGGAAAACCAGCCTAAAAATGGAAGATTTTGAAAAGAGTTTTCGAAGAGGTCTGATTATGACGGGTGACCTGCTTAGGTAAATAAGATGAAATGTCTTGAAGAGACAACATGATAAGGCTTGAAGGCGCAATATTCAAAAGATGGAAGCTCAAAGGAGCGTTTGAAAAGAGATAGGACTAGAAGGGGAACAAAGGCAGAAAAGCACACTTGAAAGCAGGTAGGGTTAGAAAACACAGTACCTGAGAGGTGAGGGCTCAAAGACGCACTTGAAAGGAGGTAAAGTTAGAAAACATACCACCTAAAGTGTGAGGGCTTGAAGGCGTACTTAAAAGGAGGCATGGTTAGAAAATGCATTACACAAGGTGATGGCTCAAAGGAATACTTAAAAAGAGATAGAGTTAGAAAACACACTACCCAAGGTGTGAGGGCTCGAAAGCGCACTCGAAAGGAGGTAAAGTTAGAAGATACACTACCTAATATGGTGACTCAAAGGCGCATTTAAAAAAAGACAGGGTTAGAAAACACACTACCCAAGGTGTGAGGGCTCGAAGACGCACTCGAAAGGAGGTAAAGTTAGAAAACGCATTACCTAAGGTGGTGGCTTAAAGACGCACTTAAAAAGAGGCAAGGTTAGAAAAAACATTGCCTAAGGTGTGAGGGCTCGAAGGTATACTTAAAAGGATGTAAGGTTAGAAAATGCACTACCTAAAATGGTCGAGGGCTCGAAGGCACACTCGAAAGATGGTAGGGTTAGAAAACGCACTACACAAGGTGAGAGGGCTCGAAGGCGCACTTGAAATGAGGCAAATGAGGCTAAAAACACACTATCTACATAATGAGGACTCAATAACCCATTCAAGGATGAAAATAGTGCATATGCATGTATGCTTACCTAAGAAATATAGGTCCCCTTTTCTTCGTATGATTTTCATCTCCCCAAAAGCTTGAGTCTCTAATAGCAAGTTTTGATGGCTCTTTTCATTATTGCTTACTTAAGTCATACCTTGTGATCTTGACCTCTAGAAGGGGTATGGCATTAATATACTTTTTTTTCTACAAACCTTTATCTGAAAGGTTACCAACTATGCATAATATCTCATATTGTTTTAGAAAATGAATCATAGAACCAGTCCTATGTGTTTTGGCGGATAGCCTCTAGTTTGATCATGTCTCCAAATGTTCAATTTGGGTTTTTTCTTTGGGATAAGGCTATATGAAAGAAGATTTGGTTATTTACAAGGAATTGATTTCACAAAAAACTTTTGGAATTTCAGAGTTATTCCAAATAAAAAAATCATTTTGATGTTTGTTTAAAACAAACTTATCCTGGAAAATTCAATCGATTCTTATGGATAGGTTTGTATGAGTATTGAAAAATTTCATTTTGCTATTAGTGAAGTGAAGTGATGTTTGATTTGTTAAAAGGTTCAAGCTTCAATTTAAGGGTTTTAAAGAACAACTTTTCAAAGCATTCATTTTGCATGTATGAATAATGACTTGCTTCACATGGGAAAGCAAAGTCTACCGATCTAGATTGCCTGCCTTTAATTAGAAAGGGTTTGGTTAGGTATGTATCATAGGCTTTGGCTCTTAGCTTTAAATAAAAAGGATATTTATAGGCTCATAAGATGTTTAAGGGATTTCAAGACTAAAGATCACCAGTGCTTATATCTCAAACCCTTTTTTCTTTTCTTTTTTTGGTCCATGGAATTGATTTGCAAAATGATCCATGATGCCCCTCTAATGTTGGGCTTTTTCTTCTTTTGGTTTAAAGCATCATTATATTAGTGTTTTATTTGGACACTTTCAATCATTGAGGATTTCATGCCCCCAGATTTGTTTAGGCACTTTTAGTCATTAAGGATAGTTTTTTTTTTTGTATTTGCTCCCCAATATAGGGTGTGATCTTAGCTAAAGTTATTTTTTCAAGAAAACGTTATTAGGCTCAAAAGGGGACTGTAAGGGATTTTTAGCATTGTGAAAGGATGATTAAAGATGGCCTTTCTTCATTTCAAATGCATTAATTCAGAATCAGTAAGCTTTGCTTTCTCACATGTAAATATGTAAAATGGTTTATTCATGCAGTCAAAACACAGCTTTAAAGTTATCTCATGGTGTTTGGGATGTCTTTTAGGTTTTTTTTTTTTTAAGTGTTAGGATATCACTTGAATTTTTAGAACTTGTTTATTAGAATAAACACCAATTTAATTTTTTTTTTATTAAAACTTTGATTTCCCAAGAATCCTTTGTGAAAACGTGGGATCATGATTTTTTTTAGAGAGAGGAAAAAAAGGGAAAATACCAAAGAATTCTTGGTGTAATGAATACAGGGTGTGCTCAGTGTGTTATTTGCATGAAACAACAAAAATAAAAGCACATTATGAACAAATGATCTTATTAACAAGAAAAGCTCATTTGATAGAGAGTCTTGTGGTATGACAAAATCAAAATAACTTTGCAAACATGATCAAATAGAGGAGGTTATTAAGGGCAAACTCCATTCTCCCATCTTGTGGCAGAACTTCATCCTCTATCCTCGAGAACACACACTACCTTGTTCACATCAAACTCTTCCCATCAGTGTTTTGAGGTTTTCAGAGCATTCTACCTCCAATGCATTTACCAATCCAGTACCTGAAGCATGATTTGGTAGAGGGTACGAACTCATATTTGGAGTTCTTTCAAAGGTTATTCATCCAGCTTTAATCAAATACATTAGCCTTTTTGTAAAGGCACTACAAGTATAAATGTTATGTTCCATAGCGCCAGCATGGTACTTGCAAGTGAGGTCGGGCTTGTACTAGTTGGGGTAAGGTGGTTATAGAGGCGTGAGAGGTTCGGGAGCTACATGTCCAATGCTTAGTAAATTTTGGTACATCTCATTTAAGGGTAGTGGTAATGGAGGTAGCTGTTTTTGGATTATTTGGTGTTTAGTTTGAGACTTAGGTTTTTTGGTAGAAAAAGAAGAATTGAGATTGATATTGGCAATTTGGGGTGAAAGGATGGAGTGTGGTATTTTTGGAATGGGTTCTTCCTACCCTTAACATTGTCAACCTCTTCTTTTTTTTTTTACCTTTGAAGCCCTTTTTCTCCACAGGTGCAGAGATTATACCACTCTTTACTCTTTACTCTATGCATTCAGCTACTGCCACATTGTCAGTAAATTGTTGGGTCGAACTGCCCATCACATGCTCGTAGTATGGCTCCTTGAGCCTGTTGGCAAATAGAGTCACCATCTCTTTATCCAGCAGTGGAGGATGTACTTAAGCAACTAGATCTCTCCATCTTTGAGCATATTCCATTATGCTTTCTTTATCCCTTTTTTTTAGGTTCGACAAACTAGTTTTATAAGGACTGATGTCCATATTATACTTGTATTGCTTCACAAAAGCATCCACCAAGTCTTTTCATTTGTGAATTTTGTTGTTGTTCAATCTCATATACTAGCTCAATGCCACCCCACTTAAACTATCTTGAAAAAGGTGCATCAATAGTTTTTCATCATGTACTACTTCTACCATTTTATTGCAGTAATATTTGAGATGAGTCATAGGGCATTGTGTTTCAGTGTATTTGATGAACTCAGAAACACAAAACTTCTTCGGGATAACCACATTTGGGACCAAACACATTTATGCTACCCGTATTGGATTGTACAAGTCTACCCCTTCAATGTCTCTAATTCGAGCTTCTAGTGCTGCCACTTTATCAATGTCATTAGATAACTTGGTTTTGTTGGACTCATTAGCAAGTGCATTTATAACTGCAGGGGTTGGTGTTGGAGTTGTTGAGTGCATAAATACTGGATGGAGTAGAGGTTTTTGACCATGTTCACTCATTGTTTCTTTGGGTTAAGCTGTTGTTGAAGGTTGGACAAAAATAACAGGCTAGTTAGAAGTACCTTCACCAGAGACATTTCTAAGTGTTTGCTCGAGTAAGCTAGTGAGGCGGGCCACACTTATTTTAGAGACTCTAACTCTTCTTGGAAAAAGGCGTCACGGTGGGCACGCTCTTCATCTTTCATATTTCTTGCTCGTAGTCGGGTGTTGTAGGCTCTTTGGGACCTATATTTCAACCTATTACATGTATACATGTTATTTATAATGGATTAATGTATGTGTATGGATGAAATGTATGTCCATGTACATTGGGTATGAGTAACAAAAACAACCTGCAAAATAACTACGTAGGGAGTCCATGTTCTAGGTCACTACATGATAGGTAGGCTTTTTACCTAGTTCTTAAAAGGGTCTATAAACTACCCAATAACCACCTTACATGAAGGTAGTATAGGGGTTTACAAGGAATGGTTGGGGAATAGTGTAACCGCCATTGTCGAGTAATCATTCAGCTTATAGTTGAATGTTTCAAGAATTTAACCTAGAATTGGGTTTTTTTGCAAAATTAAAATGCATGCTAAAGTAGTAAAAATACAAGCTAAAATTAAAAAGTAGTAAAAAGAAAAACAATCAAACAAGCAAAGCTTAGTCCGACCAGACAAGGTGATCCCCAATGGAGTCACCATCCTATCACTAGGTGCGAGCCGGCACTACGTCGTCTAGTGATGGCTAAGGCTTTTTGTTTTTGTTGTGCCTCTTGTGAGGTGTTATATGTTGGAAAAAGGTTTTGGATTTAATCATAAAATTATGATTAATGTTTAGGAGTCGCCACCTAATATTATGGTTATTATGAACCTATGGTCTGCGAGAGTCTGAGTAAGAGACTGGTTGTGCAAGTGGAAGACGCATCACCCCCAGTACACCCTACCTAAAGTAAACTGCATTATTGTTTAATTTTTTTTCTGAGTCGAGTATCTGTTGGTCTTTTCTATGGTTCAAGGAAGATTTATCTACGTGAGAGTCCCTACCTTATTGGGTTAAATCCTAACCGTTCTAAAATCTGAATTTTAGCATTGCATTTATTTACATCTTGTATCTTTAATACCTGAGGGTATAGTTTATCGTGTAATTTTACACCCCACGAATGTTAAAGTCTACATATAGATTCTAAGAAGAAAAGAAGATTGGAAAAAGATTTTTGACATGTTGATCAAATCCTAATGGATAATCATAAACTAGTTACAATATCTATTTTTAGATTGTTTTTAAAACATGAAAAAGATGCAATTTTTAGTCATCAAACATGTTCCAAAGCAATGGTAATAGTCCAAGTTCTTTCTCTTATGGAGATGAACATGTTCCAAGACTTAATTTTCAGGTGGTGGGGATAGGAAAGGGATAGAAGGAATTGTGGTTGAGATAGTTAGGAGCTTAAGTGTGATTGGCAATGGAGGCTGAGTAACTACTATTAGAAAATTGATAAATATAAATAAAACTATTGAGAGAATATTTTTATTTGTAAATTGCCGATAGATTTTACCAACAAAAATATTTCATTGGTATTTATCAAGAGAATTATAGTGGAAAACAAAATAATTAAAACAAAGCTAAAAAGCAATGACATACCATTTTTAATTATAGAATTTATTTTGTTAGTAAATTCGTTGGTAAACTGTGAACATAGTTCATTGTATCAATTATAAAGGGAAATGCCAACAGAAACTTTTGTCGCTATTTTCTAGAGAGCTTTAAAACTATTCATTTCTCAATTACACTGTTAATTATTGTTCATTACAGACAAAATTATTAATGAAATGAAAAGTCATCAATGTTATTTGGTAGTTTTTTTAAAAAAATTATTAAATAAAAATTTTAAATGAAATATTAAAAACTAAATCATCAACGGATTGAAAAGTTATCGGTGATATTTGACGTTTTGTAAAAACTTTTGATTAAATTAAAAATTTAAATTAAATATTACAAAGGGAATTACCAATGAAATGATTAAAAAAATTAATATTTAATTTTTTATTGGTAAGACTATCGGTAAAACGCCTAATAAAAAGCTTACAATTGATAATTTCATAACAGACAAGGTTTTTTTTTTCTTCTTCTTCTTCTTTTTCCCCATATGTAAAAAACATAAATATTCATTTTTTTTCTTTTATCTTCTCTCCTTGACTCCTTTTCTTCTCCTCCATGCTTAGGTATATATTATTCTTCTTCTTTTTTCTTTCTAGTTTTTTAATTAATATACTTTATGATTTTTTTCTCTTCTTAGCTTCACTTGCAACAACATTAAGATAAAAAATATTTTTCATGTTTCTTTCACTATATTTGTTTTTTATTTTATTTTTAATTGTTTTTGTTCTTAATAATTGTATTAATATTGTTGTAGGATTTTTTTTCATATGATTTTCTTCTTTTTCTTCAAGCCTTTTAAGTAGTATAGAGTATTGATTTATATTAATTTAATTATTTTATAGTTTTGTAAAATAATTTTTTTTTAAATAAGTACTAACAGAATTACATACAATATTTTCTAAAAAAAATACCAACAAAATAAAACGAATATTTTTTCGTGCGTCTTTTCCTTTGATTTTGGTAGTAAACCTTTGAGACACCATGCATGGTAGGCAAGCTAGGAAGTGGAGGCAGCATGGGCCTGGGTGGAGACGGTTGGGTTGTGGCCAAGGTTGGCAATGGGGGCTGCGGGAGACTTGGGGTAGGAGGCAAACGTGGCAGATTTGGTACTGAAGGCAGAGGTGGTATTTGTAGAGGATGGCGAGCAGCTAGGACAACATGGACGTTTGAAAATGACAGAGCAATGAAGAAAATGAGAATGAAGCACTTGAAAGAGGCCATCTTTAACAGAGCTTTCTTGCACACACCTTCAGTGAAAAACACTGTAGTGATCTGCGTCAAAAATAAGATCGGTATTGGGCTTATATAGTTTAATTTGTGATTTTCATAGATTCGGCCCCTCGTCCACATATATTAGGTGATGAGTGACCTCGGTTTGGTTAGGAAAAAAGTTGAACCCATTTCCCTCAAAGTTATTTGGTAGTTCATCTTCGCAGCGAGTTGTCTTCAAAGTCCACAAATGTAGTTGTGCATGAACTATATAATAACTACATCATAGAAACAACCAGGTCAAAACGATGCTAATCTGCATTGATGGGCTATCTAACATTTGAGCTCTAGAGCACAGCGCAGTGGAAGGTGGATGTGAAGGTGAGCTAACCGAGAAACAGAAGTTTTTCTCTTCTATATAAGTCCAAGGGCGCAGATCTTGTTTTTCTCATTCAAAACATTACGAAGCCTTTACATAAATTTTGAGGAGCGATAACATCTACTGGTGATGGCTTATTTCAAGTGCTTCATCTTTGCTTTGTCCATTGCTTTGGCCGCCTCAGGCATCAATGTAGCCTTAGCTGCTCGCCATCTCCTCCAATTACCACCTCTCCCATCGGTGCCAAATATGCCCAAGCCCACATTGCCACCTTTGCCTACCATCCCAACCCTGCCCACAACCCAACCATCTCTACCTAAACCTGCACTGCCTCCACTTCCTAACATACCCGCCATGCCAAGTGTCCCCAAGGTTAATTTGCCTCCATTGCCAGGCATGCCTTCACTCCCTACTATCCCAACCACAATTCCCACCATCCCATTCCTCTCCCCACCACCTGGAAACTAATTAATTATCCTTGATTATGATTATATACCTTATGAGCAGTGGTCTATTGCCATTACATTGATCTTTTTATATAGGGAGCTGTGGGAGTTATTCAGTTGTTTGTTTCTGATTTAGTTTCATCTATTTGAACATTCTTCGATTCCTGTCTTATATTTGCGAGTTTGTGCCACTGGCCCATTACTTGGATGTAGTTTGAGATTCTGCTATTTATATATACATGGATTTCTTTTCACTTTTGCTGCTACTACATTATCTACCCAAATCTTAATTAGTCGTTGTTTGTGATGCTAGATGACCTTCACCGCCACGTACATAAGTATCATGAGCAAGCCACCTATGCCCAGCTTGCCAAGTTTCTTTACAAGTTAGAGCTGTCTAATTTTACACCATGTATCTTCGCAATATCTTGTATGTCCCCATAGCAGTTTGTAATAGAATTTGTGCAAAGCAAAATAAACCAAGAAAATTGAGAAAAACTATTGCGTGATACATCTTTAATCATTAAATCGAAATGAGGAAGATTATAAAACAGAAATGGAAAAATGGTTTACTAGTGGAAAAATTGAGAAATTTTTTTTTTTTTTGAGATTACAAATTTATATGTAGAACGTGTCGCACCAGACATCACAGAGATCTTAAAAATTTTATCTTTGGAAAAAAATAAATTTCTATCATTTTATTCTTTGATGTGAAATGATATTTTTTACGGAGTCGCCACCTAATATTATAGTTAATAAAAACCCTAACTGGTCAAAAGAAATTCTATAATACGAGACTGGTTACTCATAAAGAAAGATATTATCACCTATTGAGCGTCCTACCTAAAGCAAGTTGTATTGTTGATTTTGTCGTAAATTGCTAATGTTTTGTTGGTTGATGCTATGTTAATTTTGCGTATAATATTCTTGACTCTGATACTAGTGAATATTTAAATAAGGATATTTCTAACTCTGGCGTTAATAAATATGATACAGCTATGAAACAAAATAAATTTAAATTAATATTTTTTATTTCTGACTCTAGTGTAAGTAAATAAATAAATCTAATAAATTTACTAGTAACTTGGCTGGGCTAAACAACACTCTACTGCATGCGTGTTGCTGTAGTGTAAATGCTAATTAACAAGGACACTGCAAGAAGAGGTCGCTTACCTGTTCTGCTGAAGGCGATGGAGACGGTGACGAAGCTCTGGCTAGTCGACACCACTTCTTCTCCTCTGCTCCTTCTTCTGCTTTTTTCTTGTGATTCTACTAATGGTTGGTTCTCGTTCTTCTGATGTTTGATCGATCTCCTGTGCTCCCTCCGGTTTTCGTTAGTTATTTCCGGTTGCCGAAGTTGTGAAGGAACTTTTGCCTTCCTTTTCCCCTGCTTCAACCTGCCCTTGTCTTCCCTTGAGTTTTTCGTCTGGTTTCCTCCTCTGTTTTTCATTGCTCTCCGCCTGTTTTCCTCTTTATAGTCGTTGTTTTCTCCTGCCAGTTTCTTCATTGTATATTTACCTTTTTGTCTGCCAGTCCACTCTGGCTTTTCTTCTGCCTCTGCTTTCTTCTCATGTTTTTTTTACTCTCGGGTGCTCTCTCCCTCTGGTTCCGCCCTCTGTGTTTCTTCTTTCCCTTTTTATAGACTCCCCAGCTGATTGCCTCTAACCAGTCCCTGCAATGTAAGGATTACAGACACCACTTATCTCCACATTGGTATGATATTATCCGCTTTGGACCTAAACCCTCATGGATTTGTTCTTGGGTTATACCCAAAAAACCTCATACTGATGGAGATATTTGTCCATCCTTATATACCCTTGATCCTTCCCATTTCTAACCAATGTGGGACTTTGGTCGCATACCCAACATGCAAAGCAGTTCAGCCTTTGCAGGACTGTTATCTTCCACGAACGAGATCGTGGGCGAGAGACGTGGTCCTCGATTAGATCGAATCCGCTGCAGATTTTTAGCCTGTTGAATCAGGATGGAGAAGACAAACATGGTTGTTCCACCAGCAACGACAACGTTTCGGCAGCAATAGATTCCACCAACAACGGCGACGTTTCAAGCAGCAATGGACATTTTCATTTTGACCCCTGAATTTTGAAAATTTAGCAATTGGACCTCTAAGCAATTAAAAATTCCTTTTAATTTTGCCCCTTTGGATTAATTTCAATTAAATCCCTAAATTATAACACTATTTACAAAACAGTACTTAATTCCCGGATTGTTCAATTTGGTTCTTAATTAATTCTTTTCATTTTTTTCCTTTTGGATTAATTTCAATTAAATCCCTAAATTATAACACTTTTTACAAAACAGTCCTTAATTTCTTAATTTTTCAATTTAACCCTTAATTAAATCTTTAACTTTTAATTCTTTCAAAATTGATCAATTAACTCTCAAATTTTATAATTACATCCCCAAACTTCAAATTTTGTATTGTCTTAACCCCATTGTCAACTATATTTAATTTTTATTATTTTGTTCAAAAATTAGGTTATGATAGTTGCTCCTTCTTTATAATATTTTCAATACAAAGACATTGAAAATTTTCATTTTCTTGAGTTTTGTGTAGTAAATTTATATAAAAAAGTAGAAATGTGAATATTTTTTTTTTGGTCTTGAAAACTTCAAAAGCATATGACTTTTACAGACAGAACAGGTCATCTGGAAGATAAACCATTTTTTTTCTTTTTTCTTTTTTGTTTTTTATGAAATGGATTAAATTGTTTTGGGCATTTAGCTCGATTACAAAAGAAACGCAAAGAATTTCGCAAGTGGTCTAATTATTCCAGCCGACCAACCCGATAATGAATAAAACACGAAAAGGATTTCGCGAGTAGTCTAATTGTTTCAGGTGACTTGCCCGATGATTGAAAAATATGAGGATTTTTCAAGATGGTCACATTATAATGGATTACTTGCCTAGTGGAAGAATACGAGGATTTTTTAAGATGATATATTGTAATGGATTACCTACCTAGATGGTCACATTGTAATGAGTTACCTGTTCAGTGGAAAAATACGAGGATTTTTCATGATGGTATTGTAATGGGTTACCTGCCCAGACGGTCATATTATAATAGATTACCTGTCTAGTGGAAGAATACAAGGATTTTTTAGGATGGTATATTGTAATGGTTTACCTGTCCAGATTGTCACATTATAATGGATTACTTGCCCAGAGAAAAAAACATAAGGATTTTTCAGGATGGTATATTGTAATGGGTTACCAACCTAAATGGTCACATTGTAATGGGTTACCTACCTAGATGGTCACATTATAATGGGTTACCTACCTAATGAAAAAATACGAGGATTTTTCAAGATGATATATTGTAATAGGTTACCTACCTAGATGGTCACATTGTAATGGGTTACCTGCCCAATCAAAAAATACGAGAATTTTTCAAGATAGTATATTGTAATAGGTTACCTACTCAGATGTTCATATTATTATAGGTTACATGTCCAAATAGTCATATTGTAATGGGCTACCTGCCTAGATGGTCACATTGTTATAGGTTACCTGCCTAGATGGTCACATTGTAATGGGATACCTGCCCAGTGGAAAAATACGAGGATTTTTCAGGATAGTTATTGTAATGGGTTACCTACCCAGATGGTCATATTGTAATGGGTTACCTACTCGGTGGAAAAAATACAAGAATTTTTTTTTAAGAAAAGACAAGATAAGGCTTGAAGGAGTACTATTCAATATATGGAACCTCGAAGGAAATGAAGACTTGGAGGCACACTTGAAAGGAAATGAGGACTCGAGGGCACACTCAAAAAGAGGTAGGGTAGGAAATGAACTACCTTTGATGGTCGAGGGCTTGAAGGTGCGCTCGAAAAGAAATGAGATGAGGGCTCAAAGGTGCATTTAAAAGAAAGTAGAGTAGGAAATACACTACCTTTTATGGTCGAAGACTCAAAGGCGCGCTTGAAAAGAAATGAGGTGAGGGCTTACTCAAAAGAAGGTAGGATAGGAAATGCACTACCTTTGATGGACGGCGACTCAAAGGTGCACTCAAAAGAAAGTAGGATAGAAAATGCACTACTTTTGATGGTCGAGGGCTCTAAGGCGCACTAGAAAAGAAATGAGGTGAGGGCTTGAAGGCGCACTCAAAAGAATGTAAAAGAATACAAAGATTTGTTCAAATGGCTTAATTCTTAGGGACGACCTGCCTAGGTCAAAAGTGAAAAATTTTTAAAAGCAATTTCAATCTTGGCCCTTTAAAGCTAAACTTCACTTGATGGATTCCGTCAGAATTTTCTCTTATGAAATTTTTGCAAAACTCATTGTCCAATGTCTCAAACTTTAGATGATATGCATGCATCTTTATCTAATTTGAAATATAAGCCCCCATTTCTTCTTAATCTTCTTGTTGTTTGATTGATGAAGACTTGCTACCTCTAATTTGGGTCATCTTTATTGTTTAGCTCTCGAGCCCACTCGAGTTAGCCCATGTAAGTCTATTTCTAGATTTATTTACACAATTCAGCTTTTGTGGTGCCCATCGTGACCCACTTGCTTGCTAAAGATTTTCTAACTCGTCAAATAATTTGAGAGGATCATTTATCACCCTTCGTCTCACAGCTAAACTAGCTGAAAGCATTAAAATGTGTTTTTTATAAACCAAAATGCCCCTTTATCTTGTTGAAGGAAATTAACATCTCTTTTCCTAGAGTTTTTTCTTTTAAATACAATGTTGTCCTCTTATATTGGTCATTGCCCCTAAGTGTACTCTGTCAGTGACTTGGATAAATAATGGTTTTAAGAGGCCAAGTTCTCATTTCTATCCTTTTTTAGTTTAGTGAAGGAATATAGGTCTAGAATGAATTTTGAAATCTTGATCTTGCATTTTGAAAACAAAAATTATTTCGATGTGAGTCTAAAATAATTTGCTTTTGAAATCTTGCAACTCCTTGGTTATTTTTTTTCTTGGAAAAGAGATTATTTTCTCTTGTGTTTGGCAATGAGGTCTTCGGTGAAAATACGTCATTAGATGACCTTTTGTTTTTATAGGTTTTTAAAGTGGAGGGCTCAAGAAATATCTCGAGGTTTTGTATGAGAAAAACTTGTCTCTTTTTAAACACTTATTTTTATCAATATGAATAATAATGAGTAATTTGTTCTTGATGTCATGAATCTTATGAAAAAAAATATTCTTTGCATTTTGAGAGCATTGTTTATTGTTCTAGGTTGCTTGCTTGTTTGATTATAAAGGACTTCTACAGGCACGTAATGTAGGTTGTTGTTTTTGGCTATAAAAGAAATGGATTCATAAGACTCAAAAGTGCTTCAGAGCTTCAAAAACTAAGGATCATTATCAACAGTTTGACTCTTAACGTCATTCATATTTTCTTTTGCTGTTCTTTTTTTGATTTGCTTCTTTTTTTTTTCTTTTTCATTGTTTTGCTAAAGCGTACTCACTTTATCTTGGTTATCACTTTTTCTTGTGATTTGGGCATGCCCCCTAATATTTGAGTTTCTTAGGCCCTTTTGGCTTTTGGCTTTCTCACGGCATTATCATCTTTCTTGATCATTGAAATTTCACTTGCCCCTTAGTGTGGGGTGTGATCCTAGTCAAGATTTTTTTCATGGAAGAAAAATTATTCGGGCTCAAAAGGGGATTACAAGGGATGTACTTATTTCAGAAAGTGAAAGAAATAACAAAGATGGTCTTTTCTCATTTCAAGTGCAAGCAACTATGATCAATAAACTTTGACCTCATCTAATGTGATAGTTTGGTATTTACAAAGAGATTCATTTTATGAGTCATGAGCAACAAGTTCACTACATACCATTATTCATACATTAAAAAAACATATTTCAAAAGTCACGGGGTAAGGGTTTTTATTCATTTAGTTACCTCAATAATAGAGTAGCTTGATTCACTTGTCATTCTACAAGTAAAATGTTTAAAATATCATTTTTGAATAAACAACAAATTATTTTTGAAATCAGAATACCAAATCAATTTTTCAAAACTCCAGTAAGGACACTGATTTTGGTCAAGAAGATGAATTTCATCTATAAGATCACACAAGACTTCAAAAGTATATTTGTGAGTTCTTATAACAAAACTCTCTTAGAAAAATGAATAAGGCTTGGTCGTAAACATGATTCAATGACAAACTCATTATTTCATTGAAACTTTGTAAAAGAAGTTTAACAACAAAGAACTTATGTCAACATCTTGGGCTATGAACACTAGCATGATAACACATAAAAGAGCTAAACATTTAGCGATCATTGATTGGAATTTTTGGAATATTTCAATCATTCATTCTCCTTGTCAAGGGCATCTTTTCAACAATCAATCAAAGTCATATATAGACTATTCTCAACCTACTATCACCATAACTTTATCTTTAAGATAGTTGATCTTTAGGATTCGGTGTGAAAAAACTAGTTATAGGAACACTAAGTGCCTTAGCAACCGCCTTTAGTGTGCTTTTCTTTTTCAAAGAAATCATTCTTCTCAATTGGGTCAGCAATCTTACCTAACCCAATGGCTTGTTCAATCCTCTTAGCTATAACAATTAAGTTAGTGAAATTTTATGTAGAGCTTCTAACCAAGTATTAAAAGTATGGAGCTTTAAAGGTGTTGGAAAATAAATTGATCATGTCTTTTTCTAACATAGGAGGATTAACTTGTGTAGCTACCTCACTCCATCACTGAGCGTATTTTTTTATAGACTCCTTGTTGCTCTTCTTTATAACTTGCAAGCTTAACCAATCAGGGTCCATGTCTATATTGAACTTATTTTGCCTCATGAAGGCATCAACTAAATCCTTTCATTTTTTAACCTTGGTATTGTCTTACCACATATACCAAGTGAGGGCAGCGCCACTTAAGTTGTCTTATAAAGAAATGAATTAGCAATTTCTCATCATTAACCATCCTAGCCATTTTGTTGCAGTATGCCTTGAGATGAGTTACAGGGTATTGGGTTCCTATATATTTAATGATTCTGGCACCGTAAACTTTATAAGAATGACTACATTTGGTACCAAATACATATTGACAGCTTTCACTAGGTTACAAAAATGGTTTCCCTCAACTGCCTTTATCCTCTCTTCTAAGGCAGTCCATTTTTCCAAACCCTTTTTTTTCACCATCTTGCCCTTTTAAGATTCTTTCTTTGTAGAATCAATGGTAGAAAAAATTCTTATGGGGTACATTGGCTAGAAATGTATAACTTATTGAAATTCAGAGGACACCATATTTGCCCCCAGATTTTGTGGATCAAAATGAGTTACATGCATATCTTTAAGCTGAGCTATAAACGTTGCTTCTCTATATTCATCTCTCAAGGCTTGCTCAAGTAGACTAATAAGTCTTGCGACTTCTTTTTTAAAATTGTCCACCTCTTTTGATATTGGGTTTCCAACTGGGCTTTTTCTTTGTTTCCCATTTGTCTTTTTCTCAAACGACTGTAATAGATGGGTTTCAATAAGAAACCTATATTTCAACCTATTAAAATGTAAATCATGCAATTTATGCAAAAATATTGATTAAAATAAAATGCTTATGAAATGCAAACTTGCCCTTCACAGGGTGACAACCTAGTAGGAACATTTTAATTGTTAAGTGCATCAAGGGGTTGGTCATTATCTAGTTTCAAAGGGTCTCTCGCATGCTCATTGATCGTTCTTGATCGTCCTTAAAAGGTCAATATGAGGTTTACAAGTAGTGTGAAGATAGAGGTCTTAAGTAATATCAATCGCTAATATGTCGTACTAGATATTACAGCGGCCTTAAAAATTTTATCTTTGAAAAATAATGGATTTCTAGCATCTTATTCTTTGAGGGAAAATGGTATTATTTAAAGAGTCGCCACCTAGTATTATGGTTACTAAGAACCCTAACTGATTAAAAGAGATTTTATGGTATGAGACTGATAAAGTTAATTGATTTACTGTTTATAAAACAGTGAAATCGACCCTGTCTTGTAATTGTTTTATTAATGCTAATATATTGTACAGCACAACAATTCAACTAGTGACTAGTGATCATAAAATTACAGGAACTAACAGCGTAGACATAAGTAGCGGGATGAAAGAAGCTGACAAACAATTAAATAAAGAGACTAGAGCAATAAACGCAATGCGATCTTCCAAAATGTATACGACATCAAGTCATCAAACATGTTCCAAAGCAATGGTAATAATCCAAGTTCTTTGTCTTATGGAGATGAACATGTTCCAAGACTTAATTTCCAGGTGGTGGGGATAGGAATGGGATAGAAGGAATTGTGGTTGAGATAGTTGAGAGCTTAGGCGTGATTGGCAATGGAGGCAGAGTAACTACTATCAAAAAATTGATAAATAAAAATAAAAATATTAAAAAATATATTTTTATTGGTAAATTGCTGATAAATTTTATAGATAAAAATATTTCATAGGTATTTATCAAGACAATTATAGTGGGAAATAAAATAATTAAAACAAAGCAAAAAAAACAATAACATACCATTTTTAATCATATAATTTATTTTGTCGGTAAATTTATTGGTAAACTGTGAACACAGTTCATTATATCAATTACAAAGGGAATTGTCAACAAAAACTTCTATCGATATTTTCTAGAACGCTCTGGAACTATTCACTTCCCAATTACACTGTTAATTATCGTTTATAAAAACAAAATCATCGATGGATTGAAAAGTCATCAATGTTAATTGATAGCTTTTTGAAAATTTTTGATTAAATTAAAATTTTAAATTAAATAGTAAAAACCAAATTACCGAAGGATTAAAAAGTCATCGGTGATATTTGGTGTTTTCTGAAAATTTTTGATTAAATTGAAAATTTAAATTAAATATTACAAATAGAATTCCTGATGAAATGATTAAAAATATTAATATTTAATTATTCATTAATAAAACTATCGGTAAAACGCCTAATAAAAACCCTATAATCCATAATTTCACAACAGACAAGGCTCTTTTCTTCTTCTTTCCCATATGTAAAAATTCTCAATATTCATTTTTTTTCTTTTCTCTTCTCTTCTTGACTCCTTTTCTTCTCCTCCATGCTCAAATATGTATTATTTTTCTTCCTTTTTCATTTTTAGTTTTTTTAATTAATATATTTTATAAAAAAATTTCTCTTCTTAGCTTCACTTGCAATAACATTAAGATAAGATTTCTTTTTTCATGTTTTTTTCACTATATTTTTATTTTATTTTATTTTTAATTGTTTTTGTTCTTAATAATTGTATTAATATTGTTGTAGGATTTTTTTTCATATGATTTTCTTCTTTTTCTTCAAGCCTTTTAAGTAGTATAGATTATTGATTTATATTAATTTAATTATTTTATAGTTTTGTAAAATATTTTTTTAAAATAAGTACCAACAAAATTACATACAATATTTTTTAAAAATAATACCAACAAAATAAAATAAAACGGATATTTTTTGTGCGTCTTTTCCTTTGATTTTGGTAGTAAACCTTTGAGACACCATGCATGGTAGGCAAGCTAGGAAGTGGAGGCAGCATGGGCCTGGGTAGAGACGGTTGGGTTGTGGCCAAGGTTGGCAATGGGGGCTGCGGGAGACTTGGGGCAGGAGGCAAACGTGGCAGATTTGGTACTGAGGGCAGAGGTGGTATTTGTAGAGTATGGCGAGCAGCTAGGACAACATGGACGTTTGAAAATGACAGAGCAATGAAGAAAATGAGAATGAAGCACTTGAAAGAGGCCATCTTTAACAGAGCGTTCTTGCGCACACCTTCAGTGAAAAACTCTGCAGTGATCTCCGTCAAAAATAAGATTGGTATTGAGCTTATATAGTTTAATTTGTGATTTTCATAGATTTGGCCACTCGTCCACATATATTAGGTGATGATGACCTGGGTTTGGTTAGGAAAAAAGTTGAACCCATTTCCCTCAAAGTTATTTGGTAGTTCATCTTCTCAGCGAGTTGTCTTCAAAGTCCACAAATGTATTTGTGCATGAACTATATAATAACTACATCATAGAAACAACCAGGTCAAAACGATGCTAATCTGCATTGATGGGCTATCTAACATTTGAGCTCTAGAGCACAGCGCAGTGGAAGATTGATGTGAAGGTGAGCTAACCGAGAAACTGAAGTTTTTCTCTTCTATATAAGTCCAAGGGCGCAGATCTTGTTTTTCTCATTCAAAACATTACGAAGCCTTTACATAAATTTTGAGGAGCGATAACATCTACTGGTGATGGCTTATTTCAAGTGCTTCATCTTTGCTTTGTCCATTGCTTTGGCCGCCTCAGGCATCAATGTAGCCTTAGCTGCTCGCCATCTCCTCCAATTACCACCTCTCCCATCGGTGCCAAATATGCCCAAGCCCACATTGCCACCTTTGCCTACCATCCCAACCCTGCCCACAACCCAACCATCTCTACCTAAACCTGCACTGCCTCCACTTCCTAACATACCCGCCATGCCAAGTGTCCCCAAGGTTAATTTGCCTCCATTGCCAGGCATGCCTTCACTCCCTACTATCCCAACCACAATTCCCACCATCCCATTCCTCTCCCCACCACCTGGAAACTAATTAATTATCCTTGATTATGATTATATACCTTATGAGCAGTGGTCTATTGCCATTACATTGATCTTTTTATATAGGGAGCTGTGGGAGTTATTCAGTTGTTTGTTTCTGATTTAGTTTCATCTATTTGAACATTCTCGATTCCTGTCTTATATTTGTGAGTTTGTGCCACTGGATTACTTGGATGTAGTTTGAGATTCTGCTATTTATATATACATGGATTTCTTTTCACTTTTGCTGCTACTACATTATCTACCCAAATCTTAATTAGTCCTTGTTTTTTATGCTAGATGACCTTCACCGCCACGTACATAAGTATCATGAGCAAGCCATGTATGCCCAGCTTGCCAAGTTCTTTACAAGTTAGAGCTGTCTAATTTTACACCATGTATCTTCGCAATATCTCGCATCTCCCATAGCAGTTTGTAATAGAACTTGTGCAAAGCGAAATAAACCAAGAAAATTGAGAAAAACTATTGAGTGATATATCCTTAGTCATTACATCGAACCGAGGAAGATTATAAAACAGAAATGGAAAAATGGTTTACTAGTGGAAAAATTGAGAAAAATATTTTTTTTTCTGAGATTATAAATTTATATGTAAAATATATTTTATTCTTGATTATTTTTATCTTTGTTGTTGTGTTTTTAAAAACTTTAATGAAATATATTTTATATAAAGTATTATTTATTTCATAATATAATAGTAATAGTTAAATCTATAATATTTAAATTAAAAATCATAAATATTAATATATATTTTTTAAAATTATTTTATAAACTCAATTTCAAAAGCATTCTTAACCAAACACATTAAATTTTTTTTTTCAACCTCAATTTGAACCACAATTTTAACCAAATATCTATTTTTTCAAACCAACCTCAACTAATAGTAATTTTTATAAAAATAATTTTTTTTTTCAAATCACAACTATAATAGTTATTGCAATACCAAATACACTCAACCTGAGTTATGAATTTTATTAAATTAAATTAATTTTTATATTTTATTATATAATTAAAAAAATTTGCAATCAACTAAGTACTAAAAAATAAAATATAATATTAAATAATATAATTAAACAAAAATAAAATATCAATAAAACTCAGAGCTAATAAAAAAAATCAAAAGTGCAAGCTTGAGTGGCCCAAGCACAACTAGTTATATTAGAAAAATGCCTAAACATGTCAGCCTAGAATAGACTATGCACTTGGCTAGTAATTGTTTTCTTTCAATAAAAGATGAACTTGTCATATACCTCTTCTATTTTTTTTATTTTTTTTTTTAAAATAATAAATTATAGATTGTTTGCTACTACAGACAAGTTATCATCTTCTTCTCATAATGCGACCACCACAAGATGATTGGAAAATAAAAAGATATGATTTTTTTACTTAAAATTATATTTTAAATTATTATTTACATGAAAACATGAATAATCCTAAAATAGGTTAATAAATGAAAAACAATATGAATTTATAGAACTTCTCAAACTCAAATCTATAATTTAAGGCAAAGTGAAAGTTAAAAAACACCACAATAAAACTCTTCCTATTAAATAGAATCATTTGACACCAAAATTGAGTTTTTTGGACTAAGGTTAGTGTCAATCAATCATTTTTTTCTTGTTATTTTCAAACAAGTTTCTCTTCTTCTTCTTTTCTAGCTTATAGACTGAAACAATATAGAAAATGAATTTTCAAACCAAAATAAAAATGGTTGCTAATGTATGGTTCATTATATGTTTTATCTTTATTTTACATGATGGTCATTTAGCTTTAAATTTTGTATTTTTACCATAATTTCAAAACTGATTTTTTTTAATTAGACTACGTAGTGGTATGATCAATAGTGGTATGATCAAAAGAAAACAAAAGGTATGAACATGAAAGAAAAAAAGAAAAATAATTGATTTACTGTTTATAAAATAGTGAAATCGACCGTGTCTTTTAATTGTTTTATTAATGCTAATATATTGTACAGCACCACAATTAAACTGGTGACTGGTGATCATAAAATTACAAGAATTTACAGCATAGACACACATAGCGGGATGAAAGAAGCCGACAAACGATTAAATAAAGAGACTAGAGCAATCAACGCAATGCGATCTTCCAGCATGTATACGACATCAAGTCATCAAACATGTTCCAAAGCAATGGTAATAGTCCAAGTTCTTTATCTTATAGAGATGAACATGTTCCAAGACTTAATTTCCAGGTGGTGGGGACAAAAATAATATTTTTAGGGGTAAATTGCTAACTAATTTTACTGACATGAATATTTTATTGGTATTTATCAAAAGAATTATAGTGGAAAATAAAATAATTAAAATAAAGCAAAAAAAACAATAACATTTCATTTTTATTGATAGAATTTATTTTGTAGGTAAATTCATTGATAAACTGTTATCACAGTTCATTATATCAATTACAAAGGGAATCACCAATAGATAATTATGTCAGTATTTTCTAGAGAGCTCTGAAACTATTCACTTTCCAATTACACTATTAATTACTGTTATTTACAAACAAAATCATCGATGGATTGAAAAGTTATCGATGTTATTTGATAGTTTTTTAAAAAATTTTGATTAAATTAAATATTACAAACCAAAATCACCAACGGATTGAAAAGTCATAGGTGATATTTGACAGTTTCTAAAAACTTTTTATTAAATTAAAAATTTAAATTAAATATTACAAACAAAATTACCAATGAAATTATTTGAAATATTAATATTTAATTATTTATTGGTAAAACTATAGGTAAAACGCCTAATCAAAAGCCTACAATCTCTAATTTCACAACAGACATGGCTCTTTTCTTTTTTTTCTTCTTTTTTATATGTAAAAAATATCAATATTCATTTTTTTTCTTTTCTTTTATGTCCCTGACTACTTTCTTCACCTCCATGCTCAGGTATGTATTATTCTTCTTCTTTTTTTCTCAGTTTTTTTAATTAATATACTTTAAGATTTTTTGTCTTTTCTTAGCTTCACTTGCAACAACATTAACATAAATTTTTTTTCATGTTTTTCTCACTATATTTGTTTTTTATTTTATTTTTAATTTTTTTTGTTTTGAATAATTATATGAATATTGTTGTAGGATTTTTTTTATATGATTTTCTTTTTTTTTCAAACATTTTGAGTATTATAGAATATTGATTTATATAATTTAATTATTTTATAATTTTTTTAAATAATATTTTTTAAAATATTTACTAACAGAATTACATCCAACAAAATAAAATAGATAATTTTTTGTGCGTCTTTCCCGTTGGATTTAGTAGTAAACCTTTGGGACACGAGGCATGATGGGCAAGCCAGGAGGTGGAGGCAGCGTGGGCTTGGGTAGAGACGGTTGGGTTGTGGGCAAGGTTGGCAATGTGAGCTGCCGGAGACTTGATGTAGGAGGCAAACGTGGCAGATTCGGTACTGAAGGCAGAGGTGGTATTTGTAGAAGATGGCCAGCAGCTAGGACAGCATGGACGCTTGAAAATGACAGAGCAATGAAGAAAATGAGAATGGAGCACTTGAAACAGGCCATCTTTAACAGAGCGTTCTTGCACACACCTTCAGTGAAAAACTCTGTAGTGATCTGCGTCAAAAATAAGATTGGTATTGGGCTTATATAGTTTAATTTGTGATTTTCATAGATGTGGCCACTCGTCCACATATATTAGGTGATGAGTGACCTAGGTTTGGTTAGGAAAAAAGTTGAACCCATTTCCCTCGAAGTTATTTGGTAGGTCATCTTCTCAGCGAGTTGTCTTCAAAGTCCACAAATGTAGCTGTGCATGAACTACTATCTAATAACTACATCATAGAAACAACCACGTCAAAACGATGCTAATCCTCATTGATGGGCTATCTAACATTTGAGCTGTAGAGCACAGCACAGTGGAAGATGGATGTGAAGGTGAGCTAACCGAGAAACTGAAGTTTTTCTCTTCTATATAAGTCCAAGGCAGATCTTGTTTTTCTCATTCAAAACATTGCGAAGCCTTTACATAAATTTTGAGGAGCGATAGCATCTACTGGTGATGGCTTATTTCAAGTGCTTCATCTTTGCTTTGTCCATTGCTTTGGCCGCCTCAGGCATCAATGTAGCCTTAGCTGCTCGCCATCTCCTCCAATTACCACCTCTCCCATCGGTGCCAAATATGCCCAAGCCCACATTGCCACCTTTGCCTACCATCCCAACCCTGCCCACAACCCAACCATCTCTACCTAAACCTGCACTGCCTCCACTTCCTAACTTACCCACCATGCCAAGTGTCCCCAAGGTTAATTTGCCTCCATTGCCAAGCATGCCTTCACTCCCTACTATCCCAATCACAATTCCCTCCATCCCATTCCTCTCCCCACCACCTGGAAACTAATTAATTGTCCTTGATTGTGATTGTATACCTTATGAGCAGTGGTCTATTGCCATTACATTGATATTTTTATATAGGGAGTTGTGGGAGTTATTCAGTTGTTTGTTTCTGATTTAGTTTCATCTATTTGAACATTCTCGATTCCTGTCTTATATTTGTGAGTTTGTGCCACTGGATTACTTGGATGTAGTTTGAGATTCTGCTATTTATATATACATGGATTTCTTTTCACTTTTGTTGCTACTACATTATAGATAATTAGTCATTGTTTGTGATGCTAGATGACCTTCACCACCATGTACGTAAGTATCATGAGCAAGCAACATATGCCCAGCTTGCCAAGTTTCTTTATACAAGTTGAGCTGTCTAAGTTTACACCATGCATCTAAACATATAATCGAAATGAGGAAGATTATAAAACAGAAATGGAAAAATGGTTTACAAGGTATAGGTTTATGAGAAAATACTTTTCAAATTTTTTGTATTTATTTTTTAGAAAATAGTTTTTAGAAAATCACTTTCCAAACTTTCTTGTGTTTATTTATTGTTAGAAAAGTTGGTAAACAAAAAACACTTTCTAGTTAAAGAAAAATTTAGCTTGATTTTCAAGAAAGTGTTTTGTTAAAAAATTTGGAAAGAAAATATTTTTCGGAAGCTGTGAAAAATTTAAAAATATCATTATTTACTGATTATATCAAATTTGATCCTCAAACTTTTAATTGTTATATATATTTTATTTTGAATATTTATTTTTCAATTTTATTTCTTAAAATTTAATTTTTATATTAACTTTGATCCTTATTTTTATAATTATTATTTGTTTTTCTCCTATTATTTTTATTAAAAAAATTTATATATCAAATTTGATCCTCATTCTTTTGATTGTTATTTATTTTATTTGAAATACTTTATGAAATGTTAATTATTATTATTTTAATTTCTTTATTTTTTTAAATTTGATCTTTATTATTTTGATTATTATTTATTTTATTTGAAATAATTTATGAAATTATTTTTTTTAATTTCATTATTATTCAACTTTTTAATTTGTAAGATTTATTCCTTATTATTTTAATAAATTTGAAAATAATAAATTATTAATAAATTATTTTTTAATTCATTTTCCATAATATAACCAAATACTAAAAAGTGTTTTTTAATTTATTTTTCATAACACTACCAACCATCAAAAAATAATTTATTTTTCAAAAATTTATTTTTTTTTAGAATTTATTTTTCAAAAAAAACAACTACCCTACCGCCTCAGTATATTTTCCCCCGTTATCATATTTTCTGGAATCATCTTAGGTAAAATGCAGGCCAATTGGTTTCTGTACATAGGAAGAGGCCTGCCTCTGACACATAGTAAATGCTGGAATCCATCAATCCAATATTGCTATCTAGAAATGAAGACGTGCAAGCTATGTCATATTCTTCAATGCAAATTGAATCTTCTTCTGTGCACAAACGTTTCCTTGTCTTGTAAGTTCTCCTGGGGATGTTCATCGATCATCTATGGTTGCGCAAAATATTTCTCGCCGATCACTGCGTATGCCACATTTTCACTCCACCATTGCTTGACCTCAAAGAATGCTTGCGGCTATCTTTAGATAATTATTTCTGCTCTGTTGACTAATTATATCTTCCATTCAATCTGGCGCCGAAGCTAGTTATGTTTAGCTTCCCAGCCTCCTAATATATAAAATCCCATTTTGCAATATATTTGGGTTAATTTGATATTGTAAGTAAACTTGTTCAACCCACTACTCAACCCTCTATTTCCATTACTCAAATTATAAATTTTATTAAATTAAATTAATTTTTATATTTTATTATATAATTAAAAAAATTCTTTTATAATCAACTTAATATTAAAAAATAAAATTTAATAAAAATTTAATATTAAATAATATAATTAAAAAAACCTAATAAAACTCAAAAAAAAAACTCAAATATGTGAACTTGAATGACATAACACAACTAGTCATATTAAAAAAAAAACTTAATTACATGAGCTTAAAACAGACCATACACTCGGGCTAGGAATTTTTTTTTCTTTCAAATAAAAGACTAACAACGTGACATATACCTTTAAAAAAAAATGATAAGTTGTTTGCTACTATAGACAACTTATCATCTTTTTTTTATAATCCAACCACCATAAGGTGACTGGAAAATAAAGAAATATAATTTTTTTTTATTTAAAATTTTATTTTCAATCATTGTTTACATTAAAACATGCAAAAAATACATCTTAAATAAATCTATTTATGACATTAAATAATTCAAAAATAAGCTAATAAACAAAAATCAACATGAATTGATAGAACTTCTCAAACTTATATCTATCATTTAAAGTAAGGTGAAAGTTAAATAATGTTATAATAAAAAAAATTATCAAATAGATCATTTAATATCAAAATTATTATTTTTTTGACTAAAATAAATGTCAATCAACCACTTTTTTTTTTCGCTGATTTCAAATGAGTTTTTCTTTTCTTCTCTTTTCTTCCCGCTTAGAGACTCGAACAATATAGAAAATGAATTTTCAAATCAAAATAAAAATGGTTGCTAATGTATGGTTCATTATATGTTTTATCTTTATTTTACATGATGGTCCTCTAGCTTTAAAATTTGTATTTTTATCATAATTTTAAAGCTGGTTTTTTTAAATTAGACTACATAGTGATATGATCAAAAGAGAACAAAAGGTATGAACATGGCAAAAAGAAAAAAAGTTAATTGATTTACTGTTTATAAAACAGTGAAATCAACCCTGTCTTTTAATTGTTTTATTAATGCTAATATATTGTACAGCACCACAATTAAACTGGTGAGTGATGATTATAAAATTACAGGAACTATCAGCATAGACACACGTAGCAGGATGAAAGAAGCCGGCAAAAGATTAAATAAAGAGACTAGAGCAATCGATACCATGCGATCTTCCAGCATGTATACGACATCAAGTCATCAAACATGTTCCAAAGCAATGGTAATAGTCCAAGTTCTTTGTTTTATGGAGATGAAAATGTTCCAAGACTTGATTTCCAGGTGGTGGGGACAGGAAGGGGATAGAAGGAATTGTGGTTGGGATATTTGGGAGCTTAGACGTGATTGGCATTGGAGGATGAGTAACTACTGCCAAAAAAATTAATAAAAATAAATAAAATTATGAAGAGAATATTTTTATAGAAAAATTGTTAATAGATTTTATTGACAGAAATATTTTATTATTATTTATTAAGAGAATTATAATCGGAAATAAAATAATTAAAACAAAACAAAAAAAACAATAACATATTATTTTTACTGATAGAATTTATTTTGTCGGTAAATTTATTAGTAAACTATGAACACAGTTCATTATATCAATTACAAAGAGAATTGTCAATAGAAAATTTTTTTGATATTTCCTAAAGAACTCTGGAACTACTCACTTTTCAATTACATTGTTAATTATTATTTTTCACAGACAAAATTATCGACAGATTGAAAGTCATCGATGTTATTTGGTAGTTTTTTTAAAAAAATTGATTAAATTAAAATTTTAAATTAAATATTACAAACTAAATCATCAACGGATTAAAAAGTCATCGGTGATATTTTGTGATTTAAAAAAAAATTATTAAATTAAAATTTTAAATTAAATATTACAAACAGAATTATTAATGAAATGATTAAAACTATTAATATTTAATTATTCATTAATAAAACTATCAGTAAAATGTCTAATGAAAAGCCTACAATCCCTAATTCCACAACAGACAGGGCTCTTTTCTTTTCTTTTTTTTTTCTTCTTCTTCTCCACATGTAAAAAACATCAATATTCATTTTTTTTTCTTTTATCTTCTCTCATTGACTCCTTTTTTTCTTCTCCATGCTCGGATATGTATTATTCTTTTTCTTTTTTTCTTCTCAGTTTTTTTAATTAATATACTTTATGATTTTTTTCTCTTCTTAGCTTCACTTGCAAAAATATTAAGATAAGATTTTTTTTTCATGTTTTTTTTACTATATTTATTTTTTATTTTATTTTTAATTGTTTTTGTTCTTGATAATTGTATGAATATTGTTGTAGGATTGTTTTATATAATTTTCTTCTTTTTTTTCCGAGTAAAGTATTGATTTATATTAATTTAATTATTTTATAATTTTTTAAAATAATTTTTTAAAAAATATTTACTAATACAATTACATATAATATTAAAAAAAATACTAACGAAATAAAATAGATATTTTTTTATATGTCTTTTCCTTTGGATTTGATAGTAAACCTTTGGGACACGAGGCATGATGGGCAAGCCAGGAAGTGGAGGCAGCGTGGGATTGGGTAGAGACGGTTGGGTTGTGGGCACGGTTGGCAATGTGAGCTGCCGGAGACTTGATGTAGGAGGCAAACGTGGCAGATTCGGTACTGAAGGCAGAGGTGGTATTTGTAGAAGATGGCCAGCAGCTAGGACAGCATGGACGTTTGAAAATGACAGAGCAATGAAGAAAATGAGAATGGAGCACTTGAAAGAGGCCATCTTTAACAGAGCGTTCTTGCACACACCTTCAGTGAAAAACTCTGTAGTGATCTGCGTCAAAAATAAGATTGGTATTGGGCTTATATAGTTTAATTTGTGATTTTCATAGATGTGGCCACTCGTCCACATATATTAGGTGATGAGTGACCTAGGTCTGGTTAGGAAAAAAGTTGAACCCATTTCCCTCGAAGTTATTTGGTAGGTCATCTTCTCAGCGAGTTGTCTTCGAAGTCCACAAATGTAGCTGTGCATGAACTATATAATAACTACATCATAGAAACAACCACGTCAAAACGATGCTAATCCTCATTGATGGGCTATCTAACATTTGAGCTGTAGAGCACAGCACAGTGGAAGATGGATGTGAAGGTGAGCTAACCGAGAAACTGAAGTTTTTCTCTTCTATATAAGTCCAAGGCAGATCTTGTTTTTCTCATTCAAAACATTGCGAAGCCTTTACATAAATTTTGAGGAGCGATAACATCTACTGGTGATGGCTTATTTCAAGTGCTTCATCTTTGCTTTGGCCATTGCTTTGGCCGCCTCAGGCATCAATGTAGCCTTAGCTGCTCGCCATCTCCTCCAATTACCACCTCTCCCATCGGTGCCAAATATGCCCAAGCCCACATTGCCACCTTTGCCTACCATCCCAAACCTGCCCACAACCCAACCATCTCTACCTAAACCTGCACTGCCTCCACTTCCTACCTTACCCACCATGCCAAGTGTCCCCAAGGTTAATTTGCCTCCATTGCCAAGCATGCCTTCACTCCCTACTATCCCAACCACAATCCCCTCCATCCCATTCCTCTCCCCACCACCTGGAAACTAATTAATTATCCTTGATTGTGATTGTATACCTTATGAGCAGTGGTCTATTGCCATTACATTGATCTTTTTATATAGGGAGTTGTGGGAGTTATTCAGTTGTTTGTTTCTGATTTAGTTTCATCTATTTGAACATTCTCGATTCCTGTCTTATTTTTGTGAGTTTGTGCCACTGGATTACTTGGATGTAGTTTGAGATTCTGCTATTTATATATACATGGATTTATGTTCACTTTTGTTGCTACTACATTATCTACCCAAATCTTAATTAGTCCTTGTTTGTGATGCTAGATGACCTTCACCGCCATGTACGTAAGTATCATGAGCAAGCAACATATGCCCAGCTTGCCAAGTTTCTTTATACAAGTTGAGCTGTCTAATTTTACACCATGCATCTTCGCAATATCTCGCATGTCCCATAGCAGTTTGTAATAGAACTTGTGCGAAGCAGAATAAACCAAGAAAATGGAGAAAAACGATTGCGTAAATATCTTTAAACATTTAATCGAAATGAGGAAGATTATAAAACAGAAATGGAAAAATGGTTTACTAGTGGAGGATTTATAGTGGTGATTCGACTATATATGGCAGCAAACAAATTCCAAACTGATAATGGTGCTTAGACATTGGCCAAAAATACTAATTAACTATAGGGCGAACATAATATATATATATATATATATATATATATATAAGGACATCCTAGATTATATTGATACAAGGGACGGGTATCGTAAAAGATAAAAGAAAGAGATTGATGATTTATGCAGCATAGATCTTTAGGATATTAAAAGAAATCAGATAATTGTAAAGCAACATCTAATAATTGATCTAAGAAGTTACCTGTGAGATAGTAATTAAGCATAATGTGCTGGTTTATTACATTTTATAAGTGTATCTTTTAAGATATTAACATAATTTGATATATTATAAGCTTTGTTATCCAAGATAGAATCGATTGTTATACAATAATTTTTTTTTAATATCTTATTTATATATTATAGATAATGAGTATTGTTTTTTATTATTATTATATGTATACATTAAATGCATTATTTAAAATGAGAGGTTCCAAAAGTAGCAACCATATTCCATGAAGGAGTCGATAAATATATCAAAGCTAAATTATTTAACACTATGATCTTTTAATACCATGATGAATTTTAGATAGTTAAGAAGGCTAAACATCTCAAAACATATAAATGGATGATGAGATTGTCTTCATAAGCAATAACATTTAATTAAAGAGACAAACCCATTTATGAGTTATCCAGAATCGTTTATAAATGATCCAAGTGTATTCATATATGTTCAAGACTTTCATAAGTTGAGGTAATTTCAGTGTTGATCTTTTCTTGAGAGCTCCATACTTGTCTACGAGTATAACGAGTTAGGATGATTTTGGTGCAATTATATCTCGAGCATTGCAGATCTATGTAAAAAAAATTTTACCTAACCATGTGATTTTTCATGCTTGATTCTGATAAATATCTAATTTTATTGTCTAAGAAGGATTGAAAATGAAAGGACTAAAATTATATTAGTAAAATTTTGAAGGTCTTTTTAAATTAAAAAAATTATCAATGCCTCTATGCCTTCTGATTTTTCCAAAAATCAATTTTTGTCTCTTTAGTTTTGAAAATGACATGGTTGGGTCCAAAACTTTATTTGTCTTTAATTTGAATCCATAAATTAAAAAAAAAAATGAGAGAGTCACTTGATCACGAGGATTGAGAAATAAAGTTCACAAACACTCAATTTTTCAGCTATGAAAACTTGTTGTTCTTAATGTGTACAAGTTTTGTTGTTTCAGGAGGATTCTGTCTTGTTTTTTTTTTTCTATTTTTCTTTTCTAATAACAGAGACAAGTTTCAAGATTTTAGTTTGATTTTGGTTTGTTTTTCATGTTTTTTACACATTAAATGAAAACTTTTTATTCTTGATGTTAAAGCTCATACGTCGTTTCCACCACATATTGACCATTATTGCCCTAATATTATAAGAGTACCACTCGAAAGTTAGGACTATCATGTATGAGCTCACCCATGTGTTTGTCTTTCTCTAGAAGAAATGAGAGCGAATGGCCACAAACCAGATAATCAAAAAACCGAGTGCATGGGGGCGACCTCTAACTGTGCAAGTGGCCTAGTTGTTCAATACAAAATTCCTTGCTTCTCATCCACAACACACATCATCTTTGGACTAATCTAGAGACTCCTTCCTGGATGCTAAGGATCATGGCAAGATCAATTATAAAAAATCATGAATCTAATTAAATAATAAAAACCAAGAAATTACATTAGTTTATTACGGCCATCCAGCAGCAAACAACGAGATAAAATTTAGGGGACCTGAAAATAGACACTTCAAAAGAGCTTTCAATTTCATACTTGAAGCATTTTCTCTCTCTACCCTGGTGAAAAACAACCTTTATATGATTTATAGAAAGTATCAAAGCCCAAAATCAGGATCGAAAGATGGAAGCTGATGTATCCATTCTCATCAAAATCAAAACCCTAACATAAACCATAGCGAGAAAAAAAAAGGGGACCATTTTTGTCTTCTTTGTCAATGGAAGGTGTTGTAGTCTTATTGTTGTCTTTGTTGAGTTACTGTTTGGTGGCATCAGGTAATGTTCTTTTGATTGGCAATAATGTTACCATGGCTTTCGATGATATTGAAGCTAATTTCGGTGAGTCTCTCTCTGTCTCTCTCTCTCTAATGTTTGTTTTGGTTTTTGGTTGCTAAGGAAGTGAAGGAAAATGAAAGAAAGTGAGGGATTTTTATTTCTAGAGCTGAAAAGATTGAAACTTTTCATTGAACTAGACTTTAATATGCTAATTGGGTATCTCAAAGAGTTGAGACTTTTTTTATGCTCTTATTAATCAAATATTGAAAACAAATCGAGTTTAAAATATTATTGATTTTAATCTGCTTAAAAATGGGTTAGTTAGATTATATTAGAATATTGGGTTTATGTGCACACTTGAGGATCTTGAATCTAAGAATTTTTTATGCCAGAATGTTGTAAGCACATAGTTTCGTACATATCTATGTGTCCATGCTGATTATTGGTTTTGTTGTTAATTTCAGCTCCGGCAATAAAGGGCTCAGGTGAATGCGGGGTGTTGTATTTGGCAGAGCCTATTGATGCGTGCTTGGATTTGACTAATCAAGCTGAAAAGGGTTCCAATTGTAGCTCTCCATTTGTGTTGATTATAAGAGGAGGATGCAGCTTTGAGGATAAAGTTAGAAGAGCACAGAAGGCAGGTTACAAAGCTGCTATTATCTATGACAATGAAGAAGGAATCTTAGTCGCAAGTAAGACCTTTTCCTATGTGAAAAATGATTTTTATCCTCTGCTTAGTTGTTTGTTATTACTAACATGAATCTCTATTGCCATGAGAACTTGTTGATAATCTTACGGATTGATTGTTAAATTTGTCCCCAACATATGAATGCTTATTTACTTTGTGTTTGTAGAAGGGTCTGCTCCAAATATAATTCTGTTCTTTGTTACTGCACCGTTGTCTCACAATGGGATTCCTTGGATTTCGTAAACAAGCTTGTTAGGGTTGGTAAAATTGCTACTTATATGTTGGACTCACTTTAGCAATGTGATTCCTTGTTCAAGCTCAAAACTTTTGCTGGTAATTTTACATCTATCTTAAATGGAAAAAGAATGTCAAAATTTGTACAAGTTCATTGTTATGAATTTCTGGTTCTTCTAAGGTGTTTAATTGAACATTAGGCTCATTTATGACTATTCACTGGAATCTGTTTTTCTTTTACCCTCTGAGTTGGGTAGCAGATCTGTTTCCAGGAAGGAGTATTGCTGCTTTCCAACTAACCTGCAAAAGAAAACAACGAATAATTTGTTGACCGTTATGAGATTTGGTTTATCCTTCCTTCTTTTCAAGTCTCAACCTTGTGTTGACTGCCATAGCAACAAGTTTCTTTAGGTATTTTAGCATGTGGTTGAAGAAGAAGATATAGTCGTGGTTTCAAATTTTTAGCAGTGGTTGCCTTGCTGAACTTGTGAATTATTAAAGAATTGTTGCATACACTAACTTAACGATTTAAAGCTGTTAACTGCAATCCTCTGATGTATTCAACTGAAACTAAGCTGGTGGATCCTAGTTTTGAAAGAACTAACATGAATTAATAAAGAATTGTTGGTTATGCACTAATCTAATGATTTAAAGCTATTAACTGCAATCCTCTGATGTATTCAACTAAAACCAAGTGGGTGGAGAACTGTTTTGAAAGAACTAACTTTTTTTACTGTATTAGACCTTGTGTGACAGGTGGTGCAGAGTGCTACATAGCATTTCACCCTGTTGTAAAACAGCTGTGATGCCATGGACCCATAATCCATTACATAACTGATGTCCCATTATGTATAGATATATGAAATTATGGTGTGGGATTTTACTATTTTTATAGTTGCTAATGGCTAATTAAAGGGCTGACAAGATGGACATTAGCCTTATAGCATGGAGTATGGCACTGCTCTGTGGTGGGCTCTATCATAGATGGTAACTAGCATCCATGTTTCTCTGCTGTTTTGAGGCTGCTTTCATAGTTTTAAAACCCTTAAATTATTGATGATGACCTGTTGCAAGTCCTAGATCCACCAACTTCTGTGAGGAATTTTCCTTCATATTATAGTCCTGTGCTGTTAGCTTATTTTGTAAACAGACACTTTGAACAAATGAGAAACAATCTGGTAGTAGGTCTTGATGTTTGTTTAGAGCATCCCTTCACGGTGGCAGTTACTTTCTTGCTGGCAACAATCTCTAAGTTTGAGAGTTGATATTGTGCCTATTGATTCATGCTCTGCCCATTGAATTTAGCTTCTGTGGATATTCATAGTAGTTGTGCACCAGTTTTTCTCAACATTCAACAAGGATATGTTTGATATGGGTTAAAGTGGTGAAAAGTTATCCATTTCACCTCCTTGTGTTTAGTATGATTTTTCAGGGAGGGGAGAATTCCAAGGAGGAAAACATTTAACTGCCAAAAGGGGTTAAATTTTAACTTTGCCTCTCTTTTATGGACTTTCTACTAATTTGTTCTTTGTTTTGTTCCACTTCCCTTTTGCACAACAAATATATATTATTTAATTATTTAATAATTATTTTTAATTTAGAATTTGATTTGATTTGTACAGGGATCCACTATTACCCAAAATTCATTCAGCTCCTACCGAAGACCATTAATACCTCACCTCTATGACACCCTTAACACATCACCCTTAATTCTTACCCCCATAACATTCTCTCCCATATTTTTCAGCTAATACAAAAGGCAAACTAAGTGGCTTAATAAATTTGTGATGTTGCTGCCAGCCATATGAGAAAAGTGAAAATTTATACGTGTGATTTGTTCCCCTGGTGAAATCACAGCTTTGGCATACTTGTATTTTTTTCACTCTTGTTACTAATCAGCAGAACAGGTTGAATTGTTGCTTATAAGTTTGTTGTGTGAATTGTTGGACCTTTCTAATCAAAACTTGGAGTAGGTAAAGTCAAGTACCTAGAAATTTGTTTGAATAGCCCCTTTTCAATTGTTCTCTAATTTGCTAATGTTCTTTGGGCAGCAAATCTCTCTCTTTCTCACTCTCATTTATAAATGACAAAACAAATTATTTAGTTATCATGCAAATCCTAATCCAGAATGCTGGAAAATCTTCAGTGGCAGGAAACTCAGCTGGTGTAACAATACCTGCCATCTTTGTTTCTAAAACATCAGGCGAAACGCTTAAGAAATATGCTGGGTTGACTGACTTGGAGCTGTGGATAATCCCAAGCTTTGAAAATTCAGCATGGTCTATTATGGCAATCTCTTTCATATCTCTTCTTGCAATGTCTGCGGTATTGGCAACCTGTTTCTTTGTCCGCAGGCATCGCATAAGAAGAGAGCGTCCTCACTCTTCCCGTGTACAGGAATTCCATGGGATGAGCAGCCGTTTGGTGAAGGCAATGCCAAGCCTCACATTCACTTCTGTTCTAGAGGATAATTGTACTTCAACTACATGCGCCATATGCCTTGAAGATTATACTGTTGGAGAAAAACTCAGGATTCTGCCATGTCGACACAGTAAGCCTTCTTTTTCCTTGGTTTCCTAACAACGATGATATACTTGCTTATTTAATACATTTACTTTGTGGCATCTGTTTCATGTTGTTTAATGTTGTGGGTTTAGTGTGTAGCCACTCTAATTTCAAATATGTTTTCAAGATAGTTTAGAGGGGTAATAGAATTATGAGAAGTGGCGACTGCAAAAATTGCTAGGTGCTTCAAGTCAGGTTGACATCTTCTTTGACTTAGTTGCGCTGATTGCCCATGTTATTATGGCTAATGCTGGTATACCAAAATATATGCCATTAACAGTTGATTCAGTGGTTAGGGCTTTCTATAATGTCGTAGTGAGCAATTGAAAATATTGAGATGTATTTTGCAATTGTTTCTTGGAGCTTGGTATACTTTGTACCTGTAAGGAACAATTTTGGAAAAAGTAATAAGAAAATACTTTTCCATCTTATTTGTCAGTCTTCTTTATTTATGGTTACCAACAGAATGTGTTTATTGTAAATCATGCTAGCCTTTCTGGAATTAACACCTAGTGAAATGGATGTACCATAGAGACGTTCGTCTAGGTAATTTTTCAATAGCAACAAAGATGCAGCCAGGTAATTGGTGCAGAAAAATTGGATATGTGAGGAATATATTAGAGCTGAATTAAGTAGGATTTGAACTTGATCTAGTGAATGCAAATTTAGCAAAACTTGGAACAGAGATAGGAAGTGAACTGAAAATTGAATGGTAGATTCATATGACTAGTATGATGACAACCTTGTTTTATGGTATATTTTCTGTAAATGCAAACTAACATTCTGGTAAAATTCGTATGATAAAAATCGAACATTAAACGACTTTGGAAATGGAAATCCAAAATGATGGAATCAGAAATGCAAGGTTCTAGGGCCCACCCTTTTCTTTTTTGTCGATTCATATTATCAAAAAGTGGAAAGTGGCTCCTTTTGAAGAATTGTTCATCTAATATAGTCTGATATGGAAATTCTGATGTGTCAATATATAAGGCTGATTTTCACTCTTATCAAGAAGAAATAACAAAGAGAGCGCAAGATAGGTAAAGAAAATTTAGGTTTGTAGTATTCTCTAGAAGATGTCCTCTTAGATAGCGTGGTGTAAGAACATATGTTTAGGATTTGAGCAGCGCATGTACACTTCAATGCCAAATTAAATAATGCAGCCAAACAAACCAGTTGTGGCTGACGTTTTTATGGCAGCATGTGTTTCAATCTAACAGTTAATAATAGGACTATTTTCATAACCCCTTTCACTCTGCAATTAGAAATAATGCTTGCATCTTCTTGAAGCTTTTGACAGGTTTTGTATTAATTGCTCGTATCTCCATTAACTGAATCATATATTCTCAAACCTTGTGCAGAATTCCATGCTTTCTGTGTGGACTCCTGGCTTACGACATGGAGGACCTTTTGTCCAGTATGCAAGCGTGATGCAAGAACTAGCACAGGTGAACCACCAGCAACAGAATCCACACCATTGCTTTCATCCAACACATCCTCTGTGGCTTCATCATCCATGCTGTCATCTTTTAGATCTGGAACATCAACTGCCATACAAATTACCCCATCAAGGACCCCTTCAGTTTCTTATATTCCCTCTCTTTCTAGCACTCCTTACGCCCAGCAGTCTCTTAGATCCTATCGGCACTCACCTTCCATAACTCTAAGCCAGAGCTCAGCTGATCTTAGGAACATGTCTTCCCAAAGATCCCGTGCTTCCTTCTTGGTTTCACCCCATTCTTTAGGCTATCCATCAATTTCACCCTTGAACACCAGATACATGTCTGCATATATACCTAGCCCAAGTAATGCCTCACCAAGTTTGGTTAGCTCTAGTCATCAGCCACGCCCATTGCATTGCAGTGAGTCTGCTGCAAGTTTCTCTCCATTTGCCTCTGCCCAGTCTCTTCCAGATTGCTAAATGAAAATATAACATGCGAGTGGGAAGTCTTGAGTGCACACAACTGCGGGATGTGAACCAACATGTCAGATTCTATGAACCTGATTCACACCTTATGGCATCACAGCTTGGGTTCCTCTGAATAGAAATTGGTCGTCTTCTTGTGCCCTATCAGAATAGCATTCATTCTCTGCTTGATTTGTACATTGTAGCATACAGTTATGTCTTTTTTTATCAATATCCAAGTGAGAGTTCTGGTCCTGACAGATGAGGTCTAGCGGACTCTTACTCATCGCCATGTTTGAGTGTATTCCTGCTGTATTGGGTTGTTAATTTTAATCTTTTGAATAGTTGTATTGATCAATATAGTTAGTCCCAAATGCTCTAACCATTATACCATGTAGAGTTTGCAGTTGGAGATTTGCGTGACGATAAGGAACTTGAAGATTTAAATATAAGAGCAAAATATGTCCGATTGATTTCCAGTGCCCTTTGGTTTGTTTTTCCTATTTGAATCTTCACTCGAAAGGTTAGAAGCTTTCTTTTCGTTTATTCTCTTGGCAGCAAGGAGACGCCGCGATGACAATCATCGGTTGTACGTAACAGACATCTTTGATCGAACATTGATTAAAAAAAAAAATGCATGCCTGATGAGCAAGTGAAGAGCAGGGACTGCTGATAAACCCTGCCTTTGGATAAATCATGAGTTCTCCTGAAAAGAATGTGGCGTCCGATGCAAAAATAAAGAACTTTATCAGGAAATTCAGCCTTGAGTGAACTGGAAGCGGCGGGCGAGGACCGGTTTTAAACCACTCGCCAATGCAAGTTCCGTGATAGGCATGAGAACATGGCAACCAAGTTGCCCTAAAAAGCCTGTCATCGGTTCTTTGCGAACAAATCCCGCAGACATCCAGATCCTCGAACACAAGTCCCACTTTCTTAGAAAATGTTTGGGCTGCTTACTTTAATTTTTAAATTTTTTATTTAAAATTAAAAAAAAATTAGTGTTTTTAAATAGATTTAATATTTTAATATCAAAATTTATTTTTAAAAAATGAAAAAATATATTATTATATTTCATAATAAAAAATACTTTAAAAAACAATTATAACCAGAATACAACTCCTCGATGAATCGTCCATGTTTTCCCCATTTATGGCACGTACTCAAATCTGGATTCTTGTTGATCTCTCCCTGACCAAATTAATCACCTTCTCCTCACACCTGTCCTTCACAATCTCTACAGCATTAGGCACAGACCCTGAAGCTTCTTTGGACCCGTGTTTGTTAGTGGAGCCGAGGGTTTCTTGCACTCCTCTTTCATGTCTTCTTGAGGTATCCCCATTAAAGAAAGTCTATTATCTTCCGAAGACTCAAACGCTAAAATTCACCATCACAACCGCACACCACCTCCACCTTTCATTCTCGACCTCCTCCACAGTTCAGCCACACCCCACCTTTCATTCATGTTGTTCCAATTGTACAGAAGATAATAGCTCCAGTGTTTGGATAGGTTTTGGGTCAGTTTGACTTGCAACATGTTATTGAGCATCTATGATTATCTAATTTATTTTATGAATTTATTTTGATTTTATTCTTTATTCAATAAATAAATAACCAAGTTTAACCATAAAAAACACATTAAAAAACCTACAAGTTTTGCCCTTTTAAAAAAAATCAAGCCAAAACTAATCCGGTTCAAACCCGTTTGAACCGGTTTCTAGTAAAATTTAGTTTTTAATGTACATGTATATGTATGTGTGTATGTATATATTCAATTTAGATGACTTTTCCCCTAGACTTTTCTAAATTTTATTTTTTATATATAAAAAAAAATATTTGTCTCTGTCCATCCCTCCTCCCTATCCCACGGTTGGCTCAAGACACTACCGACCCAAAAACCAACCCCAACCAGATATGTAGCAGGATATTGTCATTCCTATTTTGTGACTGGAGCAAGTGAGTCGATTGAAAATATTATCATGGAAAAAAAAAACGAACGTGGTTTATACCCAAAACATAATCATAGAATTTGCAAACGTGCGCAAAAGCTGATGAACATGAGTACTCAAAACAGGCCTTATTTAAGCACATCAGAATTCAAGGAAGAGCTCATTCTCTATCAAAGCTAGGAAATTCAGAATAACTTAGAAGTCTGTGGTTGCTTTCCTACTGTATAACCTGTCTTTTGATTCATCCTACAGTATCCCCAAGTACATTACCGTATCTAGTCCTGCTTATCTTCAGGCCTATACTCTGAGCTTTCAGCTTCGGAGCTTGTCGCAGGTTCAGCTTGGTCCTCAGTACCAACCCTTAGAGGTTCCTCTTTGCTAATATGTTGGACGAACATTAGCATTGCCACCAAAAACACAATTATGTACACAGTTTTAATTCCAATCAGCGAACTAATATAGCCCAACAGCGATGGTCCAGTAACTCTATTCCGCTCCGTTCTTCCTTCCCTATATCCTGCAAGGAATTGTGAGATTTGGGACCCCTGGTCCTCCTCGTCAATGCTATCTGAACCAATAACCTACACCATTAAAAAGAAAAAAAATAGAGCATGTATTATTATTTCTCCTTATATACGAAACTAATTAATGGAGATTAGAAATTCCAAGAGATTTGAAATATGGTATTTGACTATGGTATTACAGCAGCTATACTTACTGAAAGATACTCCTCATCTCCGTCCCAAACAATCATTTTTGGCAGTTTTGTCTCCTTATTGACACCAAATGTCTCCGTAAATTCTTCCCATTGTTTAACCCCGACATAACCAAATACCAGATCACGATTTCCTGATGCAGCAGCCTTCAATATTTTGATCAAGTTTTGTGATTTCTCTTCAGAATCATCATCCAAGATGGTCAGGACAATTTTCCTCTGATCATCTTTCAGTACCTTCAATGTTTCGGAGTTTATGGGCACAACCAAAGGAAGAGAATTTTGTGTTATGAACTCCTCCATAAATTCCTCTGCAGGTTTAATAGAAAAGTAAGAACAGCTTGTAATTATGTAAAGCAGCAAAGAAAAAGTGATCCATCACGAAAGAAACTAAGAAAGAAATAAACAAGGAAAATTGCAAGATGATAATTGAGCAAGAATCTGAACATGCAAGCACCTGCTTGTCTAGGTTCCATCAATCAGACTTCTTTGTGGTATCCTATGGGTTGTTAAAAAAATACCACACTAAGCTCCATTGAGAGTGATAAATAAGCAACTCAATTGAACAGGGTAATACTTGACCTAAACTCAGAATTAGTACTCCAACACAATTTTCTAAGCAAAAAATTCAGTATTCTACGTTTTGAGTTCTCAGTGAGGACATACACCATGCAATGACAAATTTCTAATATTGCAAATTATCAGTCAGGTAGCATTTCTTGCTCAAACATCCTCGTCTGCACACACACAATGCATCTACCAATATTTGAAGCTATTAAATGGTGTACCAATCTTTATATGTCAGCAAAAAATTTGTAACCCTAAGATTATCCCAATTTCATCCAGCTTATAGTATGCAAATTCCACCATGGAAATGGTGCACAATGCAAAGACAGTACAAACACAAATGAAGCACACAGAAATAACGGAGTATTCTTCCTTTTCTTATTATGATTGCCAGCAGTATTTTTTTATTATTAAGTTCCATTCTTTGAAGCTGATGGTATCTAGACACAAGTACCGGATAGTCAAGAACATGAGATATCTATCAGGCCATCGTCAAATAAGCAAACACTAACAGTTGAAATTCTTAGAGAAAACTGCAAATAACACATTGGTAAGGACAGAATACATATACTTAACACTAATTCAGAGGTAATAGGATGAAAACAAACCTTCAAAAGGCCCATAAAAGACGGTATGATCATTGTAACTTGGATGAATAGATACCAAAGTTGGACTCTTGTCAAAATCATATTGTACCATGACATCATCTGAGAAATCACTGGCTACAGAAAACCAAGCCTTCTTCTTGTACTTAATGGCTAGATTCGACATCACAGTCTCATTTAAACCAAAACCTATAAATATCGGAAAATGTGTCCCGGCTTCTTCAACAAACTCCCTTATAGCAGAGTCTGAATTAAGGATAGTAACATCAGGAGCAACAAATTTCCTCAGAAAACGAACAAGTAACTCTGCTTTCCTTGGTCCATAATAATCTGTTGGAACGCCATGCATATAAATCTTGAGGGTCGGATACCCACTGCATCAATCAAAGTAAAGACAAGTAGTAGTCAAACATCATGATGCTATACAGAAATTGGCAACGCAAACTCATTATCTAAACGCGCGCAGTATCATAGAAATACAAAATACAAAAAAGTAGTACTTACTCGACTTCATGTTTCCTAGCAAGTCGGGTATACTTATCAGCATTCACTTTGGCTATGACTATAGGTTTCTTCAATTCGGCAAGAATGGGAGCAGCCACATCTAACTGTAAGAAAAACAATTAAACTAATTAAATAATATATTGTAACACCACAGTTTAATACAAGTTGAAAATAACAAAATACACAAGCAACGTCGCCAATTAAAAGAAAAATGAAACCCTAAATTTCTTCAACTCGATCAATATCCATAAATCAAAACTGCTCGACCTAAATTAATGAATCAATAAAAATCCAGATTGAGCAGAATTTAACACGTAAAAAAGTGAGATCAATTCAAAATATTATCTAGCAAAGCTTCGTTGACGAAGAAGAAGAATACAGAGGAAGAGATAGATACCTCGGGAGCGAGACGCTTGCAGTGGCCGCACCAAGGGGCGTAGAAGTCGACGAAGACATAATCGGAGGTGGAAATAGTTGAATCGAAATTTGATTCATCTAGCTCTAACACAGTATTTATTTTCTCAGGTTGTGTTATTGATTCTGCTGGAGAGATTACGGATGATGATGATAATAATACTAATAATAGAAGAGGTGTAGTGTTGAGAAGGATCAAAGGTGATCGCCTCGTCTTCATGTCCTTCGACGGATGGATGATGATGCCTCTTCAAGCTTCAAACTCACACTGTTTTTTTTTTTCTTTTTTTCTGGAATTTGTCAATTTTCAAAATAAAGTTGCTTTGGTAAAATCAAGAAAGAGATTGGTTTTGGATTTTTTTTATTTTTTTTAAGATATTTACATTCATAGTAGCTACTATATTATTTTAATAATTAATAATTTTAATTGTTTTTTGGAAAAGGCTTGTTATTTATTGTGTATTTGAATAGTTGTGTATTTTCTTTTCAAAAATATTTTTATTTAAAAATATATTAAAATAATTTTTTATATATTTTTTATTTTTAATATTAAAAATATAAAAATACTAAAGAAATATATTAATTTAATATTATTTTCATGCTAAAAATATTCAAATAAAAATAGAAATATAATATCAAACAACCTCTCTTATACTATGGGTAAACTCTTTTTAAAATATATATATATATATATATATATGTATGTATGTATGTATGTATATGTATATATATATATATATATATATAATTTCATTGACCTAAGTAGTCTAGTACCTGCGTACATGAGGGAGTAGTATTTCTTAAGAAAAATCAAATAAAAAATAAAATGGGAATATAAATAAATATTGATGTCCCACGTGTCTTACACAGAAGACCTTTTTGAACTTGCATCTTATTCTTTTGTTGTTTAAGCTCCGTAAAAGGTACACTATTGGTCAACTTGGGAGGTTTTTGTCTAGGGGTCCAGGGAAACGACACGTAGACTAAATCTGCATTCAAGCCCTGATATCTTTATCGTGGACCCTTATTTTTATTATTTATTTATTTTAATAATATAAATTTACACGTACTTCTATTAATTTCTGAGGCTTTAATTTTTTATTTATTTATAAAGTAATTAGATAAATTTCAAATACATCTCCCAAATTATTGTGGTAGTCTTAATTTTATTACAACTATAAACTAAAAAATATTGATTTTAATACGCATTATTTTTCACCATGTCACGTTTTACTGAGGATGTGCCCGTCTTTTTCATTAGGAATCACTTGTCTTTATATGCTCTCTCTTCTTATGTTAAATGTCGGAGAAAATATCCACGATGAATTAAAGATGAATTTTACAAAATTGAAATTAAGGTTATAGTTTAAAAAAAGAATTAAAATCAAAATAAACAAATAAAAAACAAAGCCTATTGTTCAAGAGGTGTAGAAAGATTTAGTTTGGTTCTTAAAGTTTCAATTTATGTTTTTATCCGGTAAAAAATTTACATTTTAATCTCAAAATTTATTTTTTTTAGCATTTATGTTTGTAAATCTTAATGAATAAGAGAAAATTGTTAAAAACTAGAAGGGGTTCATCTAATATATATTTTGACAATAAAAAAATCAATCATAATATTAATATTTTTATTTTATAAAAAGATTTTTTGTCACAGCCTTAAATGCAAGGGCACGCCAACAATTCGCTGTCAGACAGTGGCATCATATAAGTGCAGAGTCAATATGAGTGAGCAGTGCAGATTTCAACAAAGAGTATAACAGGTGTGCGAACAGCGAGTTTATGCTTCGCACCATACTGGATTCAGATAATGGACTGTCTAAGTCATCTTAAGTTGCATGTGAGGGCTAGTTGCTGGAAAAATCAATTTGGACAATTTGGTTTGTTGGGTGGTAGATCAAGGAAGTTACTTATGGGTAGTTACAAGACAGTTGGTTGTCTTTGAAATGTGCTGCCTAGAGAGGCTTAATCTGTCAAAGAATAGTTGTATATGTATATGTATTATATAAAGCCTAAACATGTGTAACATGCAAATTTGGATTGTGCATAGCGCACAAACATTGTTATTGTGTATTTCTTTGTTAGTAAATTAATAAAGGTTGGGTTGGTTTCCGTAAATTGTTGGTATTATTATTGTGTTGTGTTTAATTTTTAACTTGTGTTCTGGATTGCTGAAATTGGTAGGAGTTGTGGAAAAATCTTCTGGGTGCGAAATACTTAGACTTTAGACAAACACGAGTGAATTGAAAGAAAAGTTGAGTCTAGTAATGGGATTAGACTACCACGCTGGGATTAAGATTGTGTCGAAAATTTTATCTCCGACAATTTTCATGGTGATGATTTGAGTTTTTCTTATAATGATTGAGTAGTATTCTAGGTTAAAAAAGATTTAATAAGGTTTTTATAATGTTTTTATAAATGAAAATAAATTGAAGAAAAGCTTTTGAGATATAAAAATATTTAAACCCTTATCTTTTTAATTACAAGTATACCTATGTTTTATTTATCTTAGATGAGGTGTACTAACCCATTCTTCCAAATTCAAACATCTAACTTTTATTTTTATTTTTTTATTTGATTAATTTTAAAAATTAATATAGTCAAACTCCAAATAACCAGGTCAACTCATGATTTAATTAATTTGGTCAACTCAAAGTGAAATTTAATTAAGTTAACTTGAAAAAATCACTATTTTTCAATAAAAAAACTTGTTTTTTTTTTTAGAAATAATCAAATCCTAAACACAAAAATCTATATTACATCTTGGTGGATATGATCGCGGCCAATAAAAAAATAAATTATATGCAGAGTTTTTTCATGATTTGATGATAAACAATTGGATTAACTATTTGTTAAAAAAATATCCAATTAGACTATCAGTCTTTTATACTATTGTTATGTTTGCAAACGTATATATTGAAAGGATGCTTGACCTCCATCATTTTCTTGAGAGGATGAAGAATACTTGTAATAGCACTGCTTGACGTTCTCGTGATACAGTCTAGCCGTTAGGAAGAGGGAGTTTTATACCAATAAATATAATTTTATTAATTTTCAATGAGATATTGATTTGATATTGATATACTAAGTGTTTGTGGATTTTTCTAATTTTCACAATTTGATTTCTTACCTTTTATCTTAATCAAATGAATTGTTTGTCTCTCAATACATCACAATAAAATAATTTGATAAATTAATGTTAGGAATTGGTTGGTATATCCATTAAAAGACGACATGGAAGCTTGATCTTATAAATGATTTTCACTCTACTTTAGGTTGTTCTTGTGATCAATTTGCTTGTCGCTTCCTGTTTACGCCCTGAATTTCATGCATCAACCTTTTCTTTTCTTTTCTTTTTCATAATGTAACAGCAGCGAGCTGAGGAAAACATGGGCAGCCGTTACTATATTGACATCACTTTTAATGTCCCTGCTATATTGTGTTTCTTGTAGATACCTCGCAATGTCTACTGTGAGAGAAGGGAAGAAGAAAGAGAAGATAGCTACAGAGCCTGTGGCTATTTCATGGAAAGAGAGAAAAGATCTTGCTGACGAAGAAGAAGAGGCCTTGGTAAAAGATATTGAAGATCTTAGAGCATGGGTACAAATCATTTAACCCCTTTTTTTATTTTCTGATTTTTGTTTCTTCTTCTCAAGTAGCGACACCAATTGTGTTGCTTCAAGGACAAGGCAGGGCAAAGGAACAGCTCCAGTGTTGACAGTGAGCAGTTTTTGAGCCATCACAGCAACCAGTACTGTTTAGAAATGATGAGCTAATTTTTGGAACAAGCAGCATTTATCTCTTTTTTTCTTGTAAATAGTTCAGATTTTCACTCATCAAACGACAGTAAAGACAATGGAAGATAGAAAAGACTTTAAATTTCATGCTTGTAGAACTTCAACCTCTGATTCGTTTTATGTTTTCTTTTCTCCAGAAAATAAAAACTTAAGCACTTTAATTATTTCTTTTTTCCACGACAGACTGACATGATTGACGCTATGAATGATGAGCAGTTGAAGGAATATCTGAAAAACAGACCTGAAGAATTAAAGACCGTGAAGATCCAAAAGAGCAAGCCTAGACAAAAAGTGAGGCATTTTCTTTTTATTTACAGACGCTCTGTTTCTAAACATGTTTCCTTGTTTTTAAACTGTAAGAATTTGTAACTTGTTTTTAAATTATCAATGCTTTTATTGATGATGATCATGGCTAGTGACAATTCAGGTTCAACGGCTCAGGAAGGCTAAATCTTCAGCTTCAATGGGAATAATGGCTTCAGTGTGGAAATTTCATAAAGAAGACAATGAGGACCCTGTGAGACCTGATGTTTGAAAGGCTTCCAACTGAACATAATTGTATATGCACTAGCTACTTCTTCACCATATGGTGGCAACTGATCATTTCCTTCAGTGTTCTTTTTTTTTTTTTTATCCAAGCTTGTTTGAGAGTAAGGTCTAGATTGTGTCATAATAAGTAAAAAGCCACCACCTGGAGCAAAGCATCTTTGAGTATAGAACTTCAGGTGCTTCGCTCCAACTTCTAAAGCAAAACATATTTTATGTTCTTAGCTCAAATTGGTGGCGTCAAGCACTACTAGGCTAGTGACTTGAAAGCAAACACATGCTGAATGATTTCTTATTCGGAGCAAGTTTTACCAAGGCACCACCTCAAAGCATTAGCCAGCCATTTTTAACTGGCAACACTAAGCGCAGCACCAAAATCCAACCAGCCACACACACGCCACTACATGGGACAAAACACACAACTCATTTGCTGAGTTGTGAAGTTATGATCAACCTGTTACCAAATAAACAGGTACTTCCGTTGATAAAAACAATGCCAAATATGTTTTGCGACAGGGAAACTGGGAGAAAAGAAGAAAACAATTGGACAGGCTTCTCTAAATGAGCTGTTGTTTAGGTCAAGATTTTGTATGGGGTAAGCCGAAAACTACAGATGAGAAGTCTGGTTCTATGTAATCTATGAGATCCATCAATATGCTACACACAAATCATACCACTAAAACCAGACAATTTCATCGAGGAAAATAATAATGGACTCACCCATTGAATATATATACCCTATCGTGTATTCCTGCTTTCTACAAAGGTCATTCTTGCTTGTGTACAACTAATACCAATCCATCCAATGGGAGTAACAAAATCATGGATTCAACATGACAGTTGGCAAAAGCAATCCAACGAGATCAGAATTAACAGAATTCCACTAAGCTCTAGCATTTCTCCCTCCTTTCCGGCTAACAGCCTCACATAATCGGCAAGGCAGCGTGTCAAGGCTTGCTGCCCGAGTCTTTCCATAATTACCCAATACACCACATCTTCTCCATGCATGGTATTCAGCATAGGCTACAGGGTCATTTGCTAGGTCCTTGACATAAGAAGCCAATTCCTCCATGGAATTAAATTTATTCCCATCTATTATTGAATGTGGAGGAACAAAGTCCAAAACATTGGGTGCGCCAAAGTATATTGGAACTGAACCAGAGTCTAAGGCATAAAATAGCTTTTCGGTCACATAACTCTCTGTCCAGGTGTTTTCAATGGCAAGAACAAACTTATAATGAGACATGGCACAATGCAGATGATCCCACCATTTTGGTTTGAGACTGGCATCATTGGCACACTCAGGGTAGAAAGAAAGGGCCATGTCTAGCCCACCAACATTGTTCAAGCACTTGCCAAAGGAATGGTGAGGCAGCAAGCTGAGAAGGCTCTTAGCCAGCTGGTTTCTATCAGCAAGACAGCGTGATGAAGACCAATAAACAAGTGTATCCTTGAAGAAGAAAAATAATGAAATCAACTGCTAGTTTCTTTACTGGCAATAACATAATTTCAATGGAAACTGAAAAACTAAAAGCTATCTAGGAAAAAGAACAGAACAAGGAATGAGCATAAGCCCAACACTTACATTGTCCTTGCGACGAGACACGTGATAATTTCGACCATTATGAAAGAGTGCACCAGCATATGTTGACTGAACATCATCATCTGCATGATAGCTGATAAATAAATCCTCACGACCAGAGCGTTTCCTGCCGGCCTCGAGATCCATGTAAACACGAAGGGGATCCCCATTGCGCCTCTACCAAAACACAATAAAAATGGCCAATTTGAAGGTAAGAAGAACAATTGAACAAAATAGGGATGCACGAGTTACATGAAAAAACTAAACCAGGTTAACTGAGCAAACAACCAGAGAGGATCCAAAATCTTGTGACAAATTAAAAAACTGTGGCAGGGTGATCATCTCTTTTTAATTGATAACAACAGAGAGTAATAATGACTACATGTCATTATCCAAAGATGTCAAAATTCCAGAATCCAGAGCACTGCCAGCTGCAGTACTTCTTGCCAATTCACCTAAATAGTTCTTCTGTGCGGCATGGGGTATACAGCAGAATTTGCTCAATTTGGAATTTTACCTCCATTGTAATGAAAGGATGGCTTTTGCCTGTGCCTTCCATAACAGCCAACAAATATCTAAGAAGTATAACCCCAGAACTCCCTCTTTCATCTTCAAAAGCCAGCAGCTCTCAAAGAATTTATTTGTGCTTCATGACATTTGACCTAAGTGACACCCACAGCTTCATATATATACCACCACAAAGTTCAAGATTGGAATCAGGGCAACAAGTGAGTGTCAGATTCAGGATCTCTTTCATATTGCAGTGCCCACACAGCTATTTGTGCAGAAAAAGCATCTTCCTCCTTTTTTTCTAAAATCAGTTCTCTACAATTTTTGGAAGATAATAATAATAATAAAAAGACTGTTTTGAGGTGCCAAAAAGGTGTTCACCAAACACTCAAGCTAATCATAGCTGCAAAGCAGGAACGAACAGCCACTCAACTATTTCCTTGCAAAGCTAGCACTCATATGCATCACCTTCCCCATTGGTTTTTTTTTTTATCATACTTTTCCCCACTGATGAAGTTCATGACTAGTAATAATATACCCAAGCAGCCACCTGAGTGAGAAATGGAGGCATCAAGAGAGAACTCTGGTATTCCAAATATTTCTCAAGGAAATCAATCTTCTCCTGTTTATCTTTACCTTTCAACAAAACTACATAAAGATTTTCTCACATCAAAATTCCCATTGTTAGATATGAGCATTGCATTCTTATAAATAAGGCACTCTGTCCAAGTGTTTTTTCTGAGTCTATAGATGCCCATGGTCTGAATCATTTGATATTGATAACATCCCCCTAAAATGTTCCAAAGCAAAGACTAACACGCTTCCTCCTCAATCTATGAGAAGCAATCCAGATCAAATAAACTACATAATAGACCTGCCTGAACATTACATGAGCTAGAAATATGGACACAAATATTGATGTGGACAACAGTATTCCCAAATGCCAATCATACCATGTACAACTTGTAGATTAATGGACTCAGAATGCCATCTTTAACCATAAAATTGTTCCAAACAATTTGCTGCAAAATTTGTCTAACTAGTCAATCCTCAACCATCAGTTCTATGTTTATATCCAAAAACCAATTCCAACAGGCAATGTAGGAATCTTAGGTTCAACTTCAAATCCTATCATTGTATCAAAGAAATCAGCTACCAGAAAAAGGAGGGCACGGATATTTAGACCAGACAACAAAAATGTTTAAATAATATTATGAGCACAAAACCACATTTCTAAATACTACAAGATGTCATTCACTAATTACCGTATCCTACCTATTTGATGCTCACCTATCATCACTTGATTATTAGAAACATAATCTTATATATCATTTAAGCAAATACAAAATAAAAAAGGCGTCTATCTAAAAGTTCACACCGCAGGTTTCTAACAACATATACATGTATGTATTGATTATAATTCCAAAAAACTGAAAATCTCCAAACAAACAAATTTTGTTTCAAGAAAAAATACCTGAAGTGGAGGAGTAGTTGTTTCAAACAACAAGGCATCAGGCTTGTCAGCAAGAACAGAAGACTTCGTCCACAAACAACTCAACCCACAACGACAAGAATATAAATTATCCAGATTGCCAGGAATCCAAGTCCACCCTTTAACCAAAACATTAACATGCTCCATCTTCAACTCACCACACCCCACATCACCATCAACAACTTGCAAAGAAGCAGACCCATTTGTCCCCTTCGACCCAAAAGACCCCAAATTCTTGTGTTTCTCTCTAAACTGAACACAACCCACTTGAGAATCCCATTTCTTGAAAGCAACAAACAGATCAGTGAAAGGATCTGGTGTTGTTTTGACAGGAAAGTTTGGGTCTTTAACAGGTGAGGTAATTGAGGTTGTTATGGATGGAAATTCAAGAAAACCTGAGAAAAAAAGGATAATGATTGTTAAGAACAGCATTATTGTGATTGTGTAAGTGTTAAGGGGTTTTAATTGCATGGTGAAACAGAATTTTCAACTGGGTCTATCTTCTCTTTCTCTACGGAGAGAAAGAGGAGATTTTTGACTTAAAATGGGATCCTTTTCTTTCAGATTTTTTTTCGATCAGCAGTTTCTTCTGGTTTTAATGCATCTGTTTTTCGTGAAGACACAGGAGAATGAGAGTTGAAAATGTACTAACATTAAACAAAGAGGAGTTAACACCTGATTAACTAGTTCGGCCAAAGATGGATCTAGTCTTAAGTCTAGTCCACTCTGTTTTTTTTTAACTTTCATTCTACTCTTTCTGTTGTTCTTAAATTTTCAATTTTGATGGCTAATTTGAGAGGCGGCACATGTTGTTTTGTTAAAAATAATTTCACGAAAATGTTTTTTTTATGTATATTTTCCTTAAAGTATTTTATTAGATAATTAGTTACCTTAATATGTTTTAACATAAATATATATATATATATATATATATTTGGCTAATGGAATTTTATAAAATAATTTATCAACTAAAAACATTATTAATCTCGTTCTCATTGCAAACAATTTTTTTTAATTATTATCATTATCATTTATGTTATATATATTATTTTTATTATTATTGTTAATTTTATTTTATTTTTATTTTTTATTATTACCACTATCATCTATATTATATTTATTATTTTTATTATTATCATCAATTATATTTTTATCAAACTCAATTATTAACCTTAATATTTAACACTATTTTTATCTTATTATTTTTAATTTTAATTTATGTATTAAAATTTTAATTGATTATCAAACTTTTAAGTTTTTTAATTCAACGTGATTAATTTTAGCCCCAACAATCACATGTCTTTTTAATTTAATTTTAAATTTTAAATTTTTTAATCAAGTTTGTAATTATTTATCAAACTTTAATATTTATACAATTAAATTCATGATTTAACCAAATTAACTTTTTAAAATTACAAATCTATCTCCAAACTTTTTCTTTCAATTAAAACTTAAATTAACTTGAAATATTATTTTTTTTGCAATTAAATCTTTAATAAAATTAAATAAGTCTTTTTAAATTTGTATTGAATCTTTACCTATCTAAATTTTTATTTCTTTACCCTAAATAAAAGTATTTTCATCAAATAGACTCTTTATCAATTAGAATTGAGTTTATAATTTTGTTATTTTATACATTTTGATCCTCCAACTTTTTTACTTATCATTTTGATCTTTCACCACAAGCTTGAATAATTTTATAGACTTTCTTCATATATATATCCTTTTATTTTTTGAATTTTTTATTTTATTTTTTTGGATAAAAAATAAGTAGCAATATTACCATATCAATTTAAAATTTTAAATTATTAAAAAAACTATAAAAAAACATTTTAAAACTCAAATAAAAACCTTTTGAGGTTTGTCAAAGCCATTTAATTTGTATCTTGTATTATAATTTAATTAAAAACTAAATAACAATAGAAAAATTTAAACTTATAATAATTTAATCAACATACTAGTTTATAAATAGCACAATACTGGTTTAGATAAAAACATTTTTGATCTAATAAAAAAAATTTAAATTTTAAAAAATTATTTAATATTATTATTAAATTCAGTCAAATAAATTAACATTAAAATCTCTCAATTTAACTTTTTATCTAGCTTTATTTTAAAATTAAATTATATAGAAGTTGTCATAACATAATCTAGTTAATAATATACAATCGATTCAAAAACAACTTGATTAATCAGTAAATAAATTACAAGAAAAAAATTTAAAAAAACAATTAAATTAATAGAAAAAATCTTTAAACCCAACTTCTTCTTGCTTATCTCAAATTTAAGATCAAATCAATTTGATCTAATTAATTTGACTAATTAATATGATCAAATTAATTTGACTAATTCAAAACAATATAATTGATAAGTAAAAATATTATAATGATGAAATTGAAAGAAAAAACTATCAACTTACCTATTAAAGCTATTCTAATGTAATTTAATTTATTTGATTAATTTAAAAATAATTTAGATAATACTTAAAAAATATCTGAGTATAAAATTAAAATAAAAAACAAATTGAAAAAAGAGAATTGAAAAGGAAAGGGGCTAATTATACTAAAAACATCTTAAATATTGCTACCTGCACGGTCTCCGGAGCTATGAAACTACATGTGCCTTCTATATATCTATATATATAATTGTGATATATTTTAAAAATTATTTTTGAATTAAATATATTAAAATGATATGAATATATAAAAAAATTAATTTTAAATAAAAAAATTTAATTTTTCTAAAATATAATTTTAACTATATTCCCAAAAATATAGTAATTTCCTATGGTGAGCTTGAAAACCATCTCAATAAAAGAAGTTTAAATAATCTCACAAAAGTTTTTATACTAATTATCTTCTAACACCTTCGCTTCGATGCAGACATGCATTTTATATTTTAACATTTGATTGATGACCAATAAGATCAAGCAAATAATCTAGTTAAAAATAGAAATAGAAAAGAGATCATCAATGAGATAATATACTCGCATGCTACCGTAAATTTATAAAATAAATATAATAAATAATAGTATAATTATAAACCAACAATAAAAGATTCTCATCTAACCAATAAGATAACAAAAAAAATTTCCACTCATGAACAAATAAAATAATAAACTCTCCTTAATTAAATTAAAGAATTTGTTAATTGTTGCAATGTTAGAGAATTTATATAAAATTATTTTAAAATTCTGATTTAACTATTTAAATTTTAAAATTAATATAATTTTTTTTTTTTAACATAACATCTCAAGTAAAAACAAATGTTAGAAAATTAACATAATCTCATTTTTAGGGTGTAATTTAAGGGGATATCTTAAAAGCCTGTATTGTCAATTCGCACCAAACTGATACAGACAATTATCATAAGAAAAATACAAAGATTAGAGTTTTGCATTTGATAGAAGATCGATAAGATCAAGCAATCTAATACGAAAAAAAATGGATTATCATCTAGAAAGGATGACAGATGAGACAAAATGTTTTTAACTCATGGATGACTACGGTAATAAAATCTCATCTCTTTTATTAAAAAAATTAAATTTATTTTTTTATTTTAAAATTATTTTCAAAAAAATTAAATTTGTATAGTTTTAATATGTTTATGTTAAAAATAAATTTAAAAAATATTATTTTAATATATTTTTAATTAAAAAAATATTTTAAAAAATAACAACTATTATAATAAAAAAAACTAATATACCAAACAAGCTATTTGTCGATTATTATTATGTTATGATAGTAAAGACTTTGAATTCACCACCGTTACTTTTTCTAATTAAATTATTAAAAAATAATTATGGATATATATTAATTTTAAATTGAAATTTTTTTCATATGTTAAATAATTAATATTAATTCATGGTGAGTTTTTAATCTAATAAATTAAATTTTTTAATTAAAATAATTGTTTAATATAATATCAGAGATATTATAACTAAATAATTATGGATTTTAATTTCAATTTTTTAATTAAAATAAATAAATAATAATAATAAAACCGAAGTAGTTTCTCTTCAAAAGACATTTTTATTTAAAGATATATATTAAAAAATTTGATATAAAATTATTATAGAAGCCGCACTTGATAGTTTATTTAAACTGTGGAGGTAGTATGATTAATTATTTAATATACTGAGAGGCACCAAATAATTGGTATTAATAAATTAAAAAAAACTAAAAATAATATAAAAAACCATTTGAGAGAGGGAAAAGCAATCTCTGTATCTGCAGGCAATCTTTGAAGGTCCCATGCTAATCTCTGGACCTGTGCACAATCTAGAGTCCCCCACTTCGTACCATGCATCTCCAGCTTATCGCCATAAACGGACGGCTGCAATGATCTTGAACTCGATATCATAATTTTTTTGTTGGAAAATAATCCAACTAGCTAATTGGTCTGTATCCGATCTAGTTTAATTTCTCTCTTCGTGTTAATCAAATCATTTTCAATTTATAGGTATCAACGATGATCTAATCCAAGATCTTAAAAAGAGAGAATTTATAAGTGAATCCACTATTAAAAAAAAAAGAATTGTTAATGAAAAATATTTTATTGTTGTATATCAATATAAAATGAGATGAAAAATCTATATTAGTAATTTCTAATGAAAATAAAAATAAAAATAAAATAAAAATGTTTCATCATCAATTTTACTTTCCATTTAGACATTATAAATTATCAAGAAAATTCTTGTTAGTGCTTTCAAAATGAATTATAACCCAACAATTCCCCAATTTCTTCATCTTTTTCTTTGTCTCTTTCAATTCAATTGAAACCCTAACCTCAATTCCTTTAAATCTCTAACAACCCTCCTTTAAAATCCACCAACCCAACTCGTCAACCTCAAGATAACATTCTTTCATGAGTTTCATTTTTTATCAAGCTTTATTTTATCAAATAAGAAAACCCACCTATTCTTGTTGTAACACTTATATATATTTCAAAGTTAATATATTCAAAATTTGTTTATTGAATTTGTAGTTATGATATATATTTAAATGTTTTACTTGTTTTATAATGATTATTTTATTATATTAATGTATAATTTGTAATTTAAAGTTTGTTTGAGATTTATAGAAAATGGAGTTAATTTATCACTTAATGAAATTAAGTGTAATTTTGTAACTTCAGTGTGATAAATTAAAGAAATTATGATTAATTTAATAGGTATCAATTATTTTTTAAAAATTTTATAATTAAATTGAAAATTTAGGTTATTTGGATTTCCTAAACTATATAGGAATTCCCTACATGGCAATTTAAAATAATTCAAAAAAAATTAATGTTATTTTTTTGTCTAATTATTAAAGAAATTAGTGTGAAATTACTTTTAAATTATTACTAATGGGTTTTATATATAGTAAACACATTAAGTGACTTACTTTTTCTAAAGATATCATGCCTCCACACAATTATAGCAGGGGATTCAAAACTCATCACTTTTGTTATAGTCAATCAAGTAGGACCAATCAACTTAACAATAAAACCAAATCTCTCCCACATGATTAAGGTATCAATCACTTTGTATCTTTTTTTTTTGTTGTTGTTTTTTTAAAAACCAAATGTTTGATATATTGCTTATTTGAAAATTTGTTTTAGATTTAATAAGCTTTTAATATATAAAAATTGAGTGCCATTTATATTTAGAATTCCTCATTTTTTATGTGTCTCTTTCTATGTATATCATTGTTTAAGCATGTATTGTACTTTAATATATCTATTTAATGAAGATTATTAATTTATGAATAAATTCTACAAAGAGATGCAATTAAATATTAGTTGTGAATGAAAGAAATTGCGTGCAACTTTATTTTTAGCATGTTATTGTTATGTTTATATAATTTAGTTTGGTTTGTTGATATGAATATAATTGGATGCATGTTGTTGTTCATGATTTTGGATAGTGTGATTACTGTGGTTGGGAATTATAAGATACAAAAAATTTAAAAAATATTATAATATTTGATGGAATCATCGATAAAAAATTTTTATTAGAAGACTACATAGTGATGAAATTGCCAATAAAATCTTTGACGGATAACGAGATACTTTTTGACAATTTTTTCTTTGGCAATTCAATTACCCATGGAATTTTACCTAAATCCCAATGGAATATTTTATTAGTGTTTTCTAATTTTTTGGTAGTGCATAATTTTACCATTTTTTTATATTAAATTTAAAAAAGATTATGAGATCTAAAAATTTAAAAAATAAAAGGATTGAATTTTACTTCATATCATGACATTGACATGTTTTTCTCAATCATAAACCACCTCTTTAATTTCTTTAAAGAAATAATTTTGTTTAAGTAATTAGTGTGCACAAAGCCCTTTTTTTTTTAGGAAATAGATATCTTATTTTGAGAAATCAAATCTATGTTCCATGCAATTACTATGCAAACTTCATTTCAATTTTTTATCATATATTTTATACATTAGTAATTTATGTATATAATTTCTTCTTGCATTTGAAATATAGAAGCTTGATTTAAGTAGTGAATACTTTGGGGAAAAAAAGACAAAAAATAGCTATATACATTGATTGTACATTTTAATCAAGCAATGCTTGTTTTTCTTGTTTTCTCCTTGTCGTACAATGGCTTCTAGATCAACTTCAATATGATTATATTTTATGTATAGATTAAAAAAAATGATAATTAAAATGAGATATCATTGTTTTTGTTAGGGTTTCAAAGATCTTATGTGCATTCAAATCCTATAAAAATGGATCACGAAACTTGGTTCATTTGTGTGTACAATATTAAATATGTGTTTGTATTCTAGATGAATTTCCATAAACTCTGAATATGCTTATTCTTTTACAACCCATAATAAGTTAATCTCCTTGTTAAGTAGGATTTCACTGTATATCTTATCTAATTCTTGATAGAAGGCATACTTTCCAATTAAAGCTTATAGGTTATAACTGTTAAGATAAATAGAGAGAGAGAGAGAAAGAGAGAGGGACAATACAAAAAAAAGAGTTTTGTATTTAATGTAGTGTATTATTTACAAGAGAGTACCCTATATTTATAAACTAGACAAAAGGGTGGGTTTCCTTATCTAATTAATGTTGGATAGATATATTTATTATGTAAACTAAAAGGATTCTTCTCTTCCTAACCAATATAGGATACATTATATAACCCCCCTCAAATTTAAAGTGGTAAAATGAAGACCAACTTGAGCTTGAAAACTAAATTTTAAAGGCATTTGTTAGGATATGTCTTAGTGAAGATATTAACAATATGGTTAGTAGTCTCATGGGTAAGATGGTGTTGCACAAAGTGATAATCAATCTTAATGTATTTTATGTATTTATAGAATTTATCATTGTAAGTAATCTAAATAGAACTTTAATTATCATAGTTGATGATAATTGTAGTAAAATAAATGACACTCATATCTTTAAGTAACCCACGAAGCCAACAAAAAATTTGTATCAGCAAAGGCATGATACTTAGCTTTTTTATTAAATTGAGCAATAATTATTTGATTCTTATTGTGTAAAGATATAAAAGAATCACCGAGAAAAAAAAATAGCCAATGATAGATCTATAATCAGTAAGGTCACCTACCCAACTATATCTAAGTAAGCATAAAGTTCAAGTGAAGAGTGGGTAAAAAAATGAAGACTATGAAACAATATCCCCTTAATATATTTGAGAATATGAAGCATCACTAAATAATAAGGTGTACTATAACCATATTAAAGGCATTTTCCAAAAGTAAGAACATTTTTAGATAGTGATATAACCTAGTTAAAGGACTATACTAATAATCTTAACCATTACCTACTTCCATCTTCATTTCTTCATGTGGAAGATCTTATCTTAAAAAGTACCATTCATGGGCCCTTTTGGCCTAATAAAAAAGGAAAAGAACAAGGAGATGGAAGCCCATTATCAATATTATTGATAATTAGTAGTGTTTGAATATAGTAAATATTAGCTCCATGTTGAAAATTCCCAATAATTTCTTAAAAGTAGAAAAATAGGTTCACCTATTAAGGTAAAGTTAGGTCAGACTCAGGTTATTATAAACAAATACATCTTTTATAAATCTGATTAGTACTTAAAAATGTATTTTTATCATGGTTTTATATCATCATTTTGCACTTGAAGTATCAATAACTCCTTAACTAAAATATGTTTTATAATAATGTATCTAATAATATAAGATACCTATAATTTATGGTAAATGTCTATTTTTAATGCAGGCCTATCACATAAATGAAAGGATTGATTGATGACTAGAAGAACTTAAATTGCAAGGATAAAGAGATGGTCAAACTTAGAGAAGAGATGTCGGTGCAATCCAAACCGGAACACTGTTCGGTAATTGGATCATATCTGGAGCTACAGATCTCAGATTTAGGTCCAATTTATATGGATGGAAAGGTAAGACATAGGCCTACAACTTTCATATGGAGCCCAAGATCTAAAAAGGCCATTATCAAGTCCAAATTGTAGCAACAACAAAGAAGCCCGAATCTGTCTTCCAGCCCGAGCACTGTTCGGTATTTTGGCCATATCTGGAGTTCTAGAATTCCAAATGAGCTGAAGTTTTTACACAAGAAAGCTGAGACAATTGCCTACAACTTTCATGTTTATAACTGGCTCCAATTTTGACGTTATCAATGACGTTTTGGGCAGACAAGAGAAGATAAGGATTGTCACCAAGTCAAAAGTTGGCCACCCACTTATCAATTAGTCATCAAATCAATAGTTCCCAATTTTGGCCTATAAAAGGAGGCATTTGCCATGCATTTAGGCATCTTGGTTTCCAGATCAAGATCATGCTCTTCCTTTCTCTCTTTGTATTTTTTGTAATGTTTATGCTTTACTTTCATTAATATCAAGTTTATGCCTTTCATTTCCTTTCCTTTACTTAGTTAGCTTTTATGTTCTTATTTTGTTTATCTATTTTGCTTTCTTTCATTATGTCTAGCTAAGTTAATTATGTCAAGGTGAAAAGGTTACACCAATGGTGTGAGAATAAGTATAATGTAAACTTAATATGGACTTTAATGTTTGATACTAACATGTTTTATATTTGTTATCTTGTTCACTCTTTAATACTTTGCTTGTTAAATGACTAATCTTGATTTATGTTGTATAACACTTGGTACAACAAATGCTTGGCACTTTCATAGCCCATAATGTATGGTATAACCGACACCTGAGCTATGAAAGGAACTTGATTTGTTGTTAACATAAGTTATAATCATGAATGCTTGACGAGATTTACAAGTATTAGCATTAATTGAATAAGATGACTAATGTAATCATGTTAACAATATATAATCTGATTGGAACCTCCTTTGTGTGTGGTTTCCAATTCAATAATAAGAGTTTATACTATACTTGTTTGATATACCATTAGTGGAACCTCTAACCTTGACATTTGTTATTATTATTGTTTAATCCTTACATTAATTTTCCATCTCCAAGTTCTCATCATCTTCTTCTTCTTCTCTTTCTTTATTACTACTACTACTACTACTACTACTACTACTACTACTACTACTAGTATTATTATTATTATTATAATTATTATTGTTATTGTTGTTGTTGTTGTTATTGCTATTATTGTTGCTTATAATTGTTGTCTATAATTTGTACAATTAACCTCCCTGTGGTTCGACCCCGGTCTTGCCGGGTTATTTATTACTTCGACACTCCTACACTTGGGAGAAGACATCAACCTTTTAGTCGTGTTAAAATCCTTGTAAGGAAAATAAGTACCCAAACTTATTCATACATATGAAAGCAATAATGATAAACTTGCCCCCAACAAGATTACTAGTGATCTAGGTAACTCGATCATCCAACTCAAGCATTGGTATTGTGAAGTCTCTTAGTTACCTAGAGTTTGCAAATAAAACTTTCTCATAAGATACTGTGCTTTGCTTCTTATCTTGAAGAGCCCTAGGTATTCTTATTTGTCCCCTGAGGTATGTAGCCTTTCTAAGGATAATCTCATCTTTTCTTCTAGTAAAGAAAGGTTAAGCTAGGGTTTATTATAAAGGCAATTGACCCCTAGCAGTCGATCGTAGTTTTAGGATTGAAACTAAAATTTCCTTTGAATGAAACAATCTTGATATTTTTCGAACTCATTTTAAAAAAAAAAATAGGACAAAAGAAAAATAAGACATAATATTTTTTATGTTTAATTAGAAGAAAACATTTCTTTAGACGACTGAGAGATTTGATCTTCTCATTTAAGGCTCATGTTATAAAAAGCTTAAATAAAGTTTTTGATAAAAAAAAATAATTAGGTGAGAATATGGTTTGAATAGACCATCGCTTCTCACTTCTACTAATAAATGAAAGACATGTGACTCTTCTCCATAACACTAAGTAGGATAAGTATTTATTACTTAGATTGCAGCCCTAAATGATCCTTTTAAGGAGATTTGTGACTAGCCTCTTACATTAGTTGCAATCAATACAGGGAGGCATTGTATTTCTAGGGAAGACATAATGAATATTACCAGTTTATTTTCTTAAGGTATTTTGGTCCTTTCACATGAAATGCATAAAAATTTAGGGGTAATTAATAAATCAACATCCTTAAATTCAGCTAGATGTTTAAATTCAGCTAGATGTTGACCTCGAGCAAAGGTGAGTAAGGCAACTTGCCAGACCTATTGCTCATGAGCTTAGTAATATGCAAAGTATGAAGGGCTAAAAGTTTAGAGATTATTACAAACCCAATGTTGAGTTATAAGACTTCAGTTATTCTTATAACTTTTAAATAAAATATTAATGTCAAGAATATTCATCTTCTTACATCGATGTATAAAAGTATTTTAAGAATCTATCATGTTTTTATTTTCATTAATAATATATAAATGATATTTATCTTGTATTAATGATATATAATAAATATTTTTTATTTATTAATATTACCAATATAATTTTGCATCACCTCCATTTCAGTAAAATCACAACGTTCACGGGCTATATAAATCACAAGGTCATTTATTAAAGTATTTTGATATTAATAGTTTAGAATATGTTCTCGTAACTAACACTAAAAGTGTTAAAAAAGATTTTACAGAAAGAATCTTGCACTCCACTTGAAATACTAGATTATATAATTAAATTAAATTATTTTCTAAGTATTTGTATTGCTTATAGAATGTTATTGACAAGCACCTTCAACATTTGCAACAGCTGAAAGATATGTTTCAAAATTAAAATTAATTAAATCTTATTTAAGGACAACAATGTCACAGGAAAGATTAAATAGATTGGCTATATTATCTATAGAGAAGGATCCATTAGTGAAGCTCAATTTTAAAATTTTGATTAACCAATTTACATCTTAAAAAGCAGGAAAAAATAGTTTAAAAATAATAATAATATATTTTTTAATATCCTATTTTTAATTTTATCTAAGATTTTTCTGTTTATGATCTCTTAACAATTATTTTCTCTCAAAAACTGGATATAACCCCATTTATGTTGTTAATTAATTATTCTTCGGAAGAAATTCAATAGGGTAGATGGATGTCAGGGGTTCGTAGAGGTTCAAAGATAGAAAATTTGTCCTTTGCAACCTGAAAAAATTCAATCAAGTTCTCTCTCAGCCCATACTCTAATTCTGATCTTTCTCCCCGTGCAGTGTTCAATAATTGCAGTGGATCACTTGCAAAGTATGTGTATTAATTGCAGGCAATTTTTTATTTTTGAAAGGGATTGCAAAGAATGTTCATTATTTATATGAAATTCATCCACGAGAAGGGAAAAAACAGCCACCTAATTTGGAAAACTCTTCTTTCTTCCCCTACACTAACGAAAATCATGACCAAAAGTTGTCTTCGTCATTCTTCTTCCTCATCTGTATGCATGATGTAAGAGAAAGATTTGTATGCTACAGAAATGGAGCCAATAATCAGTTCTGACAGCTTGATGTTAAGCTACATGTGCTTGTACAGTGACAATGATTGGTAGTCACTAGCTCATTCATACACACACGCCTAATTTTGGATGCATGTTTAATTAAAAAATGTATTTAACTTAAAAAATTTATTAAATCTATATTTTTTAATGTTTTTTTATTATTTATATCAGTAACATCAAATCAAAACGTAAACTGTATCAGTTTCACGTTTCGGAAGTTTGTCTTCACATAGAGCTAGTGGGGTATGGAAGTTTCAGCTGCCGAGTCACAAACACCATGTGCATCAGAGGCATACAACGCATGCAGTACCTGGGCAATTGAACTAGAGCAGATACATTAATGGAGGGCACAATCATACGTCCCTCTCCCTGCAAATGCATGTGTTTTATATGTCGCTTTGAGTGGACATCAGGACTTGAGAAGTCCACGTTAAGCACATATCTCTACTACGTACGTACCACATCTTTTATGATAAAAACATCTATCTATCCCTGGCTCTGTATATAAATATTCGACACACTACGTTTTCTTATCCAACTCAAATGCAGTTCTTAGCTTTTTCTACCTTCTGTATAACATCACTGTCTCTTTTAAGTTAGATCTCTTCTGATGCCAAAGAAAGCGGAGAACGGAGGAGGAAGAGCTCGGAAAGGGCACTTTGTGGTCTATGTGGGCAGTGAAATGAAAAGGTTCGTCGTTCCCACATCTTACTTGAAGAGTCCTGTCTTCCTGCAATTGCTAGATAAATCTGCAGAGGAATATGGATTTGATAACAGGAATGGAATAGTTTTGCCTTGTGATGAATCCACTTTCAGAAGTATCACTGCCTTCTTGGCCAAGCATTAATTACTCGTAGTATATAAGCTTTGTGTTTATGTTTGTGTTTGCAAATGTAATTAAGTGGCGACTTGTCCGTAAATATAACACCTATTAATGTTTCTAATTGCTCATCAGTCGTCAGTGTTATGTGATTAAACGATCATCAACGTTTTTTTTTCTTAGTGAAAATCGATCAGAATTTTATTAACTGAATAAGCCATCAAGTGGCTAATAAAAGTATACATCAATACAAGTGATGAGGTAACTTTTTGTTAAAAATTTTAATTATAAATAAAAATCATTTTAAATCATATAGTTCTTAAAAATATATCTAATTCAAGATACTTAAATGTGATAATTAATAATTAATGAAATGTAAAATGTTACAGGTGTGAATAATATATTAAATCTAAAATAATTAGATTTGATAACTAATAAAATTTAAAATTATATATTTAATCAACATGTAAACTTAGGACACTTGAATATATAAAAATATATAAATTCAACAATCTTTCAGGTCCAAGTCCAAGGTAACATAAAAATTTAAATATATAAAAAATATTTATTTTTCATTAATATTATATAAAATAGAGAATTTTTTGAAATGTTTTACAAAAACAACAAGATTTAAAGTATATAAATACTTCATAAACTATTTGGATAAAAATTCACAACTTTTTATTTTTAAAAATAAAAATATTTAAATTTCAAAACATTAATAAATTTAAAACTCAAAAATAAATATCTTTATTACTAAATCTCTTATTAATATATCCTGAAATCATCAACAACAAGAACAAAAGTTGGTAGAAACCACAACCATTGTTGTTATTAATGTGAAGGAAAGGAAAGGTCTTGTCCTTTGGGTTAACAAATAAGGCAAAGGAGGCGGTTTGTGATTGAATCCTACTGGTTTAAAATGGGCTGCTTGATTTTTATTTCAACGCCCTTCATCTCGATTTTAAGATTTCAAAGTAATGAACCATTTGTATTTATTGGGGTTTTTTCTTCTTATTTGCTTTGGATCTTTGGTTAAAAGTGTTTTTGTTTCTTAAAATGTTGTCTGAATGCCAAATTTTAATGACCTGGTATTGCTTGTGATTATTTAATATTTATTGTTTGATTTAAGAGTATAAAGTGTTGATTCTTTGAGTTTATGCTTATGTCAGTATCGGGAACTTCCAAGTCCAGTGTTGGTGTTTGTTCCTGCTAAACCAAATTATCTATAATTTTTGTTTTCTTGGAAGTACCTTCTCCCTCTGCATTTATTCCCTTGTACCCAAGTTATTTTCTTTTTCTATTGGTGTAATTTTATCGATATTATCTAGTTTTCTAATTTTCAAAATAAATAAAAAATTGATTCACATCAATTTTTTTAAAACAATTATAACTCCCAGTTTAGTTAGAATTTTCAACCCAGACTAGAACATGAATACTCCTGCTATAAATAAAAAATATAATAAAATAATGGATATTAATTTTCAATAAAATAAATGAAGATAACTTGAACACACAAAAATAGTTAAGAAAAAAAACATGAATCAATTTCTGTTAACTCAATTGATATAAAATTAGAAAACTCTAAAGGAAAAAAAAATCATGAACTTCAAGGCTTGGTGAATTGATATCGAATGATAAAATTTAAAAAAATATCTATTAAAAAATATAAAAAAATTGAAGTTAAATTGGATACATCTACAAAATCAGTGATCTGAGTCATAAGATTAAGTTTATTTTATAGAAGACAAACATAAAAAAATATGAAAAAAACTTCTAATCATCCAAAATTACAAAATAAATCAAAAAATAATGATTAAATATGATATAAAAACTAGATGAAATAAAACAATAGGAGACTAGATTGAAAAATAAAATAAACCAAGAAAATAAAAAAAAAGTAAAAATAACAATCAAAATAATAAAGATCAAATCAGATATAAAAGTAAAGTAAAATAAATTATTGAAGGTTGAAATTAAAAAAAATCAACTTAAAAAACATCAAAAGCAAAAAAAAATAATTAACAAAATAATAATTGAAATTGATACAAATACAAACTGACATGATACATTTAGTTTTAAAAACAAATAACATGAAACTAGAGACGACGAAAAAGAAAAGTGAGAAGAAAAATATTCATTATAGCCTAACCATAACATTACAACATTACAGTATATACAAGCCTAATCACTAGAAAAAGAACAATTTTTTAATTTTATTTATATTTATTAAAAAATTAAATTATTCCTCATTCATTTGATTATAACTACATAAGTTATGAAAAAAATATAATAAAACCCTTAATATTAATCTTAATCTTAAAGTTTTTGTTGTGCTATCAAAATATTAAAGGAGTAAAAACCCCCCGCCCTCATTTAAAAAAAAATATTTTAATAGTATTTAAGTTTTTTAATTGTATTTCTATGATATTAAAAAATTGATTTGTTCTTTATTAGTATAATAATAAATTGATACTATGCAAGATATTGAAATTCTCTTAGTTGATTTTGTTTGAATATTATTTAAAAATATTAAATTTCTCCTTAGAATAGAAAAATGATAATTGCACTTTTCAATCTACAATGTGATTGAGGTACACAGTTGAATCGAGTGCTTTTATTTTTTTTATTTTTTTTAATTAGGGATATCTATATTAGAGAGTTGTTTGGATTAACAAGAGTGAGCATAGCGTGATTAAATTATTCATCTACATGTTTTCTTGCTCAATTTATGAATCAATTTAAAATTAAGATTAAAGTCCTTGATGTGAATCTGGAATTTTATTTGAAGTAATTAATCCATCATATTTTATTTTTATTTTGATACTTTAAAATCTAACTTTGAAATCCAAAATTGATAAAAAGAAAGATTGGGCTAAGAGGCCCAGCCCAATTGTTTCTTTTTATATTTTTTAAATTAATTTTTTGTATTATATTTTATTTTTATTTTTATTTTATAGATATATTTGCTTAGCATTTCAGGATAAAGAGAAAGAAGATAATGGAAACATAAAATGACAAGAGAATAAGAGCTTAGGATAAATTTATATTAAGTGGTGGTGTATAAAATAAAATAATTTTTTTTGTATTATGTTTGGTTGATGGTGAATAAAATAAAATAAAATATTAAAAAATATATTTTATTATTAATATATATTAATATCAAATTTAAAATAAAAAAGATTTTTTTTAATTTAGTTTACATTAAATATTAAAATTAATAATATCATTATAATTATAGTTATAAAATCTGGATCGACCTATTAAATATTTCCAAAACTTAAATAACTTGAGGCCTTGATTGGATTAAATTTAAGAAAAAATAAAAAAATAATTAATTTAATTTAACCTAATTAAAAATCTAGGTTGGTTTAAGACTTTGTCAAAACTTGAGTGAAAAACTTGTTAATGATTTTTTTTTAAACAATATATTTTTTAATATTTTGTTTGAGAAAATAGTAAAAGCTAACTCACATCAATGCAAACTAATACTCTCACTCAATGACCTAAATAAGCTTAGTTAGCACTTTAACATATAATCTAGGCTTTGTCCCAAGTCAATACTATATTTTAATTTTAAAATTAAAATAATAATTATTTTTATATTTATATATCTTAGTTAAACAAGTTTGAAATAAAAAATTTTTATATAAATATTTTAGAGATAGAAAAATATTATTTTTAGAAAAAAAACATGTTCCTTTTATACCTCATGTTTTGAAAATATAAATGCTTACTCTAAAATTTTTATTTTTTTATTTTTTAAACTAAATATATTTATGTTTTATTATCTAAGAATTTTTTTAATTATGGAACCTTAATCAAAAGCTACCTTAAAATTTAACTTTGAAATCCAAATTTAAAAGGTAGTAAAACTGGGCCTGGAGGCCCGGTCCATTTGTTTCTCTTTCATTTTTGTTTTCGGATCGAATTTGTTATACTAGGCGTTTCAAGTTCTAGCGTGATGTGGTCTAACTAGAACAAAATTTGAACAAACAATCACACCTTTTTGACCTCGTAAAAAAATACAGTCACTCATGAAATAACTTTAAATAGTCATGAATCTTAAAAAATCGAGAATCTCGTCCATTTATTTAAACTTCCATGTAGAACCTACACGTATAAATTTTGTAAATGATAAATTGTATCCCTGTAAATTGTTTCCTGGATTTTTTGTAAATTGTTTTCATGAAGGAATGTAAAGTGTTGATAGAATGGCGTGTAGAATTGTGAAAATGATTATGATGGAAAATATTTTTTATTTAAAAATATATTAAATAATTTTTTATTTATTTTTAAAATTAACACATTAAAACGATTTAAAAATTAAAAAAAAAAACATGATTTCAACGGTTATCAAACATCCCTTATTTATTAATAGAATATTTTATCAGTTTTTTTTTTTAATTTTTTAATGGTGCCGGTGAAATCATCACGTACCAGATCCATTAGCTAACATAAAAATAATAATTAATTGATATTTTATTTCATAGTTGACTGTGTTGATTATGCTAGGGTAAAAGGGAAGTTTTTTAAGTTGTTTGGTCGACGTTATGCATGTAAAGTATATAAGACTGTATTTATTGTTCTTCTTTCTCATCTTATTTAGCCATTTTTTTTTTAATGGCTATAACAAGCAGTAATGAAATTTTCATCTTTGATTAAAAAAAATAAAAAAAGTTAAAGCTGACTCAGTATCGAATCATGCTTGCTCATTCCCGAGTCCCCACGCAAACAATTGCCTTTCCCCGCATTTAAGGCAGAATAATAATTCTTTTGTTTCATGTTAATACGGTAACTTACTTTTCAAGCAGAGCGGACCAAGAAAAAAATAAAATTAAAATAATTATTTAAAAAAATTAAAATTTCAATTATTTTTTAAAAAACAAACAGAAAAAATTATTTTGTAGAGCCTAGCTCTCTTACCTCCATCACTGATTTCAAATGTGGTCTAAGACTAAAAGATTTGTTTTTTTTTGTGATTTTAAATTTGACTTTTAGTATTATTTATATAATGATCAATTAAAATTTATATGGTTATTAATTTTAAAATTCATGAAAATAGTTGAAATGCATGTAAGCTAACTCAAACATCCATATTAAACTAAAAAAAAATACTTGGAGTTCACTTATATTTTTTTTTAATTTTTGTTAAAAAAACAAAGATGAATATATCTTAAATAACATTGTAAAACTTGAAATTAACTATTATATAAGTTTTTAATGCTAATTAGAGAGCAAACTTAAAACTTGATTAATTAAGCTATCTTTTAAAGTTAATTAACATTGTTGTAGTAATATTAAACTTAAAATTATATTTTTAATTTTTTTATTTAATTGTTTACTTGAAATTAATTTTTTATGATTTTAAATTGGTTTAATTAATTGATATTAGAAATAATTTTTAAAAAACAAATACATGGCTAGGGGAATCATATTGCAGCACAGGAAACGTAACATGAAGTTGTGGTTTTTTTATACGATAAAGTGATATTGTTAATAGCAACTAATCATATATTTAATGTAATTAATTTTTTAGTAGTTGACCACTGCCGAAAGTATACTCAAAATGGAAAAGTATAATGTATAGAGTGAAGTCACGTCACTTCACATAAGAGGGCAATGGCACTACTTTATAAACCTCCATGCCGGCGATATTCTTCTCCTTTTTCACGTCTTAAGGGATGATTGCATTAAAATAAGGTATGTCTTTGTGGGCATGTAAGGGTTTTAAGTTCTTTATATGTACATGCAGCCTGCTGCAGAGTGACAGGCAGTGTATAATTCAAGTCTAATCATTGAATATATAAATAATTGTTTGTTTTTTTTTAAGAAATATTTCTTACATTATTTTGATGGGTTAAGATAAAAAATATTTTTAAAAAATAAAAAACAATTACTATAATATTTAAAAATATTTTGACAAGAATTGTAGCTAGCAGTTCTGACTAGCAATTTTAATAAAAAAATTATTACCTCTAAATTTTAGGTTTGAATTTTTATATATATGTTTATTATTTTTATGATGTTTTATTTATTTTCTAGATTTATTGGGTGTTTAATAAATTTAAAAATTAATTATGATATATATAAATTGATTTGATTTTCAATTTATATATAAAAGGAAAAAAAAAAACACTATGGGATGTATGGATGCTTCCCTGGACGGCAAGTTCAAGGGCCAATCAAACAATCTCTGTGTACAATTATTCAAATAGTAGACGAGGACGGCCAGAAATCAATCATAAATCTCAAAATGAACTCCTTCAGTACTGTAACCTACGTAGCAATAGCAAGTACACGGCATGTAAACCTAAAACACATGGGTGTCCCTGTCCTCGTTACATATATATAGTTAATAGTTCATTGTCGGACGTACTCCCGGGGTCAAAGCAAGAAATAAAAAAAAAAAAACCAGTAGGGTATGTCTTAATAAAATAGATTTTAATAATCATTTGGATGATATTTTCATTCATTTCCATGCTAGATTAACCTGTGTTAAAATATAAAAGTGAATCCTCAGTTAACTTGATATTCAAAAAAAAAATTGATAAAAAAATAACACTTATCTAAAAAAAATAATAAAAGTAACTTTGATACACAAAACATGCATATCATTAAATTCAATAAATTTAATATGCCAGAGATTAGTTTTCTTTGATTATATGATAATAAAGTGTACGAAAAGTATTTTTTGCATGAAATATTTTTTAAAATGAATAAAATTGTGATTGATGTATGTGATTGAGATAGCAAAAGTAGATAATTAATAATAAATAGTAAAATTATAGTTTTTTAGTTTTAGGCTAAAAAAATTAGATCATTGATAATAAAAAAGGTGGAATTATATTTTTTAATTGAGGGACAAAAAAATATTAAACAAAAAAACAAATAATATCTTAAATAATGTGAATGAACTCATTAAAGCTGTGATCCAATTTATAAACTTAATTGGATTCGATAATTTCTTTTATGAATTTCTTCTAACCTAAATATAATAGAACAAAACTTTTAAAGAAAAAGAGAGAGAGAGCCCAAATGCCAAAAAAAACTAGCTTACGAGCCTTCCAACCCATCTTGGATTTTTTTTATTTTGAAATAAGATAACAGACAATACGTCGTTTGCTTTATATAAAATTCAGTGATAAGAGATCACTAAAAAAACAAGGTATAGGTTTTTTTTAGTTTATAAATTATTTTTTAATTTATTTTTTTTATTTAAATCAACGAGAAAGTACCCCAAGCACTTTGATAATTCATGGCCTTAAAAAAACCAAGAAAACTAAAAATTTTGTTGTTAGATTTGCCTCTCCAAGCAAGGAGAAAAGAAAAAAAATCACTTAAATAAAAATTTTCTCATGAAATAGAATTTATTAATATCAATTTCAATCATTTTGATAGTTATAATTGTCATTGGCAACAATTTTTTTTTATTAGAATCTAGCGGTTCATTGTCTTTATTCTAGCATAAAAGGATTGAAAAATAAAGCAAATAAATTTTAATATTAAAATGGAATTTTTAAAAACTAAAGGGACCAATTAAACCTATAAACCAAAAAATATATGGGATCAAAATAAATTTTTTATATAAAATATAAAACCGCCACCTATTTTACTTATTTTTTTCACTTTAGTGATTTATATTTCAACTCAATCCTTTCTTCAAAAAAAAAACACATGTAATTAAGTGTTAATTTGAGCTAAAAATGCTCATTTATGCAAAGAAAAAGTTTAATGCCAGATTAAAATTCTAAAAACAATATTATTTCAATATATAATAATTATTATGAGAGAATAAACAGTAAATTATGCTAAAAAAAAATGCCACATGCCACAAGACTTAGTTTTGGTTAATAATCCTTTGAATTTGATAGTCTAATATTTGACATATGTAAGAGGACAAGCAAAGCATATCATATATGCATGAGAAAGTACGTGCGATAGGAGAGCTTTGTCTTAGTATTTCTCGCTTGATTCAACTCTTTATAATTTTAAAATTTTTGTATTTTGAACGATGCTGTCTGAATATATATTTATGTAATATATGTGCTTTAGTGAGTACAAATAATATTTAATATTGAATAAATAATAAACTAATATAAAAATATTAAATGATTCACATACCATTAGGTTGTGTCTTTTAGATGTAATATAAACTCAATTATCTAATTTAATAATATAAATATACAAAACCTATTAAAGGATTTTGAACTTTGAATGATTATTTGGTTGAAAAGAGAAGAACACTCAAGACTTTATCAACTCACTCATATTTTTGCTCTATTTAACCTTCTTTTCTTTCCTTTTTTTTTTGTGTTTTATGGAGACATTTTGCCTTGATTATATTAAATTCAGAATTATGCTCAAATCAAAATATTAGTATCTTGGTGTCACGGAGCACTAAAACCAACTGGATGAGCCCATGTATTTATATTTGCAAATTACGTTATACCCTTAATGCAATGCCTTGGGCTGCTCCAAGAAATATTGGGTCGCCATCAGCAAACACTTAATAAAATAACTTCAGACTTAACAACGGAGATATAGTCTTAATTAACCCCTGGTAAATAAACAATTAATGGAGTCATTTTTATTAATTATCAATAATTATGAGCTCATGGATGTGTCTGTTGCATCTGCTGTGCATGCTCTCTTCGGCAAAACTATATGTTATAATTATTTTCCAAACTGTTAGTTGCGAGTTGCCAGTGTCTTTAGCTAATGCAAAATGCTGCAACATATCAGACCATAGATGCTCTCTGCTCATCATAATTTTGGGTTGGTATGCGGGCCTCAGACCAAAATGTCAAACAATTGATTAAGATATTATTTGATATTACAGTTGAATTATGCTTTTAATTTTTTTTAGTTTTAAATTGATTTTTTTAATATTATCGAGGGGCTAGGGTAATGTGATGTAGGTGAAGAGTGTGTGATTGAAAAAATGAATAAAAAAAAAGTTGGATGTTGGGAGGCTAAAAACATGATGTTGTTCTTTATTGTGATTACTTTGAGTTTTGGAGATTTGCAATGCCTACCAGGCTCCCCTGGTTCCAATTCTAGCTAATGATCGTAGGAGGATATTAATTTGGCATGCTTGAATAATTTGAAACCAAAAAACAAAAAACTTGATTTCAAGATGTTATACCGTGTTTTTAAAAAATTTAAAAATATTTTTGTTAAAAATTAATTTTTAATATTTTAGATAGTTTTGATATATTAATTTAAAAAATAATTTTTTAAAAATAAAAAAATTATTTTAATACATTTTAATATAAAAAATATTTTAAAAAACAACTACAATCATACTTCTAAACAGATCATAAAACAATAATAATGTTGGTGTTGTATTATCAAAGATTCTAATAATTTTATGTTGCATGACAAGGGATTCAACGGGTATTTGATGTTGCATACAAAATATCAATTTATATTTTTAAATTATTTTAATAAGTTGAAATTAGAATATTCCATGGATATTTAAATTGTTTTAATTGTACAAAATATTATATAATTTTAGAGGAGTCATTTCATAAAAATATTTCTAAACATATTACAAGTTTAAAATGATTTAGGGTCAATGTGAGGGGAAATAGACCAGATCCTTTGATTGAAGGAGAAAAATCACCTTCTCTTGTGTAATCAAAATTAATCATTGTGAATTTAAAATGATAGTTTAATTTTAAATTTATTCATTAATAATTATGAATTTTAAGTTTTTTTTATGGCTACTAAACATGTATATAATTATTAATTTTAAAATATGTAGAATTAATCAAGACATACATAAAATAATTTAAATATTTACATTAATAATATATTAAAAAAAAGGTAGTCGTTGCGATCTCGTGACAAATTTGCATTAGAGATTCACATAACGTCCACACATAAAATGTAGGAAAATCCATATAGTTCTTATAAAGTTTACAGGAGCATCAGTTTTCCTTTCCAGTCAAGAAAAAAAACTCTGTGCGCAGACGTTTGTGCCAGCTGAAATTTTATCCTCTTTTTAACGGCCGGTAAACCGAAGAAACACCTCTAGATTCAAAATTAATGTGCCGACTTCAAGTTCTTGAACCCTTTTTCGACATTTTCAAGAGGCTTACGTCGTTCACAGAAAGAACATCCTGAGAGCAACGTCCTGAGAGTATTGAAAGCCATGCTAATTAATTAATGAGCAAGCGGTAGCGGTTATAGCTTGGGAGGTGGCCGGAGGCTTCAACGTATCTGAGAGTATAATCAACTCTTGTGAGAGTTGACTTCAATGGCAGATTTATTTCCCACGTTAACTATCTTGGTAAACAGGGGATCCTTGGACCAGCTCTTGAAAGTGGAGACTGGGTCGCTTTCAAAACAGTAACTTAAGGAAACCATCCATGTCTCCAAACCAAAGCTATGTGTTTTTATATATGTTCTTTTGTAACTTTTTTTAGAATTTAAATTCTAAATGACACATAAAATAAAAACATATTCATGGGTCAATCTTTAAAATGAGATTTAATAGGGTTTCATTTAAATTATAAATGGCCGGGATGGAATACCTAAATTCACCCTAAAAAAACAAAATTAAAAGAAAGAATAAATTGATTCCTTTTTTACTTTCTATTTTTTCTTTTTTAAATCAACTAGTTTTTTACTGGATTTTACATGAATTATGGGTAAACTTGCATTTTTAATTTAATTAAACTAAATCAATTCTTTTTAATCTATCTCATCATTCCCTACTCCCAACCTTGATTTCATGAATTTTGACAGAAGCAACATCTATATATATATATATATATATATATATAAATATATATATATAAATATATATATAAAGTATACCTGTTTTTTTATACTCTAGCTCTAAAGGTAATTAATGGTAGCGCGCCATATGTCATCCCTCATGACTCACTCTATTACGGGACTTAATTTAATCTCATTTTTAACTAACAAAAATACAATTGGTAGCTCCTGAAAATCATGCCACAAAGAGGCCACGGACCGTTGTTTAATAATACGGCAATAATGGCAGGCAAAGCATGCACCTCGATGGTCAAGAACCTAAACCCAAAAAAAAAATAAAAATGAGAAGTAATGAAGCAATGACCTTTAAATTAAGTTAAGGTCAATGATATCGAAAATGACAATAGATGCGATTGTTGATTGATAGCCGGCGGGGCCTTTTACGGCCTTCCATGTTTAAGAAGAAGACAGCTTATTTTATAGGTAAGTTGTATTATTATTTGACATAGATAACTATTCGGTGTGTCACTCATGATTTAATTAATTAACTGATTATTGATGCAAGTAGAGTGCGTTTATTATTATTATTATTTTTAATTGGATAATTAACACATAAGTAAATGATGTACGCATCTTGTTTTGAGTGATAATTTCTAATCTATGTCAATATTTATATATTATTCAGATTTTTTTTTCTAACATTGGGAGATTATTGATAAGCTAATTCCTCTTCCTACAAAAAAAAAAAAAAACTTCCTCTTGGAAAGAAGTTCAATAATGCTTTTAAAATGTCATGAATTCATAGAAAAATTTCATACAGAAGTGGCCTTTCCTGGCTGAATTGTGAACCTGAGTTATATCTGCAAAAACAAGTTTTTAGTGGAATAAGGGACACTGTGAGATTCAAGCTAGTATTTGAGTTTTGGATGCTAAGTGACAATCATAAAAAACAAGAAGATGAAAGATTTATTTTTATATGTAGAGAAGATATTTGTGTTCTCAGTGCGTCGTTCTCTAAATGGAAATATTAGCTAAGTGTTTTTTAATGCTGTTGAGATGAATTCATTCTTCTTTTGTCTTGCCAAACCTAGAATTATATAATTTAGAATGAAAAATATTTGGAACAGCTCATCATAAAATGTGGTCTTTTTCATTGTGGTAGTTCTACCTAAACTTGTAGCTTATATGATTCGATGTTGTAATAGGTCAAAAAAAAAAAAAAGAAGGAAGGTGAGGCTTGGTATAAATCCATTTATGAATAAATAGTACTTGATTCATGAACGAGCTTTTTATATATTAGCATGAAATAATATTATTTATAGAAGTATTTAAAATAATATTATTTATGAAAGAGTGTCATGAAAGAGATTTAAATAATATTATATAAGAATGAGCTTGAATAGTATTATTCAATGATGAACTTTAAATAATACTATTTATAAATATGTTTTATGATAATTTCAAAATTGTACTATTCAAAATGAACTAGAAATAGTATTATTTATGGAAAAGCTTCATGAATTAATATGAAATAATATTAATGAGGGTTGAGTCTGAAATAATATTATTCATGGATAAGATTGAAACAATATTATTTATTGAAATAATAAATAGATGAGTTTTTTTTATTTATTCGCATGAATATTCAGGTCAGTTTATATGTATTTTAATTAATCCTATATATTCTAAAATTAACAATCATATAAATCTTGAATGACCTTAAGGTTTTTAAAACTTAAACTAGTGAAACTTAAACTAGTGATTTATAGAAAGAAAATCTAAAATATAATTAGTTAAACTACATCCTCCAAACTTAAATAAACAAGTCTTTTTTTTTTTTTGATTTACATGGGGTGTCCGGGCCAGCTTACGCGCACCACGACTAATCCCCACGGTCCACTGAACATCCTGCAAGCCCAGTGAATAGGTAAGGCACCGCGGGAGTGACAGGCGTGTATGGTGAGGTTCGAATCCAGGTGCGGAGGAAGGAGACAAGCCCTTCTCACCGCTAGACCAGAACCTCACTAAACAAGTCTTTGATAGGCTACAATGCTACCTTGCAACAACCCCCACTAAGGCATTGCGAATTACCGCAACCAAACTATATAGTAACTCAACCGGATTGAAAAATTTAGCCCAACCGAGTTATAACCAGTTGGGTTAAATTGTGTATTATTAAAATGTTAGGAAACACTTCTGATAAATTTCTCTATAATAAGGGTTATTTTTTTAATCTTATTTTAATTTGTATATATATAAAAATACTTAAATGTAATTTTTTGCCAATTTAGATTTCTTTTCCGGTGAATAAGCATTTTTAAAATAACTTATTAAATAAAATAGATGGATTGTGATTTTGTTAATGATTGCATCCTATAATAAAAAAATCCCTTTTTTTCTTTGTGTTTTTTTTTTAAATATCTTATAAAACTCCCTCTTCCAAATTTTTACTCTTTCTATTTACTTAAATCAGATCACCAACGGCTAAGAAATGTTAAAATAGATAAATAGTTGGTAAAATCCCTCAATTTATTTTTTATATAATTTGATATCAAATAATTCCCCATCTATAAAAAATAGGGTACGTTCTTCCTCACGATTAAAGCAATGTGTTCCGTTTTAATCATCAAGATTCAAATCCCAAGGTAAGTTTTGAGAAGTGAAATGTCACAAATCTTTCACTTAACCTTACTTTTTAGCTTAGGTTGCTTATAAACTTAGGGTACGATCTATGAAATAGGAGAAATGTTGAAGAGAGAGAGAGAGAGAGAGAGAGAGTGCTTAATTTTTTACCTATTCTTATGTTAGATGAGTTGGTTTAATTTTGAAAAAAATTACCTTTTTAAAATTAATTTTTTTATATTATTAAATCGTTAAAAATTAAAAAAAATATAGTGGTTTAATTTTTTTTTTAAAAATAAAAACACTTTAGAAAACATCCTATTATTGTCACCAAAAGTATTCAAAGTCAATTCATGATTAAATAATATTCTCCTCTTGATAATCGGTCAAAGCTCCGTGTGAACAGGCAGGGACATTCCGATCCATGTTTATTTTCCATGGAATGCATCAGGTGGAAAACGTCACTAATTCTATAAATTGTCATTGATACATAAACATGACATGATCATTACAATACGCTTTGTTTTAATGGTTTGACCAGACAATATAATATTGATGATGAGTTCAGAGTACATATGTTCGGATTTGCTTGCCAACTAACCCATCTAATCGGGGAAATAATTTGACGTTGTTTAAAAACGAAAGATTTGCGAATTAGTTTTTAAAATTATTTTTTTAATATTTAATATTTTTTATATTAATATATTAATATTATTAAAAAACACACTAATTTAATATTTTTCTAATACTAGACATACACTTGAAACTAAGGTTACCAATTCTGTTCGATAAATATTTTATTTTTTTAATTAGAATGAAATGTTTCGATTTTGAGAGTATTTTGTTATGTCATTTTAAACATATATATAAAATTAAAAAAATAATTTAAATTGAAGATTAATTAATTATAAATTATACAATATAAAAATAATGTTAAACAAATATAATTTAAAATTTTAAAATATTTTAAAATAGTCAAGATTAAATAGATCTTTAACTTAAAATAATTAAACTTAAATAAAATATTAAAATATTATAAAAATAAAATATTTTAACATGAATACTTTAAATATAAAGTTAAGTCAATATTATGAAGACTAATAGGATCTAAAATATATTTTATTTTTCTGAAATTATTAAAATATATAAATATAAAAAAACAACATGAATATAAATCATATATATCATTGATAAATCTAATTTTAAAAAATTAATATCATTAATAATAATAATAATAATTTTTAATAATATTATTAACATCATTATTATTTAAAATAATAATGAAAAATATATTTTTTATACTTTGATAGTTTAATTAATTAAATTAAACTAAATTTAATTTAATTTAATGACTTTTTAAGATTGAAACAGAATATATGAAATAAATCTATAATATTTTAGTTAAAATTTAGCTAAAAATTTCAAAACAAATCAAGATTTAAAATGAGATAAAAATTATTCCATTTTATTCTATTTTTTAAATTTATATAAAATGTTTCAGTCATTTTAAATAAAATAAAACAAATTGACAAAAACATGTAAATGCAGTTTTGGCTTGCACATGAAAAAGTAAGTTCCAATCAATTTTAGGTATAATTTATTTATTTTTGTTGGAGTGTAAGTCTTCGTTTCTAAGTTATTTGTTTGTTTTACATTGGTACAAAGACTAGTATAATTTACTGTTGTAGATCTTGTTAATTACATAAGCTTTTGCCGAGACAAGAATATCAGTACTTGTCCAATCCTTTAATACATGTAGCTATGAATTATCTCCATGCAATTCTCCAGTCCTTTAATATTTTCATTTCTAGACCTCCATTCTATCACATGTCACTTCAATCCTTTAAAAAGTGATGGGATTTTAAAAAATAAAAACATGAAATAAATGATTAAGAAGTTGAATATAATTACAATTCTCAATTCATCAAATATTATTTGTGATTCGTAGCAAAATAGTTTTATACCTATTTATGTTTATGTTTAAAATAATTTTTTATTTTAAATTAATATTTTTTTATGTTTTGATATCATTTTTTTATATTAATTTTAAAAATAATTTTTTAAAATAAAAAAAATATTATTTTAATTAATTTAAAAAAAAACATTTTTTAGACCTATTTATTTTTGTGTTTAAAATAATTTTTTATTTTAAATTAATATTTTATTGATGTTTTGATATCATTTTTATATGTTGATTTTAAAAGTAATTTTTAAAAATAAAAAATATATTATTTTAATTAATTAAAAAAAATAACTATTATCATATCCTCACACACTTTTTTTTTTTAAATAGCAACTCTATGAACTTTTATTTCTTCATTATCATATCACATTGATGGTGGTTCCGAATCAACTTAGATTTTATTTAACTTGAAAATTGCACTGCGGATTAAAAGCAAAGATGACAAACTACTTTTATGGTCACGGAAAGTTAGAATTTGCTTGGCATAAATTATCCATTACAAAAAAAAAAAAAAACTAAGTTTGCGAGGTGAAAACGCTAGATAGCTGCGAACCGCGCACCATCTTATAATTCAATGTAGATTCAAGTAAGGTTTTTATTTTATTTTATTTATTTATTTTATATATTTAATCTTTCCTCTTCTTCTTTTCCTTTTGGATCGGCTTTTTTATGGTCAAATTAAAAATTAATTGCTTCTTAGTTTATTAAGTTAGGATAAAATTTAAAGATAAAAAATTAAATTAAAAAATACAAAGAAACCATTTGATCGTTTTGAAATTAACTTAAATGGTTAACTTTCATCCTCCAATTGACCCATTTTTACTCTTTGGTTTTTCAAAAACTTATTTTTGATCTGCAATTTTATTTTTTTATTTTCGTTTTTTGAGACAAAAAAGAAAAAGAATCATCAAATTATAATGATAAAAAAATATTATTTAATACTAATTCCAACTGCTAAAATAATTCATCTTAATATTGATATATTTAATATGTTTTATTTAATAAAGGTATTTTAATGAGAAGTTCTTTCACCTTCAAATTATATGAGAGGGGAGATTTGACCTCGATATTTTTTTTAAAGGTTAAAAATTGTTGATTTTTTTTTTTAATTTATAAAACACATTTACCTCAATTTTCATGCTACGGTCCTTGAAATCTTGATCCTGACATATTATTTATTTTTTCATAGACAAAATAAAATAGCAAAGGCTAAGGAATGGTAGGCCATCCAGGTCCATTTATTTAGGTTTTTTTATAGATATTTTGGTGTTTTTGTTATATATATATATATATTTAATTTTATTATTTAAAAATTGATTTTTTTATTTGACTATTTTTTTTTGAAAAATCATCCTTCCTCACTTTATTTTAAATTGATTTTTTTAATTTATTTCATTTTATTTTTTATAAAATTATCACTATCTAAATAAAACATCATATATATTAATACTTGATTTTTTAAATATTTATTTTTATTATTATCTTTTTAATTGTTTATATAATTTACATCGAGTTAAACTTTATATAATTTATTTATTTTTACTAGAAAATTTATTAACAACGCTAACTTTTTTTTTCACTTTCAAGAAAAATTGATTTGACAGGAAACATAGTATAAACCAACGATGTAGTTCATATCTAACTAATGACATGATTATAATTTTCATCAACTTTATGGGCATAAATAAGATTTGTATCAAGTTTTTTGTCCGGTAGAGCAAATTCAATATCCACCTGAAATCTAACTTTGTCTTTCCTATTCATACCAAACCCAACCGTGTATAAAAAGGTATCATACATATTTGGATCGGCATTAAAATGCCATACCTATTTTGGAGGTCCGTATTTATTGATCTAGAAAGTACCTGAAAACGTAATGTAAATTATATTTTTATAAAATTTAATTTTTTATATATTTTAAATCATTTTGATATATTAATCTTAAAAATAAAAAATATTATTTTACTATATTTCAATATAAAAAATATTTTAAAAAATAACCACAACTATATTCCTAAATATAATCTCATATCATATATAAGCCAGTTAATGAAATATTTACAACTTCAAATTAGAGAAATAAGATCTTATAGGTTCTCCAGTGTGTTAAGATTTTGATCCAAATCAATCACTGTTAACCTAACTTATATTATACCTCTTTCCTGTTTTTTAGATCAAGATATTTTTAGGTAAATTTTTTACCCATATTGAAACTTTTTTTTAAAGAATAATTCAATGAATTGTGTTTCAATTGATATTCATGTTCATTTAAAAAAAATCTCAAATTTTATAAATATATTAAGTCAACTTTTCACCTGTATCCCAGTTATTTTTTATAGATTTATTTAATGAATTGCACTTCAATGTTCACTCCTTTCTAAAGACGTCAAATGTTATAAATACATCCATTCAAATATAGGATGTAGTTATAGCTGTTTTTTAAAGAATTTTTTTATAAATATATTTAAAAAAATTATTTTTTTAAAGAATTTATTTTAAATAGGAGCACATCAAAATAAAAAATAAAAAATATTAATTTAAAATAAAAATATTAATTTAAAATAAAAATATTTAAATTTTTATAAAAATATTTTTCAACTATAAAAATAAACGAGACCTTAGTTAATTGTTAAGACTCCAGTTTAAAATTTAACAAATTAAATTGAATATAAAAAATTATTAAATATTATGAATTTGAATATCTATATTAAAACTTTAATTTCACATTTAAAAAATAATACTATCAATTAAAACTTATTTAATAACTTCTTTTATAATAAATACAAAAAAACCCCATTAAACTCTAGTAATTTCAAAAATGATTTTATAAGATAAAGTAATGACAAGTATAGCTCATTCAAAAATTAACTTATAAAAATTTGAATTATAAAAACTGTATAAACCAATGCTTAATTTAACTGAAAATTTAAACTTTCGATTCAGAATTTTTAAATCCATCTAATCAAGGTGGTTGAATTTAGGTTATATTTGAAAACAGAGGTAGATGTATTTTTTAAACTTTTATTTTATTATTTTTAAATGTTTTTAGGTTATTTTAACATGTTAAATTAAAAATATTATTTTAATATATTATTAAATAAAATTTTTTTAAATCACAATTAATACAATTTTAAATATATTAATATATATTTGAGAGTATCACTGTAATTATTTTTTAAATTATTGTTTATTAAAAATATATTAAATTAATATTTTTTTTAAAAAATTATTTAATAATATATTAAATTAATATATTAAATTATTTTTCATATCAATAAATTAAAATAATATAAAATATTAAATTAAAATAAAAAATAAAAAAATTATTTTTTTTCAACAATTTTAAAATAAAAAAATTTACAGGAACATGTTGCAACTGAACAATCGAAGACAGTTAAAAAACTGGAAATGGACACGTAGGTTAATTCAATCTGTCACAACTCACTACAGCCATCACCAAATTTATTATACTTTCTTTAATCAACCAATCCAGATTAGTAGTGTTTACAAGTCAGATGACATTTAATATTTTATTTAGAAATATATTAAAATAATATTTTTATTTTTATTTTTAAAAATTAATTTTAATATCAACATATTATAAAAATATATTTTTTAAAAAATAAAAAATTTTAAATTTCTGAAAAACATGATTTTAAAAGTGTTTTTAATTTTTAATTTTTAAATTATTTGTGATAATAATATATTGAAATAATATAAAAATATAAAAAAATTGAAATAAAATTTGAAAAACAAGATTTCGACCGCATTTCTAAATACTTTATTAATATTAAATTAATTCCAAGAGATGTTTTAGATCATGGTTGAGCCGAACATTTAAAAAATCTTGAACTTCATTTTAATTTTAATTTTTTAAAATATTTTAACATTTTATATAAAAAATATATATATTCTTAAAAAATCTACAGCACACTAGCCAGACACTTATCATTTGGCACCGATGAACAACATCCCCGCACAGAAACCGATAAAACAAGTTGCCAGTGGAAATCCAAGACTTCCTCATGAAAATCAGGACAAAAAACTAAGCGCTGTCGTGTTGTCCACGTCAGACCGTCAAATCAGCATCTATTTATCCTCGTGCACTGTTAACCGGCTGTAACCGGTCTGCTTTCTTACAGAAAAACCTTGGAGGTCCCCGTCTCTCTCTCCCTCTCTAGCTATAAATATGAGCTCTTACAGGCAAGCTCTATTTTTCATTCTTTCAACTCTCTCTTTCTCTATCCTACTCTTGTCTTCTCCTCTTCTTTCTCCCTTGATCGACCGTTTGCCGGTGAAATTGCCGTCGCCGGAGAGATTTCCCACCAGTCATTTTCTCATTGCGAAGGTTTTTCTCTTCTTCAAATCATTCCTTCTTTCTTTGTTTGTCTCTTTTTCTGTGTAGATATTAAAGAGAAGCATTTGTTTGAAGGTTTTTAGATCTGGGTTTTTGTCTCTCAATTTTGTTGCCTTCTTTGTTGAAACTCTCAATCTTGACTTTTTTTTTTGTTTACATTTTTACATGAAGTGGTCTTTTATTTTAAGATAGTAAAAGTCTTTGTCTTCTGTTATTTTGATATTTTGTGGATCTTGATCTCCTGCCGTTGGTTTTCAAGTTTTCGTATTTTAATGGAAAATGTAATTGAAATTTAAGTGTAATGTATGTGTTTTGTGTAAAATTACAAAAAAGGTACTTTTGTTTTCTATTTTTTTATGCCTTGTTGCTTTCTGTATTGTTTAAATTGGTCTTTAATGGTTTAGTTTTTCAATTGTTTTTTTTTTTTGTTTTAAATCCTATGAAGTTAGGTGAGACATAAGAGAACTGGTTAAGTTTTACAACTCTCCAATTTCTTCTTCTCCCTCTTAGCCCATTCAATGTCTATAAAGCTAAATAGGGATAAGTGTTAATTATTGGAGTATATTTAAATGGATAAGAGGTTAAAATTTTCTTATAAATAGAGTTTATAGCATGTTGCATTTTCTATTTTGAGCTTTCCAAGTTTTTATTTCTGGTTTTTACTTTCCTGTTGATGATATTTAAGTGTGATTGTTAAATAATATCTTTGTATGTTGGCTGTTGAATGTCTATGTTCTAAAGCTGGTGATTCTTGTGTTGCATTTGGTGATAGAAACAAAGCATTTTCTGTAGCAATCAAGTATTGAAAGAGAAAAACAAATGGATGGGACTAAAGAAACGGTGGGGCTTATGAATGTGAGCTCAGTGTGTTCAATATCCGAAATGGATGATTTTGATTTCTCTCGCCTCCTTGACAAGCCAAAGTTGAACATAGAGAGGCAGAGATCATTTGATGAGAGGTCTCTTAGCGAGCTATCGATTGGGTTTGCAAGAGGAATTGATAACTTTGAGACCACGCATTCACCTGGCGGAAGGTCCGGGTTTAACACGCCAGCCTCATCTACTCGCAACTCGTTTGAGCCTCACCCAATGGTGGTTGATGCATGGGAGGCTCTACGGCGGTCTTTAGTTTTCTTCAGAGGCCAACCGGTTGGTACTATTGCCGCCTATGACCATGCCTCAGAGGAGGTCTTGAACTATGATCAGGTAATTCTTTTTTATCAAATGTGAAATTCTCCTTACGGTTTTATGGTTCTGTTGGGTTTCTGTTTCATTAATGGAGCATGAGACATTGGGATGTTTCTAATTGGTTTAATTTGTTTCTATGGTTAATATGTTATGAGACTTGATAGATTGCCTTTATATGGTGTTACTGTATCTTTCTAATTTTTATATGGTGTTACTGTATCTTTCTAATTTTATGCATCACAAAGAGAGGAGGCTCTTTACTAAGCATGCAATAAGCATAAATAAATTCTTTGAGCTGATGATGGTGATCCCATTAGGGGTTGGGAATCAATGATACTAAGGATGTCATGAAATTGTAAATTATGTTCGAAGTTAGGGAAATGGTCCACTTTTATTTGCTCTGCATGTAAATTTATTAAACATATGAGCTGATAATATTTGAAGAATGCCTTAGGAGGAAGTACAGAGTAAAGTAAGGCAAGAGTTTGATCATGTGATAAATTGAAAACTAAATCTTCTGATAAGAGCCATTAGTTTTTGGAAAATGATGCATTGGAAATTTCATAAAGCTCGTTCTTTTGACTTCTCCAAATAGAAGGCAGTTGCAATGTGATCTTAAGCATTTGTCAGGGGTATGAATTTAGTATTATTTATATGATTTTCTTGAGGTCTTTTTGTCCAGGTTTTTGTACGAGATTTTGTACCCAGTGCCCTAGCTTTTCTGATGAATGGTGAGCCTGAAATAGTCAAGCAATTCCTTCTGAAGACACTACATCTCCAAGGATGGGAAAAGAGAATAGATCGATTCAAGCTTGGTGAAGGGGCAATGCCAGCCAGCTTTAAAGTTCTTCACGATCCTATTCGAAAAACAGACTCTCTGGTTGCAGATTTTGGTGAGAGCGCAATTGGAAGAGTTGCTCCAGTGGACTCTGGTTTTTGGTGGATTATTCTGCTCCGAGCATATACAAAGTCTACTGGAGATTTATCTCTAGCAGAAACTCCAGAGTGCCAGAAAGGAATGAGGCTCATATTGATGTTGTGCTTGTCAGAGGGGTTTGATACTTTCCCAACCCTTCTATGCGCCGATGGATGCTCTATGATTGATCGCAGAATGGTAAGTTTTCCTCTTGTATCTTTCTTCATCTCTTCCCACGTGAATGTATATGACTGTTGTTGTTAATTACTATTATTCAACACTAAATGCGATTAGAGATCAACTGATATGATTTCTTCTAAAAGAATGGTGGAGATTCCAAGTAATTCACTCTTATAATTGTAGTCATTAGGCCAAGTTGGTTTGTTCATTAACAGAAAAATATTTTCTTTTTCCTTATGGAGTTTTCTTTTACTCCTTTTTAGTTTTCCTTTTCCAATGTAAAATTGGAAAATGTATTCATATGTTGAGAATGAAGATGATTTTTTTTTATATTAGTGAACAAGGAAAAATATTATCCAGACAGGTGAGAATAAGGTTGTATTTTATCTTCATTACCCTTTCTTAATAATGAACGCAATTTGAGAAAAACAAGTTGGTGGTCGCTAGAAATATTACAGCTGTTTTTAAAAAAAAGTCAAAACCATAATTTTTAACAGTCATCTTAATATTTTGTATTCGTGATAATCTTTTGTATTCATGATAATCTAATTGTAGAATATTAGTTTTATTTCATTTAAATTAAAAATTATCATGAAAAAATTACATTATTAACTCAAAAAAATCTTTATATTAGATCTATAATGAAAAGTAAATTTATTACACTAACTAAATATGAAAATTTAAAAGCAAATATTTACATTGCTAAAAGTGCTAGTATATAAAAGAAAAAAATTGCATTGCTCGTCCTTTCTTAATTTGAAAAACAATGGAAAACTTGTAGAGAAAAGTTGTGGAGAACCTCTAATTATGCTTTCCAAACTCAGTATAAATTTTTAAAACTGGAAAGCTAGTTTTTCAGTTTTCTAGACAGAGAAATATTGCATTTGAAAAGGAAGTTCCAGTTTTTCTTTTTTATGAACTTTCCAGAAAATTGGAGCATCACTCTGTTTTTGAACACTTACTTTACTTCTCGAAATAATCTTTTTTCTAACTAGCAAACTCCAACAAGTAGTAGACATGAGACACATAATACATTGATGATACTGGTTGCTGGGTGCACGACACCTTTGTTTTAGCTATCAACTACTTGTTTCTATCCATCCTCTTTCTTTATACAGGAGGGGAATTTTTGGGAGAACTGCCAACGATTAGTATAAAGGAGTTAAACATAACCTAAAATTAACGTACTGTTTATGATTTCATGCGGAGTATGTGTGGAATTTAAACATCCTGTTACATACACTAAACCCTTTTGGCATTGGTTAAATGCTAATGGAGGGTACATAGCTTGTGCTGATTAAACTCCTGCAGCCTAGGAAGTTCCCTAAAGTCTAAGTATCCTGTTTTGTTTAATGTGAAGTACTGCATGCAATCATGTAGAGCTGGATCTTTTTTTTTTTTCCAGTTTGTATTATCATGTAGCATGCTTATCATATCACAATTTTCAATTTCTTAGTAAAATAAAGTGATATGCAGTCCAGAAGCACTTTGAAATTAACTCTTTGTTTCCTTCCAGCTTTGCTTTAAGACAACGGATGATGCCATCTTTCTGTATTTTCTCTTTATACACAAATGCAGTCAAATAAACAAACATAGAGTAATATCAATACTAATTACAAAAAATAAAAGGGAGCAATTGTCATACTATGTGAATGTGGGGTTAGTTTTTCTCATGAGCATTCACATTTTCCATGGATTGACTGCCATTCTGCTTGAATCAACCCCATCCAGTAATTGTGACATCATGGTGCTTTGATATCTTCCTTGGAACAATAACTCGCATAGAGGCCAAATTATCATAATCTAGTTTCCGTTTCACCCTCAACCACTCATGTGCATGCACACCTAAATTAAAATTCTTAGTATTGTATGATTTCTCTTCTAGGTTGTTCTGTTTTCCTCATAGGGTTTTGATAAGTTCAACCTTGTTACATGTTCAAACTGCTTTGATTTATTTGCAGGGCATCTATGGTTATCCTATTGAAATTCAAGCACTTTTTTTCATGGCATTGAGATGCGCATGCTCATTGTTGAAACATGATGAAGAAGGAAAAGAATGTATTGAGAGAATTGTGAAACGTTTGCATGCCTTGAGCTATCACATGCGGAGTTACTTCTGGCTTGACTTTCAACAACTGAATGACATATACAGATATAAGACTGAGGAGTATTCTCACACTGCTGTAAATAAGTTCAATGTTATTCCTGATTCAATCCCAGATTGGGTATTTGATTTCATGCCAACTCGTGGAGGCTACTTTATTGGCAATGTTAGTCCTGCGAGGATGGATTTTAGATGGTTTGCTTTAGGAAATTGCATTGCCATCCTGTCTTCTCTTGCAACTCATGAACAAGCAATGGCTATCATGGATCTCATTGAAGCTCGCTGGGAGGAGCTGGTGGGAGAAATGCCTCTAAAAATAGCTTATCCTGCAATAGAAAGTCACGAATGGCGGATTGTAACTGGTTGCGATCCCAAGAATACTAGATGGAGCTATCATAATGGAGGATCTTGGCCAGGTTTGTTCCTTGTTTTGTCAGTTTAATTGATTACTCTCTTTCGTGACTAACATATATCAATTAATAAATATTCCCTTCCATAAGGAGTCCTTCTGTCATAATTTTTTAGATTCATTGACTATATTTGGTTTTACAAGGCTGAATCTGAATCTGAAACCATAATTGTATTTTAAATTTAGAAGCTAGTAAAGAGAGAGCACCAATCATATGGTCTAGGTTATCTGGCTGGTTCTACAGTATGGCTTTCAGTAACCCCTTTGCTTTTACTATTATTTAATTTAGTTATACCGAAGACTTTCAGCATTTATAGATATTGTGCTGGAAGTGGGAACTGGAAACTAATAAGATGCTGAGATAGTTTTACCCAGACTGATCTTCTTTCAGCGATCCTCAGATTACACTAATTTATAGATCATGAAGTCCTCAGCTTTTTGAATAGTAATAACATGACCGGCATGCATGCATAAATTGTAAATTGTTGAGAAGCTCTGCCTGCATTATCATGCACTGGTAATTTTCTTCTTCTTTCGTTTTTATTCCTGCAACATAGAGCAGTCTCCTAAATAATAATAACAATAATAAGATTTGAGCAGTGCCTAAGTATCAAGGATAATGAGATCATGCAAGTAGCCTGCCTTGGTTGTGATAGATAAATTTATATGTTCATAAGGGCATACAGTAAACAAATTTCCAATAGTAGGATAAGCTGCTCACTCATTCACTGTAATGATTTAGACAAAGTGTAATGGAGCTGAATTCAAGTTACTATAACTGGCACTGCTCAATCTATTTCCTTTGTTTTCATGAGGTAAAAGCCTTCAATCTCTTCCTTAAGAAATTTTAGCAATGACTTCCTTCAGTTTGTTATTTCTGAATCTCTTAACTTATTTTGAAAGTCTTTCTCGCATAATATGCAGAGAATAAATAATGTGCATGTACATAACATGTCCTTTTGTTTTGCACCATATTTTTTTTTTTCCCTTTTCCTTTCAGTGCTTTTATGGTTGCTGACTGCTGCGTGCATCAAAACGGGACGACCCCAAATCGCAAGAAAAGCAATTGACCTTGCTGAGACCCGTCTACTGAAAGACAGCTGGCCAGAATATTATGATGGGAAACTTGGCAGATACATTGGTAAACAGGCAAGGAAATATCAGACATGGTCAATTGCTGGATACTTGGTGGCAAAGATGATGCTGGAGGACCCTTCACACCTGGGGATGATATCTTTGGAAGAGGACAAGCAAATGAATCCTGTGCTCAAGAGATCATCTTCTTGGACTTGTTAAAGGGGCATCCAAGCAAAGGACATGAAAGGAAGAAGAAGAAGAAGAAGAAGAGGGAAAGAACACGGAAGGCAAGAAATGTGGGGTTTCATTACAGCACCATTCTTTGGCATTTTGTCCTCGTAGGTTTGATCAAACTTTCGGTTTTCTGTACTATAGTTTCTGCTAAGACCATGCCCTGCTTTTCTAATAAGCGATACACTCTTCTGTTTGTGTTGCAAACATTTTGAATGGCATATTGGAAGTGCCATAATTGATTTATATTAAGGAGTTTTGACAGCAAAAATGGAGAAGATTTGTGCTGATTGTTAATCAAGGACTTTCCACTGCAAGACACTGGAAAAAGTCACATGATATACAGACTTTTGAATTCAAATTTGATGCTTCCTTGCTGTACAAAACATCTCTGTTCATTTCATTATAAACGTTAAACTCAGCAACAATTTCTTTTTTGGACAACATTTTGTAGTTATTGATTTGCATATGCTCAAGTATTTTATCTAGGATATGCAAGGGCTGCATGAATAAAAATGGTTTTTAAACCACAGTGACCCTTCCTCCTCCTAGTTCTGATTGTTTTTAAATTCAAAGAAATCTCGACGTCTTCCCATCAAAACAACAATAATCATAATGCTGATACCAGTAACCAAGCATTTCTCCAGTCACATGGGGGCCAAAAAAAAAAAAAACTGCCAAATTTTCTGGTAGAGACAATTCGGGGACCATGCCTTTCTTTTGATAGTTTTCCGTCAAAAAGATTTACTGATTTTACTTGTGGTCGTGAGACGACATGATGCAAAGGAAGAAAATGCCATACAAATCATTGATAGACCACAGATGATAAAATCTTGAAAACCTCATGAGTGATGCTGGAGAACATGAAAACACATTCACGAGCCAGTGTTGATGGGGATGAGTCCCATGTTTAGGTTGTTCTGTATCTTTTACGTCAAAATTATTACAGAGACACAAATTTATTTTATGTTTTTATTTTTGTCTTAGTTTTTTTATCATAGAACACTAAATTAAACACAACTTTGAAATTAGAATAAGATAGTAGATTAATTCAATCTGAATTTAACTTTCTCGTATTCCATAATTTTACTTAAAAATTGAAGCTTCAGGTTCTTCTTGATGGACCCAATCTAGCTGGAGAATTTTGCTTGGATTCACCTGAATCGTATTCTTTATTGCTCTCCTTTCATTTTATGCCTACAAGTCCATTGACATTGGCTGGACTCGAGAGAAAAACTTGTGCCTTTGTGCACGTGAAACATTCGCACATCATGACATCAAGGATTCCAATCCCTCCTCTCCTTCACTATTTTTAGCCCATGGGAGAAAATAATGAAATTCCCTGGCTGCCCATTGTGGCTGTAAATCAGCATCCAGCTTTTGCAATAAGAACTTTCAACACTAAATTATAAGCATTACTAATGCTGGATACCTGTTGCGCAACATCCTTGCCTTAAATAACTATTTTAGCTAAAAATTTAAATTATTAAATGAGATTTTAAAATATAATTTATATTATTTTCTAACATCTTCAAATACTTCCATATAAAACTTCTGAGTTCAAATTTGGTGCAAATTATATAAAATATTAAAAGAATTTAGTATTTCTTTTATTGCTTATCTAAATATTTACCTATATATAAAACAATGTAAATTTACAATGTAAATTTAAGCAATATAATGATAGAGTTACTCTAAAGACTATATAAAAAAAGATAAAATTATCTTTTTATTAAGATATATTCGACATTGAAAGAATGATTTCAAATAAAATAGTCAATATAAATTTTGATGGGAGCATAATGAATTGCAAACCTGAACTATAAACACCCAATATTAAAGCTATCATATCCTGGACGCTAAAACGAAACCTGCATATCTGGTTACAGACTCAGGCGAGTGGGTCTACACACCCACATGCTAGGTCTCTTCTAACTCACACCTAAAATATACAGACTCTTCAAGGAATTGTATCCCCATGTGGCTGAATTTGCAAACTTTGCTAAGAAAAAAAAATTATTATTATTATTATTAAATTATTACTATAAAAACTTATTCTAACTAAAATCACTTGGCGTGAGTCTTGTTACATAAAAATTTTCAAATCAATACGAACAACTAGCTCGTAGCCACACCACCGTTCAGGAAACTTCCCTCTCTTCTTCTTTTTATATATATATATATATATATATATATATATATTTATTTTCCACTACTTAGGCTTATAACAATAATTGAAGTTCATAGCCACACAAAAAGTAATCAAAGAAGGGTATCGTCAATATTGTTGTGTATCGAAATGATTTGATTCAATTAATGACTTCCTGATAAAATTTTTGAGCAACTAGAAAAACTAGTTGAAGGGAAATATCTAATAATTATTCAGTCAAATAAAAAAAAAAGAGGTTATGGATAAAGTTAAAAATTGATGTTATATTATTGTTTTATTATTTAACATTAACAAAAATTATTGTACACGTATATTGACAGAATTTACTAGAACAGTGTAACAGTTCTATTTTTATATTCAAAATGTTTTTCTTTGGTTTTCAATAAGTTTATTTTTCATTGTTAAATTAACTAGGATAAATAAATATTTTTCTATCTTAATTTAATAGTGAAATTACCATAATATCATTAAAAGAAAACTTTTTGTCAAGGATATTTTTATATTTTAGCAAAGGTTTTTATGTTATTAAAATTTAAATTAAAGGGTAATTTAATATTTAATCAAATATAAAATAATAAAAAATTATAATATATAATAAACAATAAAAAATATTCTTGAAATGAAAAAATAAAACCTGAGATCGAGGGTGTTTTCAATTTTTTACAATTGTTTAATTTTTGTAATTAGGAAGTTCGTTTAGGGGCATTTTTATATTTAAATAAATAATAAAAAAAGCACGCTCATGTGGTATACCTAGAATTTGTGGGAGTTGCCCGCATCTTTATTGTGATGAGTAATATCTTTTAACATCTAAAAATATTTTTTTATCATATTATTAGAAGTATTATTTTTTTTTATTAGTTTGACCCATGTCTTATGTAATGGTCCAGTTTATTATAGACAAACTTTTTTTTTCTTCTCTCTCTTCTTTCTAAAAAATACAGTTTGATCCTCTTAGTTATTAATATTTTAACTTTAATTTCTATTTTTTTTAATCTTTTATAAAAAAATTATTTGTATTTAATTTCAATATTACATTTTAATTTACTAAATATTATATTTTTCAATTCAGTTCTCTTTATTTAAATTTATATTTTTTTAACTTGGTGTTTTTGTAAAAACATTTATTGGTATTCAATTTCATTATTTAAATTCAAGTTATTGATATTATATTTTTCAATTTGATCCTTATTATTTTGATTTTTAATTTTTTTCTTGATTTTTTTGTAAAAGTTATTGTTCTTTTTAATTTTACCATTTAATCACAAATATTTTTTTTATTTTTTTGTTAATTTAAGCTTCATTCTTTTTTTAATTTTTTTTGTCAATTTAAGATTCATTTTTTAAAGATTTTTTTATTTTACTAAATTAATTTTTTAAATTTTTTTAATTGGACTTTAAGGTTTTTAATGACTTGGATCATGAATTTAAAAAATTAATACAAATTTTTTATAAATTTTTTATAAATTTTTTTTATTTTTTTATCAAGTTATTTTAATAATATAATTTAGACAACAAATATAACGAGATATTATTGGTTAGCTCAACTTTAATTACATTGTTCCAAGTTTATAATGACTAGTATTTTTTTTAACTTATTTTAAAATCAACATTATGTTTTATATAAAAAAAATCTGGTGCGAAAACGAAACGGAAGTATTGAGACTTGCATGTACTATTAAGTAAAAGTTTTTATATTTGAAAATTTCATGATTAATCACAATCTAGCACTAATTTAATTTTAATTAAAAAAGATGGTGGGGGTAATAGGAGTGGATCTAATGATTGGAAGGTGAAAAAACATGGGGTAAAAAACAACACGTGAACAAGAAGAAAACTTTCCCCTTTTTCTCTCTTGTTGTTGCTTTCCCTGTCCTTTTTACCCTTTCCTAAATGCTCCACGCCATGTCCGAAGCATCTCCTCGGGCTTGATTGTGTGATGGGATAAACGAAAACACAAGAGATGACGGTATGTGTGTGTGTGTGTGTGTGTGTATAGACCATGCATGTTTACTACAGAGCAAAAGTTTGTAAATTAGCAAATCGCAGAGAGATATTTTCATAAATCTTGATTTAATTAATTAAGTTTCCATGTATTTCTGGACAAAATGATTCAGAAACTATTCACATGAATCATGAACTCCCTGTTGGCTGGGAATTCAAGAGGTAGTAGGCGCAGTGGAGAAGTCGATATCAAGAATCCTAACATGGAGTACCCAACAAAGTAAAGAGTGATATGTGCATGCAGAGTACATCTGCTGTATATAGCCTGCACTCAACTGTCAAACATCATATCCTTTTTCGAAAGATTATAAATGCCTACTAGTTGATTTCTTGCTCATTTCAAGAGAGGCAACACATGCTCAGAAGTCATAAGTAGAAAAAATAGAAACTCTTTCGTCTCTAGCAATGGAGTAAAGAGGGCACAGCATCTATATATGTATAGATGCCAAATCTTTATTCGATATGTGATATAACAGACAGCACGAGGATAACATTACGTAGGATTGAATTAAGTTGTTGGTTTCTCTTCCTGATTTTTTACATTAATCATGACAAATCAGGTTATAGGGAGGTTAAATTAAGTCGGGTTGCTTGAACAAGCCCCTCAAACAAACAGAAGTCATGCATGACTAGAATCCTTAGCCAGCAACATGGGCAGTAGACAAATTTGCTCCTTGAGATTAGCCAAGCACCAGTTGAGCTGGATTGTTCTTGTTGCATGATATCCTTATTCTTAAGATTTATTCATGTAGGAATCTGGCATGTTTGTTATCTTGAGTTTTACTTACTATCAAGTTCAAATTCTTTGAGTCTCTCATGTCTTTTATATCTATTTTATTTAAGATTATTTTTTTTTGTAAAAATCTTGATTAAAAAGTTAATTTATTAGTTATCTCTCAAGTATTTAACACGTAATCTTGGATTGGAGTATTAAAAAATTTTGAGGGGATAACTGGTCAGAAGATTTTTAGAACAAAAAAAAGGTTTTTAGAAAAGCTACATGATAAAACACAATAAATATTACAGGCTTTTAATCTTTTTTATAATTATAGATGAGTTGTTACTTGTCTTGTATTTTTATTTTTTATTTTTCTTGTATTTTTTTAAACTTTTTTTTCTAGTATTAATTTCCTAACTTAGAAATTGTCAATATTTTACAAAAAAAAACAATTTGACAACAGAGAGTAATTTACTAATCAGGTAAATCAAATTTTTTTTTCTCGTGTTTTCATAAAACCTTATTGAATCTTTTTTTTTTACTATATTTTATGAACGTGATTTCAGCTTCAAATTTACAACTAAAACCACTTGTTATAGATCTTCAACTATAAAACTTGGCCCTAGATTTGAGAGGGATAGCACCCAACAATTATATACCTAAAATGTTCTAAAAAAATCTTATGAATATTCAATGAAAATGAAGATCTTATTTTGTTTTATAGCTTTTTATATATTTTTGATAGAATTTAATTAAATTTATTTATTTTTTCCTTTCAATCACAACAAAATATTGAGACATTATTTTAATAAACCTTTTAGTTAAAACTCACTTTTGAGACCATGATTGGTTTTTATATAAAATACAATGTTTAAATTAGAAAATATGCTTTTATTATTAAAACAATAAAGAGATGAATTATAAGTAAATGGAGTTTAGATGAAGAGATGTATTTTTATTTTCATTTCAAATGATTAATTTTTTGAACAAACCATCATTTTAATTGTCACTGCCTTTTATTAAAAAAATATTCTACTAATAAATTCCTTTATGGATAATTATGTATTGTCCTAATATATAGAATTTTTAAAATAATTTACTCATTAATAATAATAATACTAATAATAAAATATTTAATTTTCAAATTTATTGTTTTTTACATTTTTTATATAGTTATAAAGACATGATCAATTCATGATTTTTGAATCATAGGAAGTTTTTGCTTAAAAAATAATACTTTTCATGAAAAAAATATGTTTTTGTGAAAATAAAAAAGAAATGAGTGAATAAGAAAGTAGGGTTCTTATTAAAACTATTTGCCTTTTTTCCTTTTTAGATGAAATCAAATCATTATAGTTTCTCTGAATTGATTTTTCTTATTATTGTTTCTTTTTATTTATTGAATTATTTTGCTAATAAAATAAACTATTTTTCTTGTTCAAAAAAATACATGAATAAAAAAAGGACAATTTAGAAAAACTTTTCTCTTCTCCATATTTTTTATATCATTCAATTAAATAAAATATATAAATTTTAAAAAATAAAGTTATTAAATCTGATGTTAAATTAGGATCCAAGTCAATTCAAAACAATCTCATATAAATAATTTTTTATATAAAAACATTAAATTAACTATTTTTTATATAATATTTTAATATCAAACCAAGTTTTATTGAATCAACTAAGTTATAAATATATTCATAATATCAATTGGATCTCATCAACCAAATTCTCACTTGGTTTTCTTTGCAAGCTTATCTAGAGTTGGTAGGTAACTATGTTGAATATTATTGAAAAGTTTATAGAGAAAGAGTTTATACAACTATAAGCATATTTATTTTTATATTTTAAAAATATTTTTAAAAATTAAATTAAATTAAATTTTTTAAAATTATTTTGATATACTAATATTAAAAATAAATTATTTAAAAAATATTATTTTAATATATTTTTAAATAAAAAATATTTTAAAAAATAACAACTATTACAGTACCAAACTACCTTTAAAAAGCTTGACCTAATCGAGAACTAAACGAGAGCATGTATTATCTTAAACTTTGCGGGTCAATGATGAGTATGCATAAAAACCCTGTCTCAACCCACCCGACGGCGTGCTATCTCTACCGACCAGACCATGGTCACGTGGAGTTTATTATTATCCATAATTTCCGACATTTCATAAACTTGTTCACGTGGAGTTTATTTTCATCAAACCAAAAACTAGCCCACGTAAGGTCTGGTTGGCCCAAGTTGCCTCCTGTCCTTTCGCGATTTTAAGTTACTGTCTCCAATTTGGCTCTGCCCGCTTGCAAACATAAATAAATAAATATGTTTTCACAAAATCAATTTCTTAAAAAATAATTGTTTCTCAATTTCTTAAGAATATCCGATTTGACAATGCATTCAAACATTTTCTTTTTCAGTTCTATATGTTTCATTTCTTAAAAATAAAATGTATTAAAATAATATTTTTCTGAGTTCATCTTTCTATATATTCAGTATCATTTTAATTTATATTATTTTATCTTCAATTTTTATTTTTAATTTGTTATAAAGGAGAGATTCAATAGTTAGATTTGGATTAAGGTTGAACGGTCCATGATGTGTAAGCCCAAGTCCAAAACCAATGTTAAAGAGGAGATAAAACTCCCCTTGGACACAACATTTTTTATTTAAAAACATTAGAAATTTAGCATTTTTTATGAAAAATATTCGTCTGAAAAACGTAGGAATTCTGTCACAAAAGGAGTTTTTGGTGGAAAAATACTTGTAGGAAACTATATTCCAAAGGTAATTTTATTGGTAATTTTGTTGGTAAATAAAATAAAATATTATATATATAAAAATAAAATTGCTTTAGTAATTATATCCTGAATTAAATTAAATCTTAAAAAATAAAAAAATGAATTTTTTTTTATTGATATAAAATTATTATTTTTTTGTATTTCACATTATCAAAATTAATTCAAAAAACTAAAAAATACATCTTTATAAACAAAAACAAATTAACAAAATCATCACATTTCTTAATAAATCATAACAGCAACAAGATTATAAAAAAACAAATCACAACAAAAACAAAACAATTCCGACTCATAAACAAAAGAATTAACCATAATATTTATTAATACAAAAAGTAACCAAGAAACTATAAAATAATCAAAATTTAAAAAAATTGTTTGGAGGGATATAAAATATTCTTGAAAGAATATCCGTTCAATTTACCTTATTAGCAAAGGAATCAGGTACGAAATTTTGTTCCATCATCTAAGAATTAGCGATAGAAACAATTTCGCAGCTAGTTCTATCTGAAATTTGGTTGCTATTTTCAGTCAGTAATGGAACCTTTTTCGACAGTGAAAAGCACAATTACTTGTAAAATAATCTTGATTAGTTAAATTTTTTGATAAATTTTTTATAAATAAAAATTATCTTAAATAAAATAAATTTAATAAACATATCAAATTTAAAAAACTTGAATTTAATAATAAATCAAATCCAAGGTAACATGAATTTACCAAGCATACTAGATTAAAAGTTCTTGGATTTAACAGTTAGCCAAACTCAAGATAACGCGAATTTAATAAATATATTATATCTAAAATAATAAGATTTGACAATGAGTCAATCTCAAAATAACAATGATCTGACAAGCATATTAAACTCAAAGTATTTGGGCTTGATAGTCATTTCTACGTAGAAGTAAGCTAATTAAGCCCAAGGGTACATGAGTTTGATGAACATGCCAAACCCAAATACTTAAACATTTCAAGTTCTAAGACTATATATCTAATCATGGATAATTCTTTATAATAAAAGTATTAAAAACATGATAAACTAGCATATTTATATTCATAAGTGTATTTAAGGTCTTTGAAGAAACATATTATACTTATTATCTTATTAATGATATGTAAAATATATTTATCTTCTATTAATGTTGCTAAAAGCAGATAACTTTTCAATTTTTCTTTTTTATAAAAACAACAAAGTTCAGTGGGTATAAATATCTTCTCAATCATTTTTATTTTATAAGTTATTGAATGATTAATTGTGTAGAGGTTGGCTTATTTATTATAGTAGGGAGATTCGTTCTTTTCTAGGAATGCTCTAATTATTTATCATTGATAACGATAATGAAGGAAAATAGTTAAACAATAAAGTTATATATGATTTTTTGTAAGTGTTTTCCACAAACAATACCATTTATGATATCCTCAAATCCACCTATAATCTCAGGAAACATGTATAAAATGTGTGGAGAAGTTTGGAGCTAGTCATTTAGGACAACCATGGCATGTGTAAGATCTTCCGTATGACCTTTAAAAATTCAATAAAAATATGGTACAATAACTTAGAACTAGGTTTAGATGTCGGCTTCAATGACCTATATGCCAAACTTATGGCACATTTCAGCCAAAATAAGTTCTACTAAACTCTTTGAAATCATCTAAGCAAAAGATGAGTCTACGATGACATATCTCAGAGGATTCAACGAGAAAATGCTTAAGGTTAAAGACTTACTCAAGTTAGTAGCTTCAAAGGTTCTTATTAGTTAGGTGAGGGAAAAAAAACCTTGTGGAGAGAGTTATATGCTCTACCAGATAGAAGATTATTGAAAGTGAAGCAAACTATGAAGAGCTATATTCTAGTAGAAGAGACAAGTATGATACATTATGGTCCTCGTTTTATCATAGATAAACAGTCTGAAAGGTCTCCAAAATGAGGTTGTTTGTCCAAGTAAAACTAATCTCCTAAAAGATATAATAATCCCAAGAAGAGTCAAAAGAAATTGTTGAAAAAATATTTGGGTTATCCTGTAACGAATGCTTCTCCATTGAATACCTCCATCACTAAATTCCTTATAATCATTCAAGGTAAAAAGTTTGTCAGATATCTTTTACTTATATAGTCTCCCCCTAATATATACACATTTAAAACATGCTATATTTTTTACAAAGACAAGGGACATGATACAATGATTATTATATCTTGAAAAAAAAATTAAAGACTGATAGTTAAGGGCTACCATTTGATAGTTTCTAAAGAAAGATTTTCATCCTGAACATAATAAAGAAAACCCCAATCAATCTACTACAACTTTACCTGAAATTAATATAATCAACCTCAATCAATCGGCTACAACTTTATATGAGATTAATATAATCTTAAAGGGAATCTTTGCTGAGAGGGGATTCTAATAATAAAAAAGAAAGTATAAGAAACAAGTCGTCATCGCTACTAGATTGCTCCCCACTACTAGGTTGTTGATTCAATAGCTCGAGCCAATAGCTTTCACTCTTGAAAATAAAAAAGGAGTAACTTTTTCACATGAAAACACTTTTATTATTTTCAGTATTATCTCTAATCACAGAATACAACGAATAATAGTAAACAATGACAGTGCAATTAATATTCTCTCTAGGTAAGTTATGGTATAAATATTTTTTTTTTCAGAATTAACACTAGTAAAAACTCCCCTTGTTATCTGTGTTAAATGTACTTCTTGATATTTTAATTTTTTAATCAATAAAATTAAATAATATTATGAAAAATGAATAAGAAAAACGTGTCTTCATTAAGTATATAGTTAATCAATGAGGGATACACGTCTAATAATACCCAAAATATCTCCTTTTTTTTAACAAATATAATAATGCAAAGAAATCACTAAAAAAATAAAAAAAATTATAATCCATGCACAGCAACTATAAAATAAAAAACATTTTCTCATCAAATCAAACTCCTACATTAATTTACCGTGGAGCATGTGAAATTTTCATCGCCTCTAATTGCTCCGTTTGTAAGCTACGAGACAGCTTATTTATCAGAGCTAGACAATTTTTTCTCCATTAGGAGAAAGAGATACGTGACCTTTAATTTGTACAGACAGGTCCTTGTATACATGTAGCTAGAGAGAGAGAGAGAGAGCGAGTCCATTTATCTTATTTTAGTGGATAGTTTCGTGTCTTCAACGGAATATACATGCAAAACATAATATTAATTGTTCAACAATTTAATTTTAGCATATATATATATATATATATATATATATATATATGATCCTGTATCCAATTCTTTAGGTGTAAATTGATGCAATGGGATTCTCTTTCATCTTGTTAAGAGGATTGTGTTGCATAATATGAGGTTTCCATACACGATGTAGAAGTTGAATATAAAAGTTGGGGAGCTTGGATTACTTGACCTTGTCGAATATACTCCAAAAATATAAATATTAGAAGAAGAAAAGCAGGGTCAGGTCGGAGTTGACTGGCGGATGTCTAGTTACCTCTTGTACAACGGTGTTTAGCTGTTAGAAGCAACAATTATTTTGTCAAAAAATAATTATTTAAAAATAGTTTTTTTATATTTTTTTATTATTTTAATATGTTGATATTAAAAATAATTTTGATATTTTTAATAAAAAATATTTTAACAAAAATAACTATTATTATATTTTTAAACATTTAGTATATCTTTTATATTTAAGTTTTGGTTGGAGGAATTTTCTAATAAATGTAACAAAAGAAAAGCAAAAGCAAAAGAGAGAACAAGAAATTGTAGTGTATTGTGGAGTGAGGCTGTGCTGGGATGAGTTGTCATAGTCCATTAGATGATGCTTTGCTGTGCTGTCTAGCTTCTGCCTCTGGAATGTACACCATTACGGTCATTCTGCCAGTCCTCCCAAGCTCTTACTATGGACCTCTTTTAATGGAAACTTTCTCCTTGATTCACCTTCTTTGAAAAAAAACTCCTATCATGAGACAGAAGTCACTGTATTATGGCAAATATATGTTTTTTCCTTACTTACAAGGAGTTGGAGATATATGGATGTTCTTGGGACATCACAATTATTTTACAATTGATTAAGATGGATTACATTAATTAGATCACCTTAATACTTTGGTTTACAACTGGGCCAATCTAATTTTAGGGTTTGAGAAGTATGGATTTTGCTTCACTCGAAGACATTTAAGTTATGAAACACAGAGTAAAAGGGTGTTAAAGAGTAAATTTTCACGTTTTACCCAATCACTATATAGATAGAAAACATTTTTTTTTTTGTTTTAATCAACCAAAGTATGGAAAATAAAGAGAACCAAAATAAGATATTGCTTTCGAAAATGGAAAACTACTCTTGCAATTTTCCTATTAGCAAATGCGGTATTGAGTAAATATGACATTATCAAGGAAGAATTATTAATAAAAATGGTGAGTCATTTCAATAAGTTTCTTGTCATAAAGTACTAGTTCCAACAAAATCACAAGCATGTTATGAGCACAGGATGTTACATGTTAGATGTGAGGAAACACAAGAGGTCCACGATCCCCTGGCATTATAAAGAAGATATTTTTCCATGAATTTCTTTCATGGAGAAGAGCATCCCTCTCTATCCAAAAGATTTCAAATTCTATCCTTTTTTTAAAAAAAAAAGGAGTAAAAATTACAATAACAGAAGTCATAATAAATTTATTACAAGTGCCTTGGGAAATTAGTGTAATTTACCTGTATACTGAAAATCAAGTTCCCTGATTTTCAGAAAGAGAAAAGGAAAGGAAAGGGGGCCTGTGGTTCTACCAGAGCCTCGAAATTGAGTGGCAGGAGAGTCATGGGGTTCATCAATGAATACCTACCTACCTACAGGTTTTAAGAAGGGTTCTTTGCATCATTGACTAACTCAAAAATTGAATAAAAATTGATGAGAGAGGGGGGGAGCTTCAGCAATGGAGGGGAGGGGACCCTGGAGTGGATTTCTTCAGGTATATGCGTTTTGGAGATTCTCGAAATAGTGATTGTGGTTTAATTAAATGTTAAAATAATATTTAAAAAAAATTGACATTAACATATAGAAAGATATAAAAAATTAATTTCAAATAATAAATTTAAGATTTTTGAAAAATCCAATTAAAAACACTTAGTTGTGTCTTGTCTGTACCCTCACACACACCTGTAAAAGAAAATCACTGTCATTTCTTGACACTTTCACTGCACAGAATTGCACACACTGGAGTGAGTACGTAAGAGATAGAGAAAGAAACACTGTTACAGGATCTAGGTGTGCTATACAGATTAACCTGGTAATGAAATCTGATTTAAACAAGTTATTAAAAAAATATATTTTATTTAAAAAATAAATAAATTAATCTCCATCAACTTAACTTATCAGCCAAGTTAATTTCTCGTTGTAATTTGTAGCTCATATATATATATATATATATATATATATATATATATATATTCTGCTGTAGATTTTTAGCAGCACCTCTCAATTAAGTATTTTAACTAGGGAAAGAAAAGATGAAATGGGTTGTTAGAGTTGATCATTAACGTCATCATGATCGTCATTATCAACAAGAAAACTAAAAAATGGGCAAGAAAAAGCAAAAAGATAGAAGATGGATCATCATGGATAGGTTAATAAAAGCTAATAAGAGAAGAAAAAGGCCCCTATTTGTGGTGTCTTTTATCTATATATCAGTGATTAAGAAGTTTTTTTTTTCTTTTTGCTCAACTTAATTTTCAACACTATGATGCCAAAAAGTCTTGAGCCCCTTCTTCTCAAATAGTATAACAGTAGAAGATTTTGAGATATGAAATCTTGGAAGCCAAGCCCTACTTATTGCTACGAGTACTAACATTCCTCTCTCTCTCTCTCTCTCTCTCTATCATTTTATAGAGGAAGAGGGAGAAAAAGAGACCCCACGACTGGGGCACCATTACTGTAATCTTACAGGCCCAGCTATACTGATTCTTTTTTAGCTTTATTGGCTCTCGTTTCTCTCTCTTTGTAGAGGGACAGCAGTCAATCACAAGGAAAAAAAGAAGATCCCCACGCACTACCAGACTCTCAGTGCTGTGCTGTGCTGTGCTGTGTCTTGTGAGAGAAAAAGAGAGAGAGAGAGAGTCAAGATATCACAAATCACAAGATCAAGAAGAAATCTACAAGTTCTTTCTCTCTCTTTTTTTGTGTTTTTTAATCTTATTTTCGTTTTCAGGAGTAGTGGTGTGACTCGAAGAAGAAGAAAATATGAGATAGAAACAAGCGATTATTATTGAAAGTAGTCTAGGTTTTGGGAAGAAGAAGAGGTGGTTGCTTGGAGTTGAAAGCACCAACCCAGATGGAATTAATGGAGTCACAAAGAAATACTCGTAACCAACAAAGAAACAGTGGTGCTGACGAAGATCGCCATGGCCAAAAAGAGGAATCAGTAGCAGCTTCACTGCAATTAGTAGTCCCTCTTGGAAGTCAATCATCACAGCTTCAACAGCAACATGGGTCTACTTCTACTACAACAACAAGCCAGGGCCCATTTATGGGCTCCATATCTAGCCAAATTGGTGTCCATCCTTCCACTTCAACTTCCAATTCTACCATTACAAAATCCACCATAAAGAGGCCGTCAAAAGATCGCCATACCAAGGTAGATGGCCGCGGCCGACGCATCCGGATGCCAGCCATGTGTGCGGCACGTGTCTTTCAGCTCACAAGAGAATTAGGCCATAAATCTGACGGAGAAACCATCGAGTGGTTACTACAGCAAGCTGAGCCTTCCATAATTGCTACAACTGGTACTGGTACAATTCCTGCCAATTTCTCCACTTTGAATGTTTCTTTACGAAGCAGTGGTGCTACTATTTCGGCACCTGCATCAAAATCAGCTCCTCTTTCTTTTCATAGTGGATTAGCTTTCTATGATGCTAATGATGCCAGCGAAACTCGAAGAGCTATGGCATCTAACCCTCATATGTTAGGATTCCACCATCAGTTGTATCCTCAAAATCTTGTCTCCGATGATAATTACATGAGGAAGACTTTTCGAGAAGATCTTTTTAAGGAAACCACACAGCAACAAAGCACGGAAACAATTGAAGCTAGTAATTCTGCTAAATCAAGAACTGGAGTTCAAGATCAAGAAACAGCTGGTTCTATTAGGCCAGCAACAAACATTCTGCCAACTCCAATGTGGGCAGTTGCGCCGGCCGCAACCACAAATGGTGGCAATACATTCTGGATGTTACCAGTAGGAGGTGGTGCCACCCCAGCAGCTGCCGTTACAGAACCCCAGATGTGGACTTTTCCTACAGCAGGAGCAGCTGCTGGAGTGACATCAATGCAAAGAGTGAATTTTGGTGGCAGCAGCCGCGTTTCGAACCCAGTTCAACTTGGTTCCATGATAGTGCAGCAGCAAGTGGGAGCTAACCAGCAGCTTGGATTAGGACTGTCAGAGAGTAATATGGGGATGATATTTGGTGGTGTGAATGCTTATAGCAGTAGTAGGGTTGGTTTGGGCATGGATCTTGAGCAAAATAATCAAGAAAAACAGCCACAAGGCAGTGACAGTGGAGATGAAAACCCTAATGATTCTCAATAATATTGTCAAAATAAGCAACTATTTTTCAGTCTAAATTCGATCGGTTTTGTTTGCGGCTGTCTTTTATTGCTTTGGTAATGGCTTTTTAGCAGTCATTTTTTGAGCTAAAATTATCCGGGTGTCTATTTTGATTTTCTTAATTCGCTTTGTAATCGTAGAGTTGCCTTTTGGCTTCTTGAAAGCAACCATTGTTGATTGTTAGCCATGTTTGTTCATATGAAAAGAAATGGGATTCTATGCATAGATTGGTGTAAAAAATGCCTTTATACTTGATGATCTTGTGTTACAGCATGAATTCAGTGGTCACTCTCCTGTCATTATGAGAAGTTACAAGTTTGAATGAAGAATTGAACTTGGCCGGCCCCCGGAGGGTCAGAGAAGGCCCCATTTCTCTACCAAGATCTGGCCATAGTATCAAGTTTCCATGTTCCTTTGTACCGAAGAGAATTTTGGTGGGTAAAAGGTGAGAGTACACCAATTATTATTGTTTTTCTTTTTATAGAAATCTTAATTTTATTCTTCCCTTTCCTTGATTTTTTTTAGTTTTTTCTTTATATAATTCAAGTTATAGTGTTACATAGTAAAAAAAAAAAAGAGAGACATATATAAAGAAACATAAAACATGTTTGATGGAGGAAACATAAATATATAAACTAAATTTATTTATTAGAACAGTTTTAAAAAATATTTTTATACTTTTAAAATTGAAAATAAAATAAATTTTTATACTTTTAAAATTGAAAATACAAGGAATATGTTTCTTTTATCTATACTATCTTTTTTTTTTATTACAATACATAAACTAAACGTTATCTCTTTTTTTTTTCTTTTTCTTGTGCTGATGTTTGTTGATTTTTTTATATAGAATATAAATAAATAAAACCAAGGTTTGGAGACAGCAATATATATTATGACAATAACATTGCGAAGTGCACACATTAACCAAAAGGCCAAAACAATTTTGTTATTTCTGCAACCACGTTTGTCCCATGAAACCAGTCTTATCATGATCTGTACAAAGAAATCTTTCATGGGATAAATCTATCTGCAGAAATCTTCATTGTTTATATTCTAAGTTCTTGCGGTTGTTGTCATGAGCAAATGATTATTATATAATGGAAATGGAAAAACATCAAGAGATCAGTATAACTAAAAGGTTACAGAGAATTTAAGTATCTTAAAAATGGGATTCTCCTACTACATGTTCAAGACAGGGAACCTTAAAGAGTGTAAGAATGGAGGATGGCCTTGCAAGTTTCCACATGGCCCTTCATTAATGGATTAGGAGGATCCATCTTCCTTTTCATGGCTTGCTTTGTTGGATTAGGGTTTACCTGTTTATCCATCTGTAATACATATATGCAAATGGTGGGGAGCAAATAATGAAGAATCTCTGGCCGTCTACCTTTTGTCCTTCTCGTATCCTATTTTACCCCAACAACCCAGTCGCTATATTATCCTTTTTCTTACTTAGATTTTTCCTTATCCAAAATAAATTTTTACCAAGGGAAACTTTTTTTTATGTAAAATATTTTATTAAAATGCTGATTAGTGTAAAATACTATAATATTTTAAAGACAAATTAATTATGAAATCAGTACTTTATATTAAAAATATTTTTGATTTATAAAATTACATAAAATGTTTTACAAATAATAATCAAATCATAATATCATATAACTATTTTAAAAATTATCACTAATCCTGTTACTCATGATCATCTCTTTCTCTTTTACCACTACAATCATCATCTTTAATATCCTCGTATTTTTTCCATAACTACTATCACCTCATCACTCTCAGTACTATAATTACTTCACCATCTTCGTTATTTCATTACCATTATTTTTAATATTATTATAGTATTGCTTAGCAAATATTGTATAACTTGTTTCATAAAATAATAATTTATGATAAATTCATAAAATATTTTGTATAAATATCCCTTTAAGTCTTTAATTTCTCAGTGTGATATATATATATATATAATCTATATTTTCAATGTAATTTTAATAAAAATCAAATTTTAAATCTTTAATGCAAGATATTAAATAGTAAATTCGAGTTTAACAATCTAAAATCAATGTCATTCAATGGGTAAGATTTCGAAGAGAGCATAAGGGGAGACCAGAATTTATGTAATATGTTTGTGTATGTGGCTATATATATATATATATACATACACGGCTAATTAAAAGTGCTAGAATGATTCTTAATGAACTATAAGAGGTGGTTCAACCTCATACGTATAAGATTTAGGTTTAATAGATATTTCTCAATACTTTCTTGTGATCGCCACAAGTCCAAAACCCTACACTGCAGAGTTTAAGACTTAAAGAGAATGTGATCATTAAAATGATTAAGAATATTCGAACCAGTTTTTGAATATTAGAAAAGAAAAGGAAGAAAACAACCAGCACCTCTCTATTTTACTGCCATTTTCTGGGCAAGGAATTAAAAGCTCTAATAATGCATGATCCAAGGCATATTGGAAAGGAAGTAGGTAGATGGAAGGGATGACTTAAAAATAGCTCCCACACTATATTAAATTTTACCAAACAATACCTAAAACTATAATTACTATTGAATAAAGAGTTTAAGACACACAGATATAATTTCAAACAACAACATGGACATTTTCAATTCCAACATAAAATCTTAATTCTTTACCGAATGGTGGTTGTTGTTGTTCTTAATATTATCATTATAATTATTAACATTATTACTAATATTAATATTATTAAAAGGGATGTTGTTGCAGCATCGTTTAAATCTTCTTTGACATGATAATATATATATATATAATATAGTCCACTGGCAGAAAGCAGCATGATTAAACCAAACGATCGGGACTCCCTGCAATTATTGACCATGGTTAGCACCCAAAATGCTCTCTAGCTAAGCTTATCCAAAAGAACATGATCACAGCCGTCACATCTCTCGAATCTTCATAATTTTTAACATCCTACTTTTAATTTGTCCAAAAGCAAAATGGTCTATGTCTTAAAGCACCTTCACCATTGTTCAAGAAAGAAAAAAAACCAAGGCACCTTCAACTTTTCATGCATAGACCATGGCCACCTTTACCATGTAATTACTTTATGCAACACATGGAATAGAGAAGTGATAAATCAACAGCTGCTCAAGACGATAGGTAGAGACGAATTAGTTACCAATTTTTCAAGCCGTTTGGTACTACATATTATATTTATTTTTTTGATAATGAAATTGTTAATATTTTTTAAAGTGTTTTTTATATAAAAATATATCAAAATTGTTGATATTTTTTAAAGTGTTTTTTATATAAAAATATATCAAAATAATTTTTCTAAAAAAATTATTTATAAAATTAGCACATTAAAACATACAAAAAAATAATTTGTTAACAAAAAAATTTAATTTTTTTGATAACACAATTTACACGGTTTTAACGTTACAACAGTCATTATTTTTCAATATTATTTTATTTTAAAATATATTAAAATAATTTTTTTATTTTTTAAAATTCATCACATCAAAATAATCTACAAACACAAAAAATATTAATTTAAAAAAATAAAAAAATTAATTTTTTAAAACAAGAAACGGGGTGAATATAATTGTCAATGAGGGCATCCTTGAAAACCATGTTCTGAAATTTGAATCCCCAAACGTTGTTAAAGAGTAACGAATCCCCTCATCATCCATCACAAACATGGATTCTTATTCATCGAGGAACATCAATGAATAGAAACTGGACCCAAGATTTTCCAAATCAAACAGCAAAGTCGAAAACCACAGTAATCTATGATAAGACCCTGTAAATACATGGCAGCACAAGTGAAGGATAACCATTCAAACAGCGTCCAATTTGCGAGCCATGTTCCGATGCCAAGGATATACAAAAACATTTAGAGCTAGCAGAATGCGAGTGCCAAATGGCCAGGGCAAACACTTTGGTAAAACAAGACGGTAGAAAATTGAATGATAACCCGTTCCACTAGGATGTGCCTGACGACCATATCAACTCCTCACAACAGCAAAAAGAAATTTGAATTCTCAAGTGATCTTAGGCATGATAGACAAAGCAAAGTACAATACCATTCGACGGAAGTGGTTTCCCTACAGGAGGATATTATTAAGATGCAGTATTGAATGTTTATTTCCAAAAATAAACAGTGAAAAGCAAATTGAACAGTGAATTAAAAAAAAGCAAAAAGGTTAACTATCAAATTGAACCCATTTCAACAATCCACAGCACAGGCGCTACAAACTTGTTCCAGTTATGGCGAAAGAAGCTCTGAAAAATGACCTAGCCAGAAGCGGTCTTTTTCTGCTGGAAAATGACAGCATAGATAGGAACAATGACTCCAATGCTGAAGGCAGTGAATACAGCAATAGGCATTTTGATTTTCTGATACTTCATCCTGTCCAAATTGTACATGTGCTTCGCATGAAGATAGTATGGTTCATCATGGCCATGTGCATGACCTCCTCCCATCCTCTTCACCCCTGTTGAGTGGATACCTCTATTCACTGTCACAAGACACGACCAATTATTTCTTCTGTTAGTGCCATAAGAATAATCCTGACATAAACCAGCCACAAATAGGCAGGGAGAGAAAGCAGTTGAGGAGGAATAAAGTTCTAAATAAGCTTCTTTCAACATTTCAAAATAACTTTGGGGGAGAGAGAGAGAAGGAAAATGGGAGTGGACAAGATGCAGTAATTTTTTTCAAAACAAGTGCTTGCCTTGAGAAATTAACTTATGTGAAAGAACTAATGAGAACAAGATGTTTACCAAAATTTACAATCACATTCAAAACTATCTAAAAGAAAGTTCAGCAAGTCCACTCCGAAGAGGGAGACGTGATCAATAACTCCTTGGACACTTGAAAGTATTACAACTCAATCATGTCTACCAGCACTCTTCCATGGAGTTTATCAAATCTATTAAAAAAATAACAGACCAGAAGGACACCAGAGTGTTATCTGCTGTTATAGATGGCTGTAAACCGACATGGCATCCAATTCTCCCACTTGACCAATCTCTATCAGGAAAAAAAGAGTAGGGTAACAAGAGGTGGGGGTGATAAAAACTAGTTGGCAAGGGAAGGAATTGTGGATGCAGCACCTCCACTTCACTGATAAAAGGTATTATGCTCACTAAATCTACCTTTCCAGCAAAATGAATCCAACAGACCATCTCTTCACATCTGGCAACAATCCATTTCTCACTCATCTTTGCATGAAACCACAACATGAAGTTTATCTAAAACCTCATAGTTCAAACATACATCAACAGCATCTGCAATCCCATGCAATCTTAAGCTGGGATGACATAGGATTAGATAGAATTGGCAATAGCAAAAATGTTTGCTAGATAGGTTTGGTCGCAAGACTTAAATGCAATATAATGGATTTACATGTATTTCATTTATCAATTAAACACTGAAATACTTCGAATTTACTCAATCGTACTGAAAGCTGTAGCTTTCTTATTACATACTCCTGATAGTTAAAAGACAAGATCTTTTTTTTCACAATAAAACAAGAGCAGAGTTTTTTTTTAAAAAAAAAAAACAAAGATACCAAACCATCATTTTAATTTATTTATTGCATGAATTAATGTAAAAAGCTTACAAACTTTTAGCAAGACCAGCCAAGGTTCCATAATAACATGCATTTATCATGCAAAACGATTGTTAGTGTATATTTCACCCCTATGATCATTATTATACTCTCGTACTAGTGAAAAAATAATACTCTTCATTGAAAGCAAAGCCATGTCCACGTGGGTAAGAAAAAGCTTGCCAAATAGCTTGTCTTCATACAACAATAACCAAGCCTCGATCCCAGACAACAGCCGACTTCATAAAGGAAATATTACCTTACACTGGCTATTACATTTCATTGCAGACTAAAAAGATTCGAAACAGCTCAGTTATAATCCTAATAAAAGCGCAAGGACTCTTATCACAACATATTGAACATTACCTAGTAATAAAAAAAAAAGGCAAGAAACGAATAGCTAATCCAAGTTTGCAGGCACGATAATACGCTTCAGCTGTAAAATTTAGTCTTTTCCATGATGTATAAACAATACCCAGTAAACATTAACCCTCTCACAAATTATAAAACAAAAGCCAGAAACCAGTCATATACATGAAAACATCATAAAACCTAGTATCAGATCTAAAAAGAACATAACCCTCCATTTCTATCCTAGGACCAAAATCCCAAAACCAATAAAATTCCAGTTACCCACTACTTTCCCTCACTTTCTGATCAACCAAAACAGACCGCCATAGAAATTTTTTTTGTTTTTTTGATAAATAATCACAAGGCTTACTAATTAAGATCTTTGTGGTTGAAAAGAGGAGTTACTGACCTGACTTGGATAGAAGAGATTCGGAAGCAGTGAATAGCTTGGAGGCGGATCTAAGACCGTTGTTCAACGCCATCTCTTTGATGTTTTACCTGACAGAAATGGAACAAAAACCCTCTCCCACACACAATTTTGTTTTTCAGGTTTCTCTTCCACTGGCTGTTTGCATTAAAAAATTGAGTGACGATGGATCGGCTCTAGGGTTGTTGGTTATTGGGCTTCCCTGGGCTCTTTCTTGGCCCAATTTCACAACCTTTTCTATTTTTAAAGAGATTTTTATTATTAACTCTGATATCAAATATGCAAAGAAATACACCCTCCAGATTACTAACACGGTCAACTTTTTAGTTAAATAGCTAGTTACTGAAGTATTATATCTCTTCAAATAATAAAAAAAGTTTTTAATTTATTTTGAGGTATTATACAAGGAAAGAAGAAACTTGAAAAATAAAGAATTAAAAAAGTAATTTTTTTATTTAAGATACTTTTTATTTTAGCTTTTATATCTTAAGTTTCTACCTTAAAACATCATACATAATCTTTATTAAATTACTTTAAGGATTTTACTTGCATCATTCATTATATCATCAAACACTAATTAAAGCACGGAGTTAGTTGCACACATCATTAAAAATTAGTGAAGTGATGGATATATTAATGATTACTTTATACATGTTAACTAATTTTTTTATTGCCTAAATAAAAAATATTCCCAAGATCAATCAACAATCACAAACACACTATAAAAAAATTGCTACAAAGCCCCTGAATGCAAGGCTAAAAAATTGAAATGACATGAGGGATGCAGTAATTTCACTATTTGACCAAACTTAAAAATATATAAAAAGCTTCAAATTATTTTATTCATAGTTAAAATTTGTTATTTTACTATGTATTTACAAATATAATTATTAAAATAACCCAACTTAATTCTGAAAAGACATTTATATCCTATGAAAAAGACCCTTCTACCCTTAAATCAAATGTAAAAGAGAATAATTAAGGTGCAAGATAGTAATTATATTATTGTTGATTTTTATATTTTAAAAGTATTTTTAAAAAAATAAAAAAATTATTTTTTATTTTAAATTAATATTATTTTTATGTTTTAAATATTTTAATTCATTAATATTAAAAAATTCAAATAAAAAATTATTATTTTAATATAATTTTAAACAAAAAAATATTTTAAAAAATAATTTCAACAAAACTCAAATATACTGGGTATCTGCAACGTTATGGTGGGTAGAGGCGTGAAACCGCATTGTTTTATTAACTTTTTTATTTTGTTTGTGAAAAATCGATCTATAAATGATGGGACGTGGGCGTAAACTTGCCGAAGCTTTGACGTAGGATATTGATCTCATGACTAGTATTGAAATACCATGGGTTACATTGAAATTTGCGAAAACATAAGGATTGTTATGAAAAATATTAAAAATACAGGAATGTGATAAAATGAACCTAAAATTAGAGGTACCAAAGTGTTCCTTTCCGAATGTGAAGGCTTGGTCTCTATCAATTTACGCCTCGCCGCTCTGAATATAATTATTACTCCAACCACGTTTTCCTGCAATTCTAGTTTGTCCAGATAATAAACGAAATTACTAAAGTCTCCTAATATATAATTTTATTTATGCTCTGTTTCTACATTTTTTATTCCTCTTGCAACACTATATATATATATATAATCTCCTCTGCTTCGCATATTGGATAAAAAAAAAAAATTTGAACTTGACAAAATAACATTTTTCGATATAAAAATTATTTAATATTATTATTAAACTTGATTAGTTAATTTTAAAACATTTTAACTTGACCTTATATTTTGTTAGGGTTTAAAATTAAATTACATGCTTGATATAATTTAGTGACCTAGTATGTCTAAAAATGACTTGGTTGATCGGTGAAATAAAATTAAAAAAACAATTATAAAAAAAAAATCTTTTGAACAAATTTTAATTTTAATTTAAAATTAAATTGTATGAGAGTTATTTTTATATAAAGTTTGATGGCAATTTAGTCAACTAATAAAATAAGTTTGAGGATAAAATTTAAAAAATAAAATTAAAACTAATAAAAACAATATTGATCAGATTTTTTTTTAATTTAAGATTTAAAATTAAATGATATGTGAATAGTTTCAACATGATTCAGCCAATTCAAATAATTACTAAAAAAGATACGAGAATAAAATAGAAAAAATAAAAAAATAGAATTGAAAGATAAAAAGGAGGGGTTAAATTGAAGGAAAAAAAATTGTTTATATAAACAATAAAATTTCATAATATAATCAAATTAGTTTGTTTCGGTAATGTAATAAGAAATTTTATATAATATAATAATAATGTTTTGTTGAATTTTACTCTAAAATATAGCGTGATAAAAAGAATCTTTCCAATTATCACCATAAAATATTGATAAAAAAATACATGCCTTTTCTTCAATTAATTAGTGAAAAATCACTATCAACGTCAAATGTTAACGAAACATTTTTATTTATTTAAAGGACAAACACATAAAGTCCCAAATCTTTAACAAACTTACAATTAAATCCTTACTTCGATTTTACTATCGTGGCATGAAGCTTATATATGAGTTCTCTTTTTCATATATATATATATATATATATATATATATATGAACAATGTTTTCTAAAATCCTTGTTTCGAATAATAAAAAAAAACTGATGTTATAGACTAAATTATATAAAAACTCAAAAGATTTGACATTCGTTTATACAGCTTGTCTTTATCACATGTCAAGAAGGATTTTAGTAAATCCAGAATATATTAATATATTGAAGAATTAATTGAAGTTAACTCCATAGATTGTAGTTTTTTTTTTAATTTCTAAGCCGAAGATACACTTGGGAGTAGATCTTGCAAGAGGATGGAGTTGGCTTAATAAAAAAAAGATGTAAATTAAGTGTTGAAAATAGGATGACACAAAATTCAATTTGAAGAGGAAGAGGCTGGCTTCATAAGACCTAAATCTGTCTCGATTATTATCCAAAATAAATATGCTTGTGTAAACACTTTGGCATCTTGGACGACTGGTCACATGAAATTGAAAAATCTATGCTTTGATTGTCTTCAGGAAACCGGGGATCCCGGCATCCTGTCTGTTTTTGATTAATTTTCCCGAAGACCAAATCTGTCAGCCACTGAGGCTTCCCAGCATGTTTGAATAGGTTTAATATGATATGTCTGTGATTCGCATGTTCATGGATTGCTGAGCAGACTGAAGAATGACAAAGGGAAGCAGAAGCGATATGATTTTTTTAATTAAAAAAGCTCCAAATAGAATGTTTAAAACATAGATTGATAGATAGATCAGTCCATGAAGACATGAAGACATACATACTGTAAGATGCAGGGTCTATCAAAAAAACACTGTTTCTTTTGCAAATAATAAGATGCTGAAGATCTCCTTGTATATTAATGTTTTAAATTTAAGATAGTGTAAATTTAATATATATATCAGATCTAATATGTTTGGACTTGATAATATATCTGGTTCAAGATGATTTAAATTTGGGCATAGCAATTAACTAAATCTAAAATAATTACCATCATTCCATGATATATTTAGAAAAGTAGCCGATTTTTCTTGAATCAAAACTTGAAGAAAAACTTATCTATACAAACTGAGTTACATTTAATATATTAACTTTTATATTTTAAGTATCTTTTTAAATGTGTAAAAATCTTTTAAAGATTCATTAGGTAAAATATATTTATTATTCATTCAATATATTTATTATTCATTCAATGTTATAAGGATAATTACCCTGTATATCCTTTTTTATATACTATAAATATAATATGAGAGTTTTCAAAATAAAAGGGTTTAGAATCTCCAACTCTTTACTACTTTGATATTTTTAAAATATATTTTTATAATATTATTGTATATTTTTTTTCTAAAAATATATTTATTTAAATATTAAAGAGTTTTTATCTCTGTTAAAAAAAATTACACATACTAGCCATAAACAATTTCAATCAACTAATAACCAGATATAAGTTATTAACCGAAAAAAATAAAATAAAAATATCATGAATAATTGGCTAACTAATTCTCCAATCTATAAGCTCCATTCTCAAATTAGTTAGATTTTTTAGGATAATGGATGGCGAGGATATTGACATGGAGTTTCATGCTCATGTCAATTATCTTGGGAGGAATTGTTGCTGTGATTGTTCGGCTGTATAGGAATAGGATTCGCGGTTCATATGGCTTCTGAGGTAGCAAGCATGTTAAAAAGTAAAGAGTGGAGGTGGTGTGCTCAAGGTAGAAATCTATCACTCTTGAGAACTTTCTTCTATTATATTTTTTCGTAATAGAGATTTATTATTCTGTAATTGAGATATTGCAATGGTAGATTGGACACCGTAATGTGCTTTGCAATTTACATTTATTTGATTTTTTTCATCAATAATATAGTGTATATCATGTTTACCTTTTGTTAAAAAAAAATAACAAGCGTTTTATGTTTATAGCATTAAATTACTGTTGGAATAGAAATAATTATATTTAATAATAATATACAAGTTAAAATAATTGTATTTATATCTTATGAGATTATAATTGATGAGAAAAAATAAAATATATTTTATTCTTATTAAGTATTATTATCAAAATTATATATTTAAAAAATAATTAGATATTATTTTTTATTTTAGTTTATATTGAGTATTAAACTTAATAATATTATAATAATTTTAGTTATAAAACCAGTAATATCTTGTCAGATTGACACCAAATAGCCAACTTGAGGCTTGGACTACTCCAAATTTAAAAAAATAAAAAAATTAATTCAATTTAATCTAATAAAAAACTCAAATTAATTTGAGATAAAATAAAAATTATAAAATTGTTTTGATAATTTTTTAAATGTTAATTTTTAAAAAAAATTATCAAAACAAGATCATTTTGATAATTTTTTTAAAAAAAATTGGTCAACTTAACTTGTAACTTCAATCTTTAAAAATATAATAATAATAATTCAACTTAGATGAAGCTAACCTACTATACATTTAAAGCTTATTTCAAGTTAATCTCCAAATAAAATTTTAAAACAATAATAATTATTATTTTTAAACATTAATTTTAACTCTAGTTTTATCTCAAATCAATTCTCAATTTTAATTTTAAAAATATAATCATAAACTCTAAACAACTCAACCCATAACCCACACCTCCACCAATAACTGAGATTTATTATTAAATCAATCTCAAATCAACTCTCAATTTTAATTTTAAAATTTAAAAATATAATCTCTCAATTTTAATTTTAAAATTTAAAAATATAATCATAAACTCTAGACAACTCAACCCATAACCCACACCTCCACCAATAACTGAGGTTTGTTATAAAATCAATCCTAAATTAAATTTTAAAATTATACCCATAATTATTTTTATTATTATATATTTTAGTCAAATAATTTTAAAATAAAAAAAATATAATAATATTTTAAAAATAATAAATAATCTCTCCGAAGATATTTCTCCATTGTACTTTATATTTTAGAAATAAATTCTCTAAAATTAATAAATTTATCTCTCAAACCAAATCCATTTTTATCTCTGCCTCATTTATCTTTTCTATCCAAGAAGAATAACCAAGCATTCCTTATATTTCGTGAAGAACAAAGCTTCAGGCCTAAAGCAACCAACCAAACATTGGATTATCAAAGCATTCAACAATCATACAACCATCTCTACATCTCTAAATCCTAAGGGTTAAAACCATTTTTACATCCACACAGAAACTAGTCACATCATCCAGAGACATGTCAGACAAACACGCAGGTTCCTCTTTAAGTGATCCTGGGGTCAAGAAAACCAAGGCCAGGCAGACAATCACTGGCCAGACATGAATGACATTGCCCGAGTAAAATCTAAGGATTTGAGAGCAGACTCGGGGAAGTGCGCTCCGTTTGGTAAAAGCAATCCTCCTTCATGAGGTAGGACGACCTTTCGCTGGTTAACACCACCATCGCCCTTTGTAGATGGAACTTCCTTCATTTTCTTCACATGTTTGAAAAACTCTGCAACTTGGCGCGCATAGCTTCACAAAGAACATCATTAACCAAATCAGTCCAACAGCATGCGGGCTTTAAGAATCAAGCGTGTATAAGAATTTTCACCATAAACACTAATAAAACTTTCATGCTAGGAAACAAGAGCATTTTGATTTTCCTCACTGATTGCAGAACTCATTCAACTTGGTGGTGCATGCCTACTACACTTTTCAAATGGGGCTACAGACCAGGAGGTAGCAATTTAATTCTGATAATAACAATACTACAATGATATACTTCTCATCAATATTCCACTCATGAATTCAACATGTCTTCGCTTTTGTTTTCGTACAAGCACATGAGAGTCAGTGTGTGTGTTTTCATTCGATAGCTGTAGAGTGCAACATTGAGTGCAATGCCGGCATGTTTGTACCATATATTTTTTTATAAGACTTGACATATGAGAAACGTGGTTGTACAATAAACTTAAATATCCTGCTCCTGCGCAGCACACAGATCTGCATCAGACTCCTCAATTAAAATTAAAAATAAAAACTTAAAAACATACTAAATTTGGTAATATGACTCGAGTGTTCGCAGACAGCAGTTCAACACCACATAACAAATAAATTGGATTTATGCTAGTGCAGCAATTAAGGAGATATAATGATACAGCCAGCTTCAAAAGAATGGCCAAGAAACTGAAAGTACATGGGAAGACTCGTGTTTGCTGTATTCTTACAGAGAAGGAATGTAACTTAACGCTTAGTCACAACTTGAAGTTATCTGGAGTTCGTTACTTGGAGCTAACTCTATTTTCAATGCAATTTTGCGGGGTAAGATATATTATTTTATCCATTGCCCTTCTAAGTTGTTTCATTATTGTTTCTACATCGGTGGATGCCATTTTAAAAGGTTTTTCTGGCATTTTCTACATTAGAGAGGATGCCTATTCTCCTCCTTTTAATTCAACATTGTTCCCGTTAATAAATTTGTATTCTCTATCTAAAACATCATATGTATTACGGAAAGGGTGACCATTTTAAAACAAAATAAAATTATATATCTGCTCATAAGATGAGAGATTAAAGTAAAATGATGGCTATCTTACTTCTCCTTGGCTTCAACATCCCTGCTGAAGTCAATGTTGGCTTCACAGTCGAGAATCAAAGCAGGGACCTGCTCAGAACCAAAGCTAAGTAAGCCAGTTTCTCTTTTCAATCATGTGAATTTCATAGGAAAGGATACGCGTTTCATACCTTTTGAATACTTGAGTGCATATGATCACCTTCCAAATAGAATACCCTGTCTCTTATATCAGGATGTAGGGCATTATCCAAATTTAAAGGTAGCTTACTCACAGAAAGTACCCCATGATTACCACTTTCAAATGGGAAAAGCCAGCTCTCATGCTTGTCATGCAAGTCACGAAGATAATCTAGGCTGACTCCACCTTCCTCAGTTCTTTTCCTATGCATCATTCTCTTGTGGCAAGTATCAGGGCTTGCTCTAAGGTAGATGAAAGCATCAGGAATAAGCCCAGGCAAAACTGAGACAACCGGATCAAACCAGGAGTCATAAATGCTGATTTCCATCTCATTCATCCACTTTGCCTCATGCACAGCTCGTACAAAGACCTTTATCAAGTAAGAGTGAGATTAAAATTTATCAGCCTTGAACGCTTAAATCAGGTTTTTGTTCCTCTCGCATGGGATCAACCAAAGGAGAAAGAACTGCAAGGTTTTGAATTCATGTTTGATCATAATCAAACTTAAACAAAAATCAAAAATCTTTTAATTCAATCATTAGGGATGTAAGAGCCAATCAGTATGCTTTGGCACTTCTGGTAAAAATGAATTACATTAACTAATATAACTATTTGTCAACTTTAAAACCATGACTCAAAGGATGCTTACCATTCTGTCGCTGAAAACACTTCTTTCCATCAACCTGAGCGGCTTCAGCCCACCAGATGATTCTCTTTCCTGCATAACCCTTGTGACAAAGACATAATTCTGGAAGGTATAGGCATACCTTGACGGGTCAGCATAGAAAGCATCAAGTATATTAAAGTGGTCAGGCCCAACATCCTGCCACTTATCAATGGGTTCAGGCACCACCTCAACAAGATCTCGTAGCTCAATTGTATCACTAACTATTCTCTTAAGAAATGTTGTCTTTCCAACACTGATATTTCCCTCAACGCAAAACGTGAGTCGCTTCTTAGTTTTGGACCTTGCATCAGAATTCAAATCCTTTAACTCTTCATCCACACTCTCTTTGATGAAAGTTGTTATGCTCTCAGCATGATTTTTGTGAATAATTCCCACAGAACTCTGTAAATACTCGACCATTGTCTCGCTGGATTTTCCAAGAAACTACAAGTGGCCCAGAATTCCTGTTAGTAACTTAGTATACAGTCAAAGAACGAGAAAAGAGAGAGAGAGACTATGTCCAACCTTTGAATGAAATTTCCTCCATTCACCATTAAACATAGAATAATACTTGCTCTATTGAACTATTTATTTGAATCCGCGACCATAAAAGTCTGGAAATCACATGCAATCAGTAAGCCCAATTTAGACCGGCATAAGAGATCACCTTTAACAACTATTGAATCGCAGGTTGCAACAGTATATAACTAACTGGACCAAACAATTACATCTATAGAAGTGATTCCTCTGTTCTCATCAAAACACGAAGTGAAATTTAATCTCTTATGATGTTTGTTCAACTCCGTGGCTGTAAGAACTTGGTACCCATGACAATCATTGCGTCCAGTTAGGACATGATTCTAATGAATCTTGCATTCCTATAGTTACAAAATTCTAAAAAATACTGCCATTTAGCAAAACCATCAGCTTCAAAAGGAGCTGGTTCGCATCAACAAAACCAAAACCCCATTTCAACTCTCCTAGATCTAAACCTAAAACCCATCAAACCAATACCTTCATACACAGCAAACAAACTCCATATCAGGAAATTAAAAACCTACAGAAATATAACACCAAAATTTGAGAATAACAAAAACAATTACCATTACCTTATCCTTATAAAACTGCTTAAGCTCAGCCATTCCTGTAAACCCTTTCTCCACTAATTTCCTCAAATTCTTCGGCCCTACACCAGGAATTATCAGCAAATCAGCATTCCCCTCCATATCACCACCCGTTCCCTTCTGCCTCCTACTCAACCTCGAGGCCTTTTCCTCCGCACCCTTTTCACCTTTTCCTTCCTCATCTCCACCCCCACTACTCCGCACACCTTCACCAGCCGCCAAAGCCGCAGCAGTCACAACAGACCCTTCCTGCCCACCCGCCACCGTGCAATACCACGCCGGCCGTGCCACCACCCATGACCTGATAGGGGTATTCGTTATAAGCCCAACAGCGCAACGGGAAGCACTACGGGCAGTCGTTGAATAGAAGCGGGAGGGCAGTGCGGGTGCGAGAGTGAGTTTTTTAGCTAAAGAGGCAGCTAAAGAAGAGCTATTACTGTAAAAACAAGTAGCAGCTGGCATCGAAAGAGAGATATAGGAATAGTTTTTGTTTTTAAAGAGAAAATAATTAGTAGAAAAGGAAGTACAGAGGAGGGGGCTTGAGGGGTTTCTTTGTAGTAACTTCTGCATCCCTCCTAACAAGCATTTGAGCTCACTTCCTTCTCCTTTCAGTAAATATCATGTCTGTTCCTGTCCGTCGATCTGCCTCTGTCTGCATATAGATAGTCAGGGGAGGCGGGAAGGCGAAGGATGCGATATTGTTAAATGGGGTTTTGCCCTAAGAAGTGGGATTTTAGGGTTTGGCTTGGGGTTCTGTCAGTGGAAGGTTTATTTTGTCTTGTCTTGTATTGGGTATCTACTTAAAAGCATATTGTCCTGTTCTACGACCTGGTTTCACGGATTTAGGGAAGGGGGATTGTCCTTTGGGTTTTTGGCAGACAAACAGAGGAGCTTTCTCTTTCTCTCTTTCTTTCTAGGAATACTCACAGTGACAGAGATTTTTCAACAATCAAACCTTTAAAAAACTGGGAGGCCAGGAGCCCATTCCGACTCTGATCCGATTGTGTTTTAATGTTGTTTTTAAAAAACAAATGAGTTTTTTAAAAATAATTTTAAAAAATAAAAAATATTATTTTATTATATTATTAAATAAAAAAAATTTAAAAACAACCATCCGAAACATCCCACCTGTGTAGCAGATCGCACCACGTTATTATCTGTTTGTAATAAGTGTGTATTTCTGTAATAAGTGTGTATTTTAAAATGTGATTGTAATTGATTTTAAAAATATTTTTTATTTAAAAAATATATTAATAATATTTATTATTTTTAAAATTAATATATTAAAATAATTTAAAAATATTTAAAATATATTAATTAAACATATTTTAAAATTATAGTATGATATTGGAAGATTTTATTACTTGTTCGAGATTAAAGATTTGTTTAGAAGTTTAATTGTGGTTATTTTTAAAATGAATTTTTGTTATTGATAATTTTTTATTTTTAAAAATTATTTTTGATATCAATATATTAAAATAATTTAAAATTAATAAAAAAATAAAATATTTTTAATATTATCCAAGTACAGGCAAAATGATGGCAATATCTTCCTCTCTGGTGTTCTTAACCGGAAATCTCTTCTCCCGGCCGTTGCCGGATTGGAGTGCAGCTAAAAGATTGTGTTGAGGGGTCCGTGAAGGAGGTATTTTGCCGGAATTTGACGCTAACGTTTACAGAGGTTTGAGGAGGAGGAGGACCTTTAAGCTCCCCGGGGGGTGTTGCATTAGTATCTTTTAAAAAATAAATATTTTTATTAGCATTTTTCAATTTTGTTCAACAATACTAATATTAGTTAGATTTTATATTAACTTTATAACTATTTTTTTTTCAATGAAATTTAGTCCGAGTAGTATAAATAGTTTCTTTAACTTACTTCTGGTTGAATTTTAATATTTTGAGATTTTAATTTACAAAATGTTCTCTTTCGCTCTTGTTCAAAGTTATCTATGACGGAACAAAGTGATTTCAATTGGAATTTAGAAAGATATATTTTTTATATTTATTTTAAATTATCTAAAACGTTTTTGATAGTGTTCTTATTGCTTTTGATTTTTAAGAAATAAATGATATCGAGTAAAAAGTTGGGTTTTTTTCAAAAAACAAAAGTATTAATAAAAAAATGAAGATTTATACTTGCAAATTAATTTGTTTCAATTAAATTTAAATTATTTTTACATCCAAAAATATTAATCCAGCAAAGAATCTATTGTGAAATGGACGATCACAAAAAATAATATCAGGTAATGAAAAAGTGAACCAAAAAAAAAACTAAGGTTTATATGACTAAATTTAGAATACAGGAGTGAAATTGAATAGTTGACATTTTAGTTTCAAAATTATATTTTTAATTAATTGAATTTTTATATTTTTAAATTATTTAAACTTATTAATATCAAAATTATATTTTTAAAAATAAAAAAAATATTATTTTTATATATTTTAATATAAAATTTTTTTAAAAAACAATCACATTCATACTTCAAATATTAAAATTGTCATAACAATAACGGTTTAAAATATTTTTTATTTAAAAATATATTAAAATAAAAAAATTTATTTTTTAAAATTTATTTTTAATATCAATATATTAAAATAATATAAAAAATATTTTAAATAAAAAATAATAGAATCTGAAAAACCACCCTTCCAACCACCTCAAAATTTCATAGTTTTCCCGCACAAGTCATTCAAATTCTTAGAAAAGTATACCCTTGAAGGAGGGAAAATCCTACAAAAACATGGGATGGGCTTCCCATCTCCTTCTCGGCTGTCGTGGACATTAGCATTCAAGTAAGACCCGGCCCGACCAGGGTGCCCAAGAGCCTGCTCAAGTTGGACCTTAATTTGCTTATGATCAAACTAGTTTGAACAAACTATGTTCCTGCCTCTTCATTTTCCTCTTCTTCTAAAGTTTTATTCAATTTATTTTCTGAGTATAACAAATTATAAATTTTGTATATGAATCTAAGTGGACTTAGATTATTTTTTTTCTTACCATTTATACTTTGTCAATTTCTTTTATTAGTTTATTGTATTTTTTTTAAATTTATCTTACTTAAATTAGTCAAACCTATAAAACCTAGTCAAATCGAATTAATAACATGAGTTTTTTTATTTTTTTTTTCTAGAAATATATAAATTACTTTAACATTATTTTTTACATTGAAAAATATTTATCCAATACCATCCCTACCATCTTGGTATTTTTAAAGTTGGAGGTTTCTTATGGAATGGATGTTTTCATTCCCATGTTTCAAGTACCTCGTTGGCAGTAGAGGGCCAAGCCCATTCCTCAAGCCCAAACACATTACAAATAATCCAGGCTTATTATGTTCTGATAAAATAAAAGCCCATGACCATTGTTTTGGGTTAAAAACCGAGCCCATAGCTTGATACGATCCTAAAAATCTTATAATTTCAAGTATTTCTATAAATGAAAATCCCACATCACCATTTCTGCTAATTTCTCTGGTTTCTTTGATAGTTATTGGTTTTTCTTGCTGTGTACTCTTGAGTTGCATCTATTAATTTTATCATTATTAGTTAAGGTAAAACATGGAGCAAAAGTATAATTATTTAAAATCATGATTTTAACACAATAAAAAAAATATAATATAAATTTAGATTGTAAAACTGTAAAATAGTAAAGAATTTTAAAATACATTAATAAAAAAATTCATACATAGTTTAAACACTTAAAAATATATATTTCAAATAAAAATTCATATATAGTTCAATTACCTTAAAATACAAGTTTCAAATAAAAATTCATACATAATTTAATAACATGATTTTATTTTAAAAAAATTATTTGATTTAACTTAATTGAATTTTGATTAAATTTTATTGGGTTAAATAAAATAGTTAAAAATATAGTGGTAGTAATCAAATTTATTAAAATCAATGTTTTATTTATATAAATTAAAATTTAACACGAGTTAAGTTTTTAATTATGAGTTTATAAATCAATTTATCATAATAAATATAATTTTTTAAATTATCTTTTTATTATTTTTATATCTAATTTATATTTATAAAATCTCTTCTACTTGCTATCATACCATTAAAAAACATAAGTAATTTAAGGTGAATAAATAATCAAAATAGCATAACAAAGAAAAGTAAAAGATATGGGGAAAAAATCTAAATTAAATTGAAATTTAATATTATTGTTTTGACTTTAATATCTGCAGCCCTCTTGATTTCTGACCTCCACTTCTTTATGGTGTACAGACAAAATCCATATGTTCTGCAACAGCAGCAGGTGAAGATTGCGTGATTGTGCATTTACACAACCAATAAGCGCAAGACAGCTGGAGCACTGGAGGGAACATTTTGCTTCAGTTCATGCGTTTTATTAAAATTATGAAATCAGCTATGAAATCATGATTTTTCGTGATTTTTATGATTTCATTTAATTTCAATCCAATTTCATTTATTTTTAATTTTTTCAAATGATTTAGCATAGAAAGATTATTGACTTATAAAATTATATAATTTTATAAATCAAAACATAATAATCATTTTAAGAGTCGAAATATAATTTTAAAAACCATAATGCTAATACTCGGCTATTATTTCTACAAATATATAATCATACCGTGTGTACTACTTTAATTCTAATTCTTTGCTCATTTTAGTTTCAAATTCTCAAGTAGCTCCACATATTTTCTTTTATATTCTGCTCTTTTGCACAATTATTTTGGAATCCACAAATTTTCCAATTGTGTGCACAAATCTAGCGGATACTAACTATTACAAGCTCGATTAGGGGATGAATATTTTCTACTAACAAAAACTTAAACATGTAAATTTTTTCAACATGTTTTTTATATAAAAATATTAAATATATATTGAAAATTTTATACATATATCTAATTAAAAAAATTAAAAATTATATATGTCAACAAATTAAAAAAATTATTAAGGATAATTAAATATGTATTTAAAAAAGTTGAGAGTCGAATGTAAATAAACATATTTGATCTCGTAACATGAGATGTTTATTTGATAATATTCAATGATTGTATTAATTAAAATTAAAATTTCTTATTTAATCAAATAATAGCAAAATTAGACACATAAATAAAATTGATATAAAAAATCTTGCAATGTTACGTCTATTAGAAATACTATCCAAAAGTAAATATTTTTAATTTTAAAAAATAATACTCAATATATAAAACATAAACAAATTATAAATGAATTAAAATAATTTCTTTAAAAATTAAATGCATACAAAATAATTAAAAAACCACCCACTATTAAATACAAAAAACAAAAAATATAGAGAAGTGGTATTAATTTAAATGTATATTAAATTGTTTTTTAAAACACATAAAACAAAATCATGATCTAAAAAAAATGAGATTAAACATTGTTGGGTTTGACCCATTTAAAAAGAGCCCGTTGTGGGCCATCAAGAGCAACCTATGGGTGGGCTCGATTTTAAAATGAAAGTAATTGAAGCTAACAACATATTGTCCACACAATATTTTTTGAAAAAAACTCCTCAACGATGCTTTATGTGGTTTTTCTTAGACTTTAACCACTACGAGGTTGAAAAAACTAGAATTGTATTTTTTTATTTATAAACTCATTTTCAATATATTTATAACCCAAAACATTTAGAAAAGAATCTAAACATGTTGATAAACCCATAAATGAACTTGAAAAACTAAAAAAACCACATAAAAATCTAAAAATTAGCTTGAAATCAATTTTTTTTTCAAGTTTAAATATGATATTTTAGGCAATTTCAAGGAAAGATATATCTAAATGTAACTACCCTAACCAAATAAGAAACTTGTTGAAATTAAGATCAATAATTTTGATGGTTAAAATTAGTGTCAGAATTATTATTTTCTTTTCAGCTAGAATCTGATAATCTCTCTTTCACTTTTCTCAAATCATAAACTAAAACAATAAGCAAAATAAATTTTTGTATTTCATATAAAAATATTAAGGGATTGATCATGTATAATATGTAAAGTTTGAGAAATAAAATGAATTTTTTTTTATAACAATCAATTGATTTATTAATAAAATAACCCTTCAGGTAATGATAGGGAAAAACACAGTGGATTTTAAAAAAACTAAAACAAGAAAAGTTAAAGAAGAACTTTGAAAGCATTATCTATTTCTAGTACATTTTTTTTACTTTGGTTCTTCACTTTTTAATTTTTTTCTTTATCAACAAATTTAATTTGGTTATTCTTTAATTTAATTTATGCTAAAAATAGCGCAATCTTCTAAAAAAAGAAGAAGTTAAAAGGCCAAAATAAAATTAAAGAAAGAAAAACTTTGAACAATAAGTCTACGGTAATGCGTTCCATCTTTTCAGTGTTTTCAATAAAATGGACCTACAATTTGTTTTTCCAGTCGTCCCCTGAAGAAAACTCGAGGCCTCGCCGGTGGTTTTATTAATGGCCATGTGTTTGACCCTATACACTGCACCATTTAATTAATCAATGAGACCATTTTCCCAGCAGTTTTATGCGTTTGATTTTAGTACTGATCTAGCTTTAAAAACGAAGTGTGTTGAGAAGATTAAATACAACGGTGATGGCCACGTGTTGTGTTGTTGGCTCTCCTCTCCCATTTTTCTCAGGCTGCCACGATGATCGTCTCCGAGTGGGGGTTTGATTTCTCTGGTGTACAATGCGGCTGCCAATTGCCAGCATCAAATTTCTCAGCTGGGGCTAGCTAGAAGGCTTTTCTTTCCTCAGCATGTGACTGTTAGGTGAATTATAGATGCCATGGAAGCTCGACAGTGACATGGAGAGGTGTCACCATCCAGAGAGAGATGCAACAGGTCAACAGAGTTAGGTGGACGTAACATGGGTTCTTGCGTGCAACTCTTCTAGATGCAAATCCAACTCCCATTAATTTCCCTATCTTCTCTTATCAATCATTTTACACTGCTACAACGCAGACACCCCAAGGGAAAAAAACCAAAAGTGGCCAGATCCATGCATTGATGAACAAAGACAAAGGTAGGTGTAGTTTCTAACGTCACTAAAAGCCTATCAGCCACTACCTTTCATTTTCTGGATGCCATGGCCTGCGTCTTCGTAGCTGCTAGTGCTTAACCCTCTGTAGTTTCTATGATTATTTTTTATATTTTATATTGTCCTCGTTATTTCCATCTTTTTCCTTCAAATATCTCTAACAAAAACGAGTAGATAAGTATTTTATGGAAGGTAATTTTAACTCGTATATAATAATAATATTAGAACAAAATCCAGGTCCCGGGGACCTAATATTATTTTTTTCCCGATAAAAGGCTCCATGCGCATTACACAATTGAAGGAAGATCACTCCTGCTTTATATCTAAATTCTTCTCACCCTTATTAATAAATATTTATAATTCAATCTTTGATCAATATAAATAAAGATTAAGTTCTTTTCTTCAAATATATTCTTTACATAAACCCGATCTACTCAAAACAACTCAATATTACTTTCTTGAATTTCTTAATATTTAGACCCGTGAAATCTCAAGTTTTAACCATGTCATCTTTGAATCTTGTCGTCATTATATTTTTAATCCAAGATTCAATTACCTGTCATTTGTTGCCGAGTTGCGCTTGCGAGTGGCACAAGACAAGAAAGGCTCAACACGACGTGAACTTTTGTTTCTTCAAAGTTTTTGATAGATAAATGGGCACTTTACACAGAGGTGCTTTCTTCCTATCATGTGATTACAGGCTTATTCCATGAAGGAGTTGGCATTGATGGTGTCACCCCTAGAACAAAACACACTAGGGTTCTGTGGGTAACGTGTTCTAACCCCCTTTTGTTTTTGTTTGATCTTCTAGATGATAGTTGCTTCTACTTTCTCATCACTCTCTGATGGTCTAATATATATATATCACCGAAATCAAGTTTTAAATAGTATTAAAATGGAGAAAAAGGTACATGGAGCCATGGACAAACAAGAAAGGGGCCACAAAGCAGACCCCACGAATTGATGACAGGAGGCAGGGGCAGTTAAATCTCTAACATAACTTTTCTACCCACCCTTTGATCATCTTCAAAGGTTAAATGTAAATTACTCCATTATTTATTAATCAAGAGAAGGGAGAGAAAGAACTCCAGCCACATGGGTCACGTAAATTGCTTCCTTCTACGCTATGTGCAGGTAGATGGGCTCACTGGAATAATGGCCTAGTTGACTTAAAATTCAAGTTTATTTGTTGTAACTTCGATAAAAAAAACACACACATGTTTTTATAAATTATAGTTGAAATTATTGATAAATAAAAAATATTAAAAAATTAATTTAATTTAAAAACTTGAACTATATAGTAAAGTTTTAAAATATAAATTATATTATTATCTAATATATATTTTTAACCTTTTAAACTTGAAATTTGCATAGGTCAATTTTATCTTGTGTTTAATTTTTTAACCAAATAAATAGAAATTATAAGATTTAAATTTATATTTAATTAATTATTAAAGTTTTGATATAATATTAAAGAATTATTTTAATTTAAATATTTAAATTGAAGATAAATTTTTAAGATATAATTTATATTATTTTTTAATATTATTTAATAATAACCTCAAATATATTTATAAATTTCAGATTTCTCCCTCAGGAACAGGAACAGGAACAAGAAAAGAAGGTGATTTTGGTACGTTAAAAGTGACAAAAGTCACAAAAAATTAAAGGCATAACATTGATTGAACCCAAGAAAAAAAAGTCGGTAGAAAATGCTTCCAAGGATGGACATCAGTTATTGATGGATCCCACAAATAAAAACATGGTTTGGTTTTATACAAACATAAAAGCTACCTAAAACAGGCTATATGTCTATATCCAAGGTCAAAGGGTGACTAGTTAATCAAGATATACTTGTCTGTGGGCAGGTATATGTCAATTTTCTTACTATGAATTCCTTTTTAATTTATTTTTGGATAAAATTTTTGCTGTAATTGTCATTATGAGGCTATAAATAAGCTCATTTATTCCTATTTTGGATTAATGCATGTTTAAAAATCCCGGGTTCTTGTTTTCTTATTAATTAAGGTAGTAAGGCTTGTCTACGTGCAAGGAGCTGGACAAATTAAGCTTTGAGATACATGGAAAGTATCTTCAATTCTGTAAAAGAAGAGCCCAAACATCTCACTATTAGCTTATAGGTATGTTGCATTAATGCTTCTACCACCTGTCTAAGCTATGTGGCTGACTGATTTGAAAAGAACTTCTACTGTAAATTTTAGTGTGTGTGTGTGTGTGTGAAGTTTATTTTTGGTGTGGATGTTTTTTTCACCTGTAGTTCTATGGGGATTATGCTCCTCAATAAGATAAAAATCAAATAAATTATAAAACTATCAATCTATTGTTGTTTGTAACTTCAACCATATTTAAAAAAAAAATGATTAGTTAATTTTCCAATGAGGGGAAAAGACTTATAAGATACAACCTAATTAAAGGAGTTCTTCTAAATCTTTTACAATTCAGACGTTTCCTACCCTTTCCCCTGTCCTTCAATTTTCCTCACTCTAAGTTCTCTATGCTTCCCATATGGCCTTTGACAAGCAAAGAGGGGGGGGGGGAAATACTATACAAAGGACTACCAAACAAGAAAGGAAGCTGATATATATATGTATAGAAATGGATTATGGCAGACAGAAAACTCTTTCATCCATCAACTGCTAAAAATGGGCGCATGCAGAGTCAGATTGACAGGCAAAGCAAAAGGGTGCCTCATGCTTGTACATAAGCTTTAATATTGCTCGTTCACCTAATTAATTAGGTTTGCAAAGGCACAGAAAACACCCGACCACATGTACCATACTCACCAATTAACTTGCGTAATAAATTTCTATAAATGAATATGAATCAACCAAACATTTCTACTTGAAGGAGTTATTATATATATATATATATATATATATATATATATATATATATATATATATATATATATATATATAAAGGAAGCGTAGATATATAGCAAAAGGCATTGGGTACCTGTAGACAACTGGAAATTTTGTTTAAAGAAAAGGAAGGGTCAAATGTGTTTGGATAGCTAAAATCCCACGAATTCCCAGACCCCAGCGCTGCATGGGCACATGACACCCTCTCTTTCTCTCCTGTGACCCTTCCTCACCACCAAACCCTATCTAACCTAAACTGTTCGATCTCTTTTCTTCACAATTTCCCATAATTTTAATCCTAGATTCGCTTACCTACCTCTGATCCCAAACATGTCACATGTTCTTTTCGTCTCTCCCCGGTAAGCGAGATCGATGTGGCTCTGAAATTAAATCCTTTGACTATACTGATAAATAAGGTTTAAGCTACTACTGCGCCCCAGAGGTTTGCCTATGGCCAATATACATGGGATAGTATAATTAAGCTCTCTCTCGTCTCCTGACCACCATTTGTGTTTTGCAAAACCTGAAAAACCAGCTAGCATGTACCGGTAGGGATTTGGATAGTTTAGTACAGAAGATGGCCAGATTATTGTTATTATTATTATATGCATTAATCAATTATGCACAGATCATAGTATCATCAGCCAGTCCCATACAAGCTAGCTTGAATCTCACACATTGCACAAGGAAACATCAACTACTAGATGACGTGTCTATAGTTAATGAATTGGGAGAGAGTTCCGGCATGCTTTGTGGACCATGCATGTAACAAGATTCCATACAAACACGTGGTTTATGATTATATATGCGAATTTATAAACCAATTACGGTCCCGTGGATTGTTGGTAAGCCTACCTCTTTTGGTTTGGCATTTTCCCCTTTGGTGCTATTAAGGTTCTAGAAGTACCCATTAAACCACCGGCGGTCGGTCTAGGACTAGAAAAACACAACAAGACCCTGATTTGTATTGTCAATTTTTCTAGGTTGTTGAGCACAGGACAGCACTGTTAATTCGTGCAAACCAAAAGGCACGAAACACACATGGTATATAGTGGACTAGCATACCCTGTCGTACCTTGTAACCGGTCTGATTAAGTGTTAAAAGAGTATGAAGATTTTATTTATTTATTATTATTAAATTCAATTAAATGATTTAATTTTTAAATTGGTCAATTCAATTGCTTGCTTGTAACTTAACTTGAGTTTTGAATTAAATTATACGAGACTTGATCTAAAATAAATTATTTAATTTAATAAATTTAAAAAAAAACTTGAATGATTAATAAAAATATGACATGATTTTAAAAAAAATTAAAACTATATTAAATTGGATCAACCTCAATTACCTTATGACTTGTATCATGCATTTTAATGGGTTTGATTACTATTTTTTATATAAATTTTTTTATTTAATTTTATAATAAAATTAGATATCTGTAAAATCGAGTATCAACCCTAAAAAAATATTTATTTGAGATTGTTATAATTCTATAGAAAATAAAAAAATAAACCATGAATTTTATTTCTTAGTCAATCCAATATTGGAGAAGAATGAAATAAAAAAAAAGCAATTAGAAAAATTAAAGGACCAAAAATTAAAAAGCAAACATATCAAATTTGATAAGTAAACTAGTTAAATCCGTGAATTAAGTAACTTGAGTCAACAAGTTAAACCCGTAAACCAGTAATGGACTCAAATTGGATTAATAACTTGTATCTTTTAAATTATGTTTTATTTAACTATATGATAAAAAAAAAACAATTACAAAATCAAACTTCAAATCAATACTTAGACCTTTTTTTAAGACTATGATAATTTCATAAAAGTAAAATAAAATAAATTATAAAATTTAATTTTCAATAAGTCTAATATTAAAGGATGAAATCAATAAAAATAATTTTTTTTAAATAGTGTTTTTTTGCTAAACATGTCAATAGGCCAATAAATGTTCTAAAACTTAATAACATGTTTTTGTTCAAGACTATTTTTTTAATTATATGATAAAGAGAAAAATAGACGATCATGTAATCGAGTTGAATTAATAAAAAAAAATTATCATTAAACTCGCAAAATTGAACAAATAGAGTTACCTTGCCAAACTTCAAAGTTTAATAACCTAGTTTTTTAAATTATTTTTTTATTAAACTTTTTTAAAAATAGACCATACCACTACACTGAAATATTTTTCTAATATTATTTGATATTGAAATATTATTTTGATATTACAGTAATTATATAAAAAATAAATTAAAATAAATTATTAACTTTAAATTTTTATAAACACAACATATAAAAACTAAAAAAAAACATAAAGAAAACAAGGAATTAAAGAAAAAAACCATGATAGCAATTCAAAGTGCTAATAGATGCGTGAAAACATTTTTTTTCCCAGCCTTTTAACTTTATACTTGTGTTTACTGTAGGTTTGGCTACATCCGTCGTCCTATCTATTCTCTACCTGCGTTAGGTAACAGAAAACCATCTCTAGCAGATGAGGTTTAAACTTAATTTGTGCACATGTCTAAAGTTTGAATTCGAACATTCTTTTTTTGAAAAGAAAAAAAGAAAAAGAAGAAAAAGAAAGCATATAACTTTCCATACACATGATTTACAAATTATTAATTTGTAATCACTAAAGCAGTTGATTAGTCTAGTCAGGGAGATTTAAAGGACATAAAATCCTTGAGCAAAATTATAAATAAGAGATTTTAAAATATTTAAGAAATATTCTATTATTATTATTCATGCATATGGCTTTGGATAATTTTTATTTTGTATTCAGAATTATTTTATCAAGTAGAGGTAATTTTTATTTCATAAAATATAATTAATAAATATACTTTATTTATTCTAAAAAGAATTTGTTAATTATTAATAAGTTTTTATGAAAATAAAAATAAAAAAAATAGAGAAGATAAAAAAACCAAAAAATTATGTTTATGTCATAGATTGTAAGATTTCAAATCTTTCTCCTGTATACTGATGTTTTTTTTATATTACCTGATTTAATTTGCTTTATTCAATGTAAGAGAGGTAGAGATATAATTTTGTATATCTAATTAATATAAGAATGGACCACTTGTTTATATTTAATGAGATATACAGATATTATAATTATCAGTCTAAGCCCGGAGTATGAAAAGCTTAATGTGGAATCACATTTTAGCTATACATTAAACCTAAAAATAATTAGGTTCAATTTATACGCTGAACCCAAGATGAATTGAGTCAACTTGTAACTGTATCTAAGAATGTTCAGGGATAAGCGCACTATAACCTAACATAGAGTTAGGGATGGACGTATTATAGCCCAATTGGAGTTAGGGGCGGATGCATCCCTGACCTAATATGAGGTTAGTTGTGGATACATTTTGACCTAACTTGGAGTTAGGCATGAAAGTGTTTAACTAAGTCTAGGGTTTAGTGCGGATATATCTTTACCCAATTTAGAGTTAGGTGCGAGTATATCATTATTCATATTAAATTAAATGTTAAAAAGACATAATTTTATTTTGGGTTATGATTTTTATGTGATGACATTTGAATAAAGGAAGGTTTTAGAAAACAATGACGCATCATTAACTATTATCAAATAACCCTCAGCTAGAATCATTTACAAGTTTAGTTTTATGCACGTATATTTTATATAATCACAGGATGTGGAATTTTGTATTATCTCATTGCTGGTGTAGGATTAGGTCATGTTTTTTTTTGTGTTTCAAAAATGTTTTTAAAAAAATTAGATTTTTTTTATTTTTTTTACTTTAAATTAATATTTTTTTAGTGTTCTCATATCATTTTAATGCACTAATATCAAAAATAATTTTTAAAAAATAATAAATATTATTTTCATATATTTATAAGTAAAAAACACTTTAAAATTTTTATAATTTTAATTATGATGTCAAAACATAAAAATGGTACTTCCAATTTTCAGTAACAAAGTGAATTTCTAAACTAAAATAGTGTTTGGGAGAGCGGTGCAAATTATGTTTTAAAAAAATTTAATTTTTTTGTATGTTTGGAATCATTTTAATGCCCTGATTTTAAAAATAATTTTTAAAAAATAAAAAAATATATTATTTTAATGCATTTCAGTATAAAAAATATTTTAAAAAACAACTATAACTACACTCTGAAGAAGCTTATTCTCCTGCATTAGAATTAAATTTACCATTTTTGCCAAACAAAAATAGATTATTTATACAGATGGTGCCTCCAATTAAATATTAATCGTTCCATTATATAATAAGGTCAATGTATACTTTTTTTCTGCTTTTTCTAAAACAATGGGATAACACAAAACAACACTCTCTTCTATTGGCCCCTTTTCGGGTCATGGGTGGATGTGTGAGATTTCATTAATTTCTGGGAAAAGATTCAGCATTTACATTGTACTTTGTTCGGCAGGTCAAGTTAGGTGAGGTAGGGTCCACTGAAACTAAGAGGAACTCTCCACTAAAATCATGTGAAAGCAAGTCAAATATCCGGATCAGGAGAAAAATATAAAAAAAAACCTTTCAAGGCGACACTTTTATCCAATTGTTAGCTGGTTAAATGGTACCCTCTTGTAAAGTTTTCAAGTATAATAATTAAAAATATATTAAAATAATAATAATTTTTTAAAAATATATAACAATTTAAAAATAAAAAAATAATTTAAAATAATATTTTTAATTTTTTTAGAAATATTTATAAAGCATAAAAAGAACAAATACTTGGAAAGTTCTAAGTATTTGTGTTACAGCATAAATATTGACCAAAACAAAAGTCAATCCATAGTTTAAGAAATTTTTAATCCAATGGAAATTGGAAACTAATATTTTCTTCTTTAGTGTCTTATTCAATATACAGGCAATGACTAAAGCCGTCATAGGAAAAGGGCTGCTAGATCGATTTCTCTCTCGTTTTTCTTATGAACAAAGCCTATAAAAAATGAAAAACGTTGCGTGCTTTGACCTAAAAATATTTCCAGCTTTATATTAATTAGTAATTAATTTATATGATCAGAAATACTTTGTGGATTCTTTTTTTTATATATATATATATATATTCAAAGTAATATGTAATGTGAGTAAAACGTGGTAAAAATATGATTGTGGTTATTTTTTAAAATATATTTTTATTTTTTAAAAATTATTTTTAAGGTTAATATATTAAAATAGATTAATAATATTAAAAATATATTAATTTAAAATAAAAAAAAATTAAAAATTTTTAAAAATATTTTTCAAAGGAAATACCAAACTTTCTAAAATGATGAATTAAAAATAAGTGTTATATGAGTTAATTTAGTATGAAGAGAATGTTGTTTTTTTAATTAATTTATAATATTAAATTTTTACAAGTATACATATAATATAAGAAATATAACAATGTAAAAGTTGGTTTATTATGATCATAGAATATTTGAATTAAATGATTAAACTTAGGAGGATCACAAAATCAAAGATACCATACAGGATGATTTGCTCCTGCATCCCCTTGTACTCTTTTTACCATATAAAATATGATGAAGAAGATTTTAATTTAATTTATATTTCATCATGGATTTGAAAATTAAAAAAACCTAAAAATAAAAAAAAAATATGGATTGGGGAAGATGTAGAAATTGTAGAAGAAAATACAAAAATTATAAAAACACTTTGGATACTAAATTAACTGTAATAACAAATTTGTAATATCTCAAAGTATTTATATTGATTGAGATGAACTCTTGATCAATATATAAAATATTATCAATAATATGTAAGATGTATTTTTTTTTTCTAAAGAATAGCAAAATATTACAGTACTCAAATGTTAAAAGGATAGAATAAATTTTTACTACCGGTTCTGAAATTTTTCCATAAATTTGTTAAATAAATTTTAAAAAATAAAAGATATTATTTAATACATTTATAAAAAAAAATTTAAAAAATAACTTCTTCAATCAATTATAGAATCCCAAAAAAGCTTTGCGCCATTTGCAGAGTACAATTATTTTGTTTCTTTCTTTACATGCCACGATAGGTAGGGAGCTTAACATCATCTTCTTTAATTGCCTTTATGATTACAGGGTCAGGTGAAGAAGTTGAAAATGGCGAGTACCTAAACAAAACCATTTACTTCACACATCTAACCAGAAAAGGAAAGAAAAATTAAATCTACCATTAACTTTAATTTACTTCCAACAATAATATCTACGATTCTGGCAATCCCTGCACGATTCCCATGTTGCACCCCCAGATTGCCAGCACAAACAAACAGGCCGAGTTGACACACTACCAAATAATTGGCAAGAAGAAACTGGTTGTTGTAGTCTGGACTCTGCCGAGTTGGAAGAAGTATGAGTTGACTCTCCTTTGGTTGTTGGAGCCAGCCCAATAGTTAAGTCCAAGTTGATATCTTGATCATGATGACTCTCCATCTTTTGTTGTTGTTCTTCATCAGTTGTCGTGCTACAGCTTGTGCAGTTGTTTTCTTCAAGAGAAGCGGCCTCTATTTTCTTGGGTTTGAAACTTGAGTACAGACTGCTAAGAAAGTCATTGCTTTTGGTGGAGTTGTGTTTTGAATCAAGTTGGCTTTTTAAGATACTGATTTCAGCTAGTGATTGAGGTGGGGTGTTTTTAAAGTTTAACTGGGTGGTTTTGGTGGTGGAAGTAGCGGTGGTTGTGGTGGTGGTTTTCTCATTGAGAGGTCTGTGTGTTTGTGGGTCAATGCCACGGCTAATTAGCTTTCTTTTGATATGCGTGTTCCAGTAGTTCTTTATCTCATTATCCGTTCGTCCTGGTAATTTCCCAGCGATTAAGGACCATCTGCAAGTAATAAAATGATTAATCAACAAACTCCCCTATTTAATTACCACTAGCAAGAAAGAAAGCTTGCTCATTTTGAATGAAATCCATAAAAATATTCATGCTTTTTGTTCATTTCTTAAGGACAAAATGACCTTACTTGTTTCCTAGCAAACCATGGAGCTTAATAATAATCTCATCTTCTTCTTCAGTGAAATTCCCTCTTTTAAGGTCAGGCCTCAAGTAGTTTATCCACCTCAATCTACAGCTCTTCCCGCATCTAAGCAATCCTGTGCAAACAAAAACACTCAAAAAAATTAGAAAAGCTAAAGAGAGAAACAGAGAAACATTAGATATAGAAGAACAACTCGTTAATTTCTCCTTACCAGCGGCTTTTGGGAGAGAGCGCCAACAACCTTCACCATGGACCCTGATGTAGTCTATTAGGCGCTCGTCTTCCTCCTTGGTCCAGGCACCTTTGTTGGTGTGTGCTTTTTCGCAACAAGGAGAGCGACCCATGAATAGTACCAGCAGTATTAATCTTTCTGATCGTCTTCGAAATCGAAATACTGGGTTAAGAATGGGATATTGAGAGAAACAAGAAAGTAGCTAGCAGCTAGGTTTATCTTAGCCAAATAAATAAATGGTGTGTATGTATTCTTTCGCTTGTTTTTACCCTTTTGAAACGAGATAACAAGTAGGACGTAATAATTGCTTGATTGAAAAGACAGAGAGCCAAATTTTTGACAAGAAGAGACAGGCAGGGGGGAGAGTTTGGCTGATGCTTGGAAGGAGCAGGGGGGGGAGGATTTATATGTAGAAGAGGGATGGGATGGGAGAGAAACAAGGGAAGAACCAGTAGACTCGATCGATGAGACAAGAGAGAGGTGGTGCGGTGGGATTTGACCAAGTAGGTAAGGGAAAGACAGGTGGTTACAGACAGGGGCTGGATTTGGTAGGTAGCTCCACTTCAACGTCAGATTTGGTCTCTTTTAGGTTTCGTTGTAGCAAGAAGAGCTCCTCGCTCTTTCCTCTCTTTCAAATCGAGTTGTTTGCACAATTCAAACTCAAAATGCTTCTACACACACTATGCTATGATTTATACGTATGTTATTTTGACCTTGTGGGGTTTTTCTACAGACCTTGTTTCCCATTTCTGCTTATGTTGAATTCAACCTTACTAATTGGAGTTTAGGCCAAAGTATTTTCTAAATTAATACAGTTGATAAAACATTTCTGACATGTAAATAGAAGTTGCATAAATACTATGTTCGCGACCTATTAAGATACACATGTAATATTTGTGCATTCACTAGTCATGCATGAGCTATCTATAATAATACTTTGTCTATAATAATACTAGTTGTTTATTTGTCTCCGCACTTTCAGCACCTGGCCTAAAACACACAAAATTTCAAAGATAACAAAATCATAAAAATAATAGCTTAAGCCAAGAAGAAAAGTTTTTGATTACAATAAACTTAACACAATCATTTAAAAAAATTCACCTAATCTCACAGCAAGTAATTTCATAATTAAAGAGATTTAATTGCAACACCAAAATAATTCATTACAAATTAAACTTCATGGTTACATAATTAAACTACATCTAACAAATTAACTTGTTGATATATCTAACAAATTAACTTGTTGATATATCTATACTGTTAAAACCACGAGTATTTTGTCATCATGCATGATAAATAACTTCATCCTCTTTTATTACATCTTCCAAATGTTCAACATCCACAATCTCGTTAAATGAAGAATAGCACTATAAGAACCAAGTATTAAAAGTATCGCACACAACATCCTCGGTAATATCATGAAGTACAATTGCAACTCTCTAACACTTGCGTATTAAAAAAATAACCTGATATATAAGAAAAAAATATCATTAATTATAAGATATAAATAAAAATTCTATTACATGTTAAAAAAATTAATCCATACATACTAATTTATTATATCTTGGTACACAAAGCTCATAATTATTTGGATTACATGTTGGCTGATGTATAATATCATGTGACGTCTCATAACACACTCCCATGATGGTGTCATGAATTACCTTGTTATCCATTTTATCTCGATGATTAACAACATGCATGCCATTAAATGTGTCAACATCATCGAAGATGTGTTAATGTAGTCTAAAGTGATGCATTATCTAATTAAGATAATGCACCTCAACAATATTAAAATAGTGGATAGGGACCAACATTTGATTTCTCCAAGCATCATGACAATTGATGTGAAAATTCTTCTATGACCATAGCTTTATATTCATAATAAAAAAATATTAGTAAATAAAAATATTTTATAAAACATAATATCAAACTATACCATTATTGTTATTGATAATTGTACCACCACAATAATATAATATTCTGACTATAAAAGACATAGTATATCAAAATTAAAACAAAACACAATGATAACTTATCAATATAACAAATTAATTAAGTTGCATTAAAAAATTCTAAACTAATAAAACTATAAATTAAACCCTAAAACCCTGACACTAATACAATCAACGTGACATAATTCATTGATTTTTATCTTTAAATAAGATAATTTATACACTTAAATAATTTTATATTTAATTAATCTCAAATTTTAGTTAATTTAAGCAAAATCAATAAAAAAGCCTAAACCAAACCCTAACCCTAAAAAATCCACAAATTAGCCAAGCAAATAACAAATTAATATATAGGGAAAATGAATACACCTCAAATAATTATATAGAGCTCTTATAGGTGCTGCTGGAAAAGATCAATAGTTGTCGTAAATGAATATTTAGAGAGAGAATCGCTAATGAAGAGAAAGAAAGAGAAACAAAAAAACTTAGTTTTGTCACAATAATAGAAGAGACAAGGTTTTTTTTATGGTGGATAGAGAGAATAGATAGCCTTTAAATTGCAAAACACCTTCTCTCTCTTTTTTTTAACAATATTATTGGTATATACATGAGTTTTGATTTTAGACAACTATCTTATTATAAATAAACTCTTTTAGGGTTTTACCATAATAAATCAACTTTAACAATATACTAGATTAGACCAAGTAAATTATCATTCTTTTCATAACAAAGATGATAAAGAGCTCAAAACCTGGATTGTGCATTGAGTTTTTTTTTTTTTTTTTAATAGCATGGATTCAAAAAGGTTTTGATGAACTTGCATAACTCAAATAATATTTGGAGAAATAACATAGGTTAATGGATTATGTAATTGTGAACAACACAATTTATAGATTATTATGTTGTTTCTATTCACGCAACCCAAATCTTTTAAGGATAAATTAGTTTGAGCATCTTTTAGTTTTTTTTTTTTCAATTAATTTTATATCCTCAAGAGTTAACGTCGTAAAAAATTCAATAAAAAATATGTATTTATTTATAAATTTAGCATTATATTTGATATAATGACTAAAGAGCCTATTTTTTTCAAAACACAATCTTGTATGTAATAAAAATAAAAAAAAAATCAATAAACCCAACCCCTATTATTTTTCTTCTTCTTCCCCTCTATTTCTTACAAAGTCATTGACAAGTTTTTTATTCCATTTCCTATATTTTTTCTTAACTAACTCTAAGACCTTGTTTGTTTTATGAGAAGTGGTTTTTTATAGTTTCTTGAAAACTACTTTCTAAACTTTTTTATATTTATTTGTCACTAGAAAAGTTAGTAACTGGAAAACACTTTCAGTTAAAAAAAAATTAATTTGGTTTTTAGAAAAATATTTTTCTTTTATTTTGGGTGGAAAACATTTTTCAGAAGTTGTAAAAAATTTAAAAATATCATATTATTTACTGATTATATTAAATTTAGTTTTTAAATTTTTGATTGCTATATATTTTGTTTTGAATATTTTTTCTTTTCAATTTCATCTCTTAGAATTTTATTTAATTTGATTTTTATATCAAGTTTGATTCTTATTTTTATGATTCTTATTTGCTTTTCTCTTATTATTTTTTTAATTGAAATTTTTTATCCATTAGATTTGGTCCTCTTCTTTTAATTATTATTTATTTTATTTAAAATAATTTATAAAATCATATTTTTTAAAAAAATTTCATCATCTTTCAAATTTTTTATCTCTTAAATTTAATTTTTATTATTTTGATTGTTATTTATTTTATTTGAGATAATTTATGAAATTAGATTTTTTTTTCAATTTTATTCTCATTCAACTTTTATATTGGTAAAAGTTTTTCCTTATTATTTTAATAAGCTTGAAAAAATATTAACAATTTATTTTATAACTTATTTTTCAAGATATAATAAAATACTAGAAAGTAATTTTTAATTTATTTTTATAATATTATCAAATATTAAAAAATAAATTATTTTTTATAAATTTATTTTTTATAAAAATCATTTTATATATAAAAAAATTCAATAAAGAAACATGATCTAAAACTCGATCATCTTTGTATTCCTTGAGAGATAGTGAATACCAAAGCTAGTAAAACGATATATGCTAAAACATGATGACTTTGCCTGTTTTCCCATGACAAAAGAATCCCCACAATGGAATGGAAAAGATTAGGACATAGCACAAGGCCAAGGTAAGAATTGAGTGGTTTGAATTTTGGAGCATAAATTTTGTTACAGAAATGAAATGAAATGATTATTATTGGGTTGTTATGAAGTGAAGGTTTTGATTAGTAGTTGGGTATGCTATTATTCTTAGCAGGTAAAATAACTCGTATTTTTTAAAGTGTTTTTTATATAAATATATATTATAATAATTTATTTTTATTTTTTTAAAATTATTTTTAATATCAACATATCAAAATAATATTAAAACATCAAAAAATAATTAATTTAAAGTAAAGAACAAATAAAAAATAAATGTTTTTAAAAATATTTTTAAAATGCAAAAACAAACATATCTTCAAAAATATAATTATTATCACATTATTATCACAAGCTGTGAATTCAAAAAAAAAAAATAAAGTTGTATGACTATGAGTTGAAAGTAATATATATAAGGCCATTATTGTTTTTTTTTTCTTATCAAAATTTACTTCGCAAGTTGTAAGTTGTAATATTTAAAAACTCGATTGTAAAGTTAAAAAAAGACCACAATATATGATGCTTTGAGTAATTCATAAGTTGCGATGTTCCCGCTAACATAACATGCATATTTTTTGATGTTGTAGTATTCTCAACAACAAAACCTAAAAATTAAACAATTATGAAGGCTAAGCTATCCTCGTAGCACAACTTTCATTATATATATATATATATATATATAAAAGATTGTGTTATAAGCAACATCACATACTTGTGCCATTTTTTCAAATATTTTTGGAGCTATACTCATTTGTTAGTTAAAAGGTTTTCGGCTCAAAAATATGAGTGTATATTTTTACGTTAAACTTGTTATTTTTTAAATTACTTTTCCTTTAAAAGAAATTTTAATTTTAATATTTAATATTTTTTTAAATATTTTTAGATAATCTTAATGTGTTGATGGAAAAAATAAAAAATATTATTTTAATATATTTTTAATTGAAAATATTTTAAAAAATACCTTGAATCACAGTATTAAACGCATACTTAAGTCGGTTTGGGCCGCATAATCGCAACACATCCATACTCGACTGGAGAGCAAAAGTTGCGAGCTTCATAAATGTCTCATCACTTCAGTCGCTAAATGCCTAGGTCATGGGTTAAGTCAAGGCTTTTGCTTACTTGCGTTTTCCTTTCTTTTCTTTTTTGATGGCCTTTTCTTCCATATCGGACACGCTCCATCTCATAAAGACCACAAGTGCCTGGCCTTGATGCTGATGAGAGAGCCCAGTTGTCAAGAACAGCTCTACTCGTCTATTTGGCCATGGCTCCTTGAAGAAAACATCCACTGTGTAGAGGGCAGCTTACATGGTTTGCTTGTCAAGGGGGATCAGGAGCCAACCCTAGGAATTTTGCAACCAGGTGCTGCCAACCGTGCTTTATAAATGACTTTTACATGGTCCTTCACGTGCTCAAATCCTGGAATATGCTCTAGTGCTTGTAATTCTTTCTTCTTTTTTATGTCCTGATCCAATGGGCTGCCCCTTGGAATTCTCATCCATGCCTAAAGTAAAGCAAGCAATAGTCGGGGAGAAACATGTACAGATGAACAAAATTTTACCTGTCTAGAAGAGGATTTCCAAAACTGATTACTAATATGTTGCTGGCTGGTGTAAAGCCACTCACAAATGGTTGAAATTAAACATGGAAACTGAAAACATAAGAGGTGTCACAGTAAATGATAGGCTTACAAGTGCAATATGACGAAACTGGAAATCAAATAAATCCTTCATGTACAAGCATGCCTAAAGAATGCTTTTATGTGACATAACATTACACATGTAAACATTAAAAACAATATAAAACTGGCGAGTCAAAGGCCAATGTTAATAAAGGGAGGAAAGAAACAGACAATCGGAGAAGCCATTCCAACAAGAAAAGGGAAAGCAAAATTGCTGGCCTCAGTTGTTTGTGTTTCTCAACATATAGTGCAGACGCTATTTTACCATTAAAGGGATTACTGGTTGAAGAACAAGTGGTTGATATATTTGAACTCTAAACCTCTATATGGATGTAAAACAAGCAAAACTGGTCTGACAACTATATTTCATGTTCCTAGATGTAAGAATGGAGCCAGATGGAAGATAGATTTCTTTCCATTCCACATGGCCAGATCACCGTGTATTTTAGGTAGAATGTTAACCCTTTTAGTGATAACAGAGAGTACCTAAGAAACTGTTCCCTGTAAATGAAGCCTAAATTATCTTGCAAAAGAACCTTGTTCCAATGGCAATGACCATACACCAAGAGTAAAACCCTGCATTTTGGGACTGAGCAGAATGATAATAGCATCAATGTTACAAAAAATCTAACATCTAAACTTTGCTTTAGATGCACCAAGAAAGACAAAAAGTAAAATGAAGATAAGAGTAAATGACTACAAACAATTTTTGTAAAATGCGAAGTTGCAAACACAAAAGAACCCAAAAAATCAATTATACGGATGATTGATGTTTAAAAAAGTACAAGTTATAAATAACTAATTAACATTTCAACACTGATATGTATATGAAATTTTCAGAAACTAAAAATGTAACCAGGAATGATATAGTAAGTATACCAACCAACTGTATAATAAATACATTGAATATCATGGATGCATCATACCCGTTTTCCACCAGTCCAGAATCAATGATTTCTTAATAGCAGAAGCATTTGCAAGAGGATCACCACAAATGACTTCAAACACTTGTTGCCTCAATAACCCACGATACAGACATGTAAGTTATGGCCATCATCATCACATAACCTACAACCTGGGAGTGAACGTACCTCAATAACAGGCCTCTTGTCAAGCATGTCCTATGCCTACAGATTCCAAACCTTTTAACTCATTGCTATTGGAACATGGATGAAAAATCATTTTAGTTTGTCCAGTCTTACCCATTCTTGCACTGTATTCTCTCCCTGCATCTTCAAGAGTTTTCTGTTGTGATGCCAGTGCACTTTCAGGGAATGCAACCATGTTTATCCATGGCTTGTGCATAATCCTCTATTAGTAGAAGAATAAAGCTTCTAATGCATTGACAGGACACTAAACGTTGTACTTATAGAGCATGACTATGGATGTTTTTGTTCCAATTAAAGTGATAAGATGAAGCCCACCTCCCCCTCTTCATCTCAGATCATTTGTGCACACAAAAATCATGAGCTGCAGGTCCACAGCTCAACAAAAGGGATTTTTTTGACAGCAGAAATAGCTAAAGATGGTAAGGGGATTAAGACAAAAATGAAGAAAAATCAAACATGGGAATTCACAAGCTTGGGATGAATGCAGAAATCTAACATAAAGCAATAACCTCTACCACTCACCCTCTAACCAGTCAGCAGAAGTCCAAGTTGAAGCCATTTAGGATCAGATTTTGACTGTCACAGGTTCATTTGCTTAATGAACAATTCATTCCTTCCAGATTGATAATCACACAAACCAACTGGTGACTGTCCAGCTGAAATAGATCCACATCTTAAGCAGCTAGATCAATAAATCTTTATAATTCTAAAATATATATGATGCAATAGAACTATCCAAGTTAATTATTTTGTAAACTCACAGATCGTGAAAACTCTGATCTTGAAAACATGTTAGCATCTACCATATGTCTTCTGCTCAAACTTCGCAGTCTCTGGCACTAACTTCAACACTCACATCAAACATTAGTATTATTAACTACAAAAGTTGGACCTTATAGGTGAAGTGACTAATAGGAAAAGAACCAAATAATCTATAAAAAGAGTTGTTAGGCAGAGCATATCCTACAAGTTCTACACAGTTATGATAATTCATTAGCTTCAGCCAGTAAGCTTGTATCCAGTTTGCAACCATTCACACTGAATATACTTCAATTGTAAACCAATTCATGCGTATTCAACAGACAAACACGTTCCCGTAGAAAATCCACTAAACCCTTTCCTTAACCCCACAATTAGATTGTCCTAAAACCAATACACTCTGCTTTGTTTGAACAGATGAACACATAAACCACACATTCTTGCTTAAAAAAGTCTCATCGTCTGGTCGAAAAATATAAACCTTTAGAGCTGGTGATCATACTGGCATGACAGTGTTTTTGCATTAAGAAACATTAGCTTCACCATCCATAAAACAAGCGAGGTAAAAACATAACAAGCCACAGATTTGAAATACAATATGCTAGCCAAAAACATGTGATTATCTCAATATAAAAAAAATGAATGAAAATTCAAGTGAATAATCACAATCCATTTATTCCTCGTAGAAATTTACAACATACCCTCAACACATCTTCATGTCGCATGATCAAATAATTAGCTTTAATCCGATTATCCCTCGTCGGTGACAAAGTTAAATCTCAAAGTTCTCTCCTTTTCTTTTGTTAAATAAAAAATAAAATAAAAAAAATCTCACTTTTCTTTCTCATGAGACTCTGATTTTTCAGCTGCAGCAGCAGCTTCCTCCTCCTTTTCCTTCTCCAACTGCTTAACAGCCTCTTGTTCTGCAGCCTTCTCAGCCTTTAAAATGGGCTCATAATAATCAGCATGAGCCTCCATACACAACTTCAACGCGCTAGTAACTTCAAAACATTTTTCCACAATATCTTCATTCTTTTCCTCCGCTTGCTTAATACAATCTTCCCATGCTATGAACGCATCTTTGCAACCTCCTCCTTTCATGAACAAACAGAACCCACACTCTCCTTCCTCTTCCTCGTCCTCTTCCTCCTCTTTTTGATTTTCACTCATGGGTGCGTTTGTTTGGTCTGTTTCTTCAAGGGTTTTTGTTGAAGTGAATGGCTCTGTGGCTTCTTTTGATTCTGGATCATCAAAAGAGGGTTTCGGCTCTTCTTGGGTTTCAGGATCTGAAGAGGACATGTTGGGTTTTGAGAATTGGTAATGAGGAGGGTTGATGCTTTCCTTGCTCAATTGGAAAGAAAAAGGGTAACTCCAATGCCTGCTTAAAACCTCCTAAAAACCCTTTGCCCCCAAAGAGGGGATGGTCATCTTGGTTTATTTGAACGACATGTCACGTATTCAAACTGCTTGTTGAAATCCATGGATGACATGTATTCATACTGCTAGTTGATATGTTACCTTACCGCACTAAAAAAGTTGAGAAAGCCAATGGAGCTTCAATTTATTTATTTATTCATTTTTAATTCATAGTCTCCTTTTTCCTTTTAATTTTTAATTTTATCCTCACGGTTTTTTTTTAACAATTATCTGGTTATTTTTGAATCAATTAAATTTGATTATATTGAAGTAACTCTTATAATAATTTAATTTTAAATTTAAGTTAAACAAAAAATAGGTTTAAAACCTTTTTATATTAAATTCATTATGTTTTAGTTAATTTTATTCTCAGATTTTTTTTATTATTCAATTAGATTATTTATAAATGGATTAAGTTGACTGAGTTATATATTTAATTTTAAATACAGGCTAAATAAAAAGTTAAAAGTTAAAAATTAATTTATCAAGTTAAGTTTAATAATAACATCTAATAATTCTCATTTTTTTGTTGTTATGTTTGTTTCTTGTAGTAAACAATTATATCGACTCGTGTTTTTACACTCTTCACTAAATGGTGGTAGGTTGGAAAGGGGTCCACCTAGGTTAATGGTTCTATGAACCCAGCAAAAGACATGGAGTCACTACCTAGGTTAATGTTCTAAAAGCTGGTAACTAGTCTGCCAAGACCTGAATATGAGGTTGGTTATGTATAAAGAATATGAACTCAATTAATTATACTCATCCAATATCTGTTCTAAAAGCCAACTGCAGTGTACTCATTAATCATAGAAAAATTCTCTGGTTTTAATGCTAATCAAGGAACAATGGTTAAAAAAATATATAAAAGCCCCTTTCTTAGTAAAATGATGTCCTCAAGTCTTAATAGCATATACAAATGCTATCCATCCATGTGTAATTATTTTCAAGTACAAACAGAAGATAAATAAAAAAGAAATCAATTATAAAATTATCAAAATGCCCTTAATCAAGCTGAGAAATCTCGAAAATTGCCTCTAGACTGCGCTTTAGCTCATGCACCACTGCAGCTGATGGTCCAACGACAACTCCAGTAAGATCTCGGCGACCCAAGGAGTCCACTAGATAGATCTCGACCTTGCCCTTCACCTGATGTTGGCCGTGAGTCTCCTAACCAACCAGCTGTGAGAGAGATCGGCGGCGACAAAGCTTCAGTTTAGCCATTAATTAATTTTCTTGCTTTTTTAGGTCATTAACAATAAATTTAACGATATTGTCTGGTCGAGCCTTGGTCAGGGAGAGGCATCGCACCTTTCTGCAATGGCTCGACATTGAATGATGTCTGGACGGAGGAGATACAGCTAACAGGTGCAGCGGTTGTACGTGCAATTAGACTAGCTATTGTTAATTAATCTTTTTTACGCAGAGACTGAATCAGTTGTGCATATATAGGATCAATTCTTTTAATGGGATTGGATCACTCCTCAATCAAATATTAAGTGAATCATTTATAATTAAACCTATATGTTCACAAAAATGATTTTAAGATTTGAATTGAAGGGAGGGTTTGACACAGCTTTTGTTTATTTTTTTTGTGTTTTTTTAAAAATATTAAAATACTTTTTTTGTGCATTGTTTTTGATAATTTTAATGTATTCATGTTAAAAAGAAAAAGATATTATTTTAATATATTTTTAAACAAATTATTTTAATAAACACAATCGCCACAATCCCAAACATCATAGTAGTAATTTATTTATTAAACTATACTTTCAAAGTCAAGGTAAATATTGTAGTTTAATTTATTGTGCATTGTTTTAAATCTGTATTTATCGAAATTCTACACTTTATGAAGATTTCCTCCCGTCGAAGATACACAGACGACGACATGGAATGCCGTTTTACTTTAAATTATTCATCCAATCTCATTAGTTAGCTTTTGGCACCGATGTGGAACCTCTCTGATCTGTCCCCACTCCTCTATGATCTCTACATAGAAAGGAAATTGCCACACCATACAAATCATGCATGATCACCGAGAACAAAACACTTTAGCTTTCACAATATTCAGCTATTTTTTGTTTTGGTTTCCCTTCCATGCTTGTATGCATTAGTGTCCTCTTTGACTAAATGCATGCTACACCTCCATTGTTTTGGTAAATAATAAGGGCTCAGGTACATATATCTCCATTGACCAGTACTTCGCATTACAGATTACTTCAAAGAAACATCCACAAATCTAAACAAATTTAAGATCATTTGCATAATTTATGTTATTTTAGCCCTCCTTCCATGCCCATGAATCAGATCTTACTCACTAAAATTAAGATGCTTTATATCATGCTAACAGTAGTGGTAGTAATTAAGATACTATCAAGTTTTAAAGAGGGCAAGAAAGAAATTGAAGATCAGAGTGGAACAATAATAATTACTAGATTAATTATCAATTATTACTAGACTCCAACAGGCGGAGGAGGAGGAGGGGCCTCGGCAGACGCCTGTGGAACACCATCTCTACGGCGGTGGGCATTCTTGTTATTATGCATCCAAACCTTAAGCACATTTCTTTTGACATCAATTTCATTGCAAAACTGATTAAGAGCCATATCATCGTGTTTCTATATTCTCCACCCTATCTTTTCAGCAAACTCCAGCATTCTCTCCTTTTGCTCCTGCGTGAACTTTGTCCTAAACCTCTTATTATTGCTGCCAGCATTCTTCACCATAAACCCTTTCCCTTCACCTCTCTCAGGAGTCTCTGAGCGTCGATCATGATCAAGATCATCAAGGTCGTCGTCGTCATCCTCATGAGGACGTGAAATGAAATCATGAACTGGCTTCATGTTTATATCAGTGGGCGCACCGTACAAGAGAAACTGTTGTGTTTGTGGTGGTGGAGACAGGAGGAGTTTTTGCTGGTGCTGTCTTTTGGTATTACCTTGTCTTCTATGGAAGTTGCGGTGGCAACCACAGGCAGCACAAGTGAGCCAATCACGGGTGCCTTCATCACCACGTGGCATGAACTCTCCACAACCGTCATTGGCATGGCCACCAATAGAAGCAGCATGGTTTCTCAAGCACTCTTTGTACTTGACACTGCTAATGCTGTAAGGATCTTTAGTTGTTTTCGAGTTTGAGTTCATGGTGGTGATTGGTAATTTGGTTTGAAGTGCCATGTCAATATCCTGGTCATGTTCAGTTTCAGATTTGTGCTGCTGCTGCTGTTGTCGATGATAGGGTACAACACTTGTGTCCATTTTGGAAAGAGAAAGAGTAGCAGTAGTGTCTTTCTGTCTGTGTTTTTGTTGCGTTAAGGAGATGGGATTGTGGAGTTCATGCTGAAGGCTGGGTTTAGGAGAAGCAGAGGGCTTAAGAGAACTGTTGAAGGTTTTTTGTCAACTTGTAATAATAATAGCTGTGGTAAAAAGCGTGAAATGAATTTAAGGCATTCATGACCAGAGAGTGAGCGAGAGAGAGGACGCGCAGAAGGGCGTCATAAATTCAAGTGACTCATATGTGGCAGTTAAAAATAATTAACAAAATATATAGGCCTTGGCCGCTTTACTACAGCAGAAGGCATAAATTATTAATTATTATTATTATTATAGTGAAATTAGAATTTTGTTCTTCAGGGAAAAAAAAATTGGTGTGTTGTCGGGATCTTTTGATTTATTCCACTGGTATATTGGTTATTAAAATATTATTATGGAATATTTAAATCTTTTTTTTCATAATAAAAATACACCTTTCACTCACATAATCAACAAAATTTGAAGTTATTGACTAAATTTTTTTTATTTATCATAAATTTTTAAACCATAAAAATACTTTTTTACTCCATAATAAAAAAAATACTGGCTTGCAGAATAACAGTTTTTTTTATACAATTAAAATACATATTAACTTTAGAAAAGATAAAATATAAAATTTGTATTCGGTGGTTTTTGTTACTTTCATACATGTTTTTTTTTATAATTATTAGGGTTATTAGAATATTTTGTTATTTTCATGTTGATTTTTTAATATTTCGATAAAAAAATTGTTAGCGCGTACTAGTAAATAAATAATATTTTTATTATTTATATATTATATTTAATATTATCTAATAATTAAATTTAACTTTTTATTACCTATTTATATATAACTTTATATTTTTTTTATATGGTCTAACTTGTGATGATATATTAAAAGAAAAAAAATAATCAAGAACATTAAATTCTCAAAACAATCATCCCATAATTAATTCATTAATTTATGCAAATTGCATGCTTTATCTTTTTTAAATATCAATTTATTCAAATAACCTACCCTTTCTGATTTCTTTAATAAATTGAATGCTTCCTTTTGCATATTTTCTTTTCAATTAACAATGATTTCTTCATCAAATAAACAATCAACCCCTTTATTACATCACTACAAGTATTAAAGAAGTAAAATTCACTCTAATTTCTAAAAAAAAATTAAATTTTTAAAACATTAGAATTCACATTTATCAAATAAAGTTAGGATTATTCATCTAAACTATTACTAACGTGTTTGGTTATCATAATTTCAATATAATTTACAACCATAACACAAATTCATAAAACCTTTCTTCTTGACTCTCCATAGACCGATCCAAAATTTTGCTACAGCAGCCGATATATATAAGGCCTGAATCAGGGGCCAATACAGGTCAACTCATTATTCTCCACTCAACCTCCGACTCCAATTTCTTTTTAATATATAAAATTATATGTAATTGATTTTATAATTAAATTAATAATATAAAATATATTCTTTAATGTATAAGAGAGGACCCCACAAAATAACAACCCCACATAAAATTTACCTACTAAAACACTATCACACACAGGGTAAAAAAATATTAAATTAGAATATGAGAATATGGTTATAATTATTTAAAAAGAAAATTATATTAAAATTATTTTTTTATATTTTTAAAATTATTTTTAAAATTAGCACATTACACTAATATAAAATATTATAAAAATTACAAAAAAATAATTTTTTTTGATAAAACCGCATTCCTACATATTCTCTTAATGCTTATGGGATATTAATGATATGAAGATGTCTGATTAGTTTTAATTGCATCTTAAACTTGTTTAAAAGTATATATGCTTATATAGGCTGCATACAAAAATTAAAATTATTAAAGAGGATTTTTTTTTTCTTAAATAACACATGTAAAGTAAAGCTTTTGCCACGTAAAATTCAGTGTTTAAATCTAATGTTTTTTTTTGTTTTTTTCTTACAATAGTCGAACACTTGATTTATAATATTTTATATGATTTAGGAAATATTTTATATTCATAGAATAAGTACTCCTACTATTATTTTTTAGACCAAGAGTACGAAAAACAAAATAGATAGTGAAAAATGATGGGAAAGAAGTAAAAAAATAAGAAGAGAAGATATAGAAACAATGCCAGGGCCCATGGAATGCTAGCCCGGCCCTTTTCAAACCCAATTTGGGCGAATTCCAGACTCCTCCTTGATCGGTGAACTTTCTAGTAAATTATATATATAATTTACTAGAAAGTTCATCGATCAAGGAGGTAGCCGCCAGATAATCCTCGAAAGTACCAGGTGTCTCCTACACTTCCTATAGGATAATCCTCGACAGTACCAGGTGTCTCCTACACTTCCTATAAGTACCAAACCTATCTCTCGCAGCTCTTCATAGAGAACGACAAGCAAGTTCAAGTCAAAGCATTTTCTTGATAAGCTATCAATTTAAGCGAGCGACGAGCGACGAGCGACGCAGCTTCTCGTATACAACCCTGTAAAGGATGGCATTGATCCCAAGCTTCTTCGACAACAGACGAGGCACCATCTTTGATCCGTTCACTTGGGAACCCTTCAAGGACTTCCTTTTCCCTTCATCCTCGCTACTCTCTCATGACAATTCAGCCTTTGTTAGCACGCGCATCGATTGGAAAGAGACCCCAGAAGCCCATGTCTATAAGGCCGATCTTCCCGGTCTTAAGAAGGAGGAGGTGAAGGTGGAGATTGAGGATGACAGGGTGCTTCAGATCAGCGGGGAGAGGAACGTGGAGAAGGAGGACAAGAATGACACATGGCACCGTGTCGAGCGTAGCAGCGGTAAGTTCTTGAGGAGGTTCAGACTGCCTGAGAATGCTAAGGTGGATCAGGTCAAGGCTTCTATGGAGAATGGGGTGCTTACAGTGACTGTGCCGAAGGAGGAAGTTAAGAAACCTGATGTCAAGGCTATTGAAATCTCTGGTTGAGTGAGATTACACAGCCATTGTGAGAATTGGGTGCCTGTTTGTGACTCTGTTTGTGTTCTTAATTATGTTAGTAGCTTAAAATCTTGTATCACTGTTAGTATGGTAATGTGTATGCAAGTGTTTGTTTCAAGCTTCTTCTGAAGTTTTAAATGATGAGTTAATCAATAGAATATGTTGTCTATTTGTTCTTGTGATTTGGGGTCTGTTTTCAAGCTTCTTCTGAAGTTTTAAATGATGAGTTGATCAATAGAATATGTTGTCTATTTGTTCTTGTGATTTGGGGTCTGTTTTCTTCTCTTCTCCTTGATCAATAGAGAGGTATGAAGCGTGTCCTGGGTGACCCATTAAGCTAATAAGATCAATAAGATTCACACTGGATGAAATGGGTAACCGAATAAAAAGCCATCAACAGAAAGCTTTAAAAAGGAAGCTGGGCTTTTAAAGGAGAGAAACATTTGGATTGAAAAGAAGAAACAAGGATCAGGACAAGATGAAAATTGCTTCAGAGGACATGTAAAAAAGACAAAAATGTATATATAAAATCTTGATAATTAGAAATTCTGATTGGTTTATAAGAAATTCTAGGTGAAGGTGTTGAAATAAAGTTGCACATCCAACTAGAGCTGATGAAACATCATTTACGGGCAAAATATATATCCTTTACAGAGTGACAAAGGCAGGCAAGTAGACTTTGGGTGCATCAACATATTATGTTAAAACATGTTCGTCCTATGTTTTCAAGATTCTTGTTAGGTTTCTTTGCAAGTTAACTTCGAGATCTTCTGGTCCAAGAAGCTTCAATGAAAGAAATCTGTAGATGTGAGAAACAAATATAAGAGCTTAGATGTTTCTCTAAAGCTCACCTAAACAACAGACTGGAAATGTCTCTGTCCAAGCAATTCACAGAGGATTCCAGAAGATTAATTAATGCACATCCAGCAATAACAATCACATAACAGTAAACCTCAAATTTCTGTAATGCTTCAGTTGATTCTTAGTGTCTGGGTCCCTTAAAACCTCCTTTTATAAAAGAATATGCAAGAATTCAAGAAGAAAATCATAAATTTAAAATACAAATAATATTTTTGGATAATAAAGAGAAGAGCTGCAACAGGTCAAAACGATGAATGGATAGCTAGTTTCGAATATTGTTGTAAAAAAAGGGGGCCAAAGGAGGACTTGGTAACACAATGAGAAGTTGGGATCAGATGGAACAAACATATTAAAAATTAGGACAAACTTGTAAAACAATTAAGTTTATGAATCTAACTGAACGTTTGATGGGCTAAATTGATATAATTGAAGAGTTAATTAAAAAAAAACTAAATATCATACATTGCACACTCTGATATCTCCAATATAATAATAAAAAAATATCTTATGCATAACTTTTCTTAAACAGAAGTCTTACCATCATGATAGAACAAGTGTGGATACCTGTTAAGCATTTCCTTCTTAAAATCTCATGCCGCCACCTTGGACCTCTTAGCCCAACCAATTGTTATTTCATCATCTAACTCTTATGCTTCAATAGCCAGAATATTTGGACGAACATGTGAACTGCACATCATGTTTTGTCACAGCCAAGTCACCCAGAAAAGTACACATCATACTTTGTCACAACTAAAGTCACCCAGAACCAGCTTCTCGAAAGCATAGGATTTGGCGTCCCTCACGCTCTCCGGTTGAAATCGCTAAAAGAACATGTCTGAGAATTCCTTGCATGTTATAGGAGAAGAATCAACAGTTTTTTCTCTCCTCTTCAAAACATACTAGTTAACAGCCACCTTACCTTCCAGTCTAAAAAATGCTGCACGATGAGCCGTGTATCCCATGGCCTCACACTTACACCACACCGCATCCAAAAATTGTCATAGATCCTCAGAGTTATTGACTCCTTTAAAGATGGAAGGTGCTAATTTAAGTAACTCTGACAAAAACACCTGGCATGAGGCACCTTATTATTTTTTTTTTATTTACGTGGAGTGTTCAGGTCAACTTGCGCGTACCATGACTAATTCCTACAGCCCACTAAATACCCTGCAAACCCAATAGGCATGTAAAGCACCGCGAGGATGACAGACATGCATACCAGAACTCGAACCCAGGTGCAGTGGAAGGAGACAAACCCCTTCCACTGCTAGGTCAAGCCCCTCGGTGCACCCTACTTTGTTATTACTGCTTCTAGTCGTGATCATCATCCAATCCATAATCTCCTTCATTTTGAACTTTTGCCTTCTTTTGGTTGAGGCGAAGGGTTCTAACCTTGCTTCTTCACCTTTCATTCATGAGCTAAACAACAAAAATTTTCTTCTTATCATTACCAACACGGTCAGCATTAACTGCATGTCTAGCTCTTGGTATTTTTCATAAAAGAATGCAACGTATGTATATCAACATAACTATAAAGGAGTTCAAGGATGACATATAAAACACGAGATTGAAGAATTATAAGAGAAATGATATTAAAACAAGATAGATCCTAAGCTACAAATATTACAAGGGCTTTTAACAAAACTAAATTACGGGGTTTTAACAAAATTAGATTCTAATACCAATTTTGTTATTACTTGAATCTTAGTTCATGACCACCAATGCAGGTGGTGTTATAAGGATACCTTATTTGCACTAAGCATCTATACAAATACATTAAAAAAAACAAGTTATTTAAAAATATATAGCATTTTATAATGTATCAAAATATTATATTATTCAAAACTAATAAAATCAAATGATAGTTCAAGACTTTTCATAAGTAATTAAAACAAAAATATTAATTTATAATACTAATTAAATTATTAAAATCTAAATTTAATTAAAACAGAGTAATAATAAAGCATTTAAGACATTGAATTAAAACTAAAAGGAAAGGAAAGCCTTACGAAATAAGCAAGACATACCATCCAAAACTGAAGAAGCCAGACACTCAACAAAGTTTACTTGTTAATAGAAATTAAGGATCTGAAATAATATTAAGATGTGAGTTCAATCATTTTAATGAATGAATAAGATTTAATATACATTTTAGATATTAATAGTTTATAAGTCAATTTATCTTTACACACACACACACACACATATATATATATATATACTAAGCATATTATTATAAAATAGTGGAATACATGTCAAAGATTAGATAATATCTAAAAAGAGCACTGTGGGAGGATCAATCGCCACAAGTTGGTGTTTCTCCCACTAGTTAGATATATAGAATACTATGAGCATAAAATTAATATTCTCCATTATCATGGAATTATTAACAAGCTTTATATCAAAGTATAATAGATATTTATATAATTATTAAAATAATGTATTTTATACCAAATAGAATTTAGTTCAATAAAACATGAATTCAAATTTAAGAATAGATGAGTATTCAGAAAATAAAGCAATAAATATAAATATTTAATAAATTAACTAGTTGTACTCATCATATAATCAACATACATATTTATTTATATTACATATATTTTAAAAATTATCTCACTCATTTTAAAAATATAAAATTAAAAGAAATATCATATAAAAGACCTAAAATCATATTAAGGATCATTAGAAGTTCTTCTAATGATTATACAAAATATACTAAAAAAACTTAAAACAACACAAATAAAAGATTCCATTGCATAGAAGAAAATCAGGTTTAGTCTCTTAAGTTTAGGGACTAAAACAACAATTTCTAGAAATGAAGGACCAAAACATAATTTTACTAGAATTAGATGATTAAACTGTAATTATCATAAATACATAACCATGCTGAAATATCACCCATAATTCATCCTTAATTGTGTCAATAATCTCAATTTATGTTCCAATGACCAAATTATAACTTTTCTAAAGTTCAGGGACAAAATTGTAAATCTTCAAAATAGAGGGACTAAACTTAAAATTACACAAACCAATTATCAAATTGAGATTCATCATCCCTAACCTCACAAGAATACTTTCTAAAATCCCAAAATACATTTCACGGGTCTTATAATTTTTCATAGATTAGGGACTAAATTGTTATTTTTATAAATCAAAGACTAAAATAAAATTTTATCATCTTCAACCTCAAGACCATTTTATCCATATTTTTCAGTAAAGATAAAAAAAGAATTAACTCATAACAAATCAATTTATAAATCCTTATTTCTAATGACACACCCAAAACCAATCAATTAACCTTAAACCCATAATAATCATGAATTAATTTTATCAACATAAACTTTAATTTTTTATAAACTCTAATCTCTTTTTTAATCATTCCATAGACAAACCATAAATTAAAATAACATAGAAAAGTAGCATTTACTTTTTACTTCAACCTTTCTTGAACTCAAAAACTCAATATCAAAAACTAAAATCCTTGATTTAAGAAGAGAAGGATTACGACAACTACAAAAATTAAAAGAGAGAAAAACAATTTTTTTATAATTTTTTTCTATAACCAGGTTAATTTAAGTTGGGTTTAGACTGATTTACACTTGAATTTGAACCTTATAAAAAGTTAGTAATTTTATCATTAAAAAATCTCTAAATTTCACTAAAATAAACTATTTTTAAAACATTAGATTTTTTATCACCAATCATAAACTTCATAAACTCTAAAAAATAAATAATATTAGCGTAAACACATAATCATCTTCTATCCAAACACACTAAATACCTCATTTTTTAATATATTAAATTTTGAAACATCAACACTTGGTCACTAAAGTTGTTCTTCAATTGAAATAAAAACGTTGCAAGATCAAAACTTGTGTGGCATTGGACATAGATATGTTTTATAATGTCACCATTGGATTCTTCTGTCGGACAAGGATATGAATCCAAAATTTCTGGCTTCGTTTCGGTAAGGATTCTAAGAGTTGATGAAACTGTCGGGAACACAATCAGACTGGGTGGAAAACCAAATTTCTATATGCACTGAAATTTCTGCAACGCCTCCTATGAAGTGGCATTATGGCTCCTGAGTTTGCATTAGAGGGTCCTTTTCTTTTCAGCCGGATGTGTTCAGCTGCGTGCTGTTGTACTTGGGATTGTTGGTGTAAAAGGTAAAAACAGGGTGCTATCATCCTGAACAAATTTTGCACCTTCTAGGCTATGTAGGTTTGCTGACCCTTCCAAATCATTCACATGTTCTATTTAATTTCCCTACAACATAACTGCCTCGTAATGCGTTTTAGAAAATTGCTATAACAACCGTGCTATTGAAACTGCTACCCTTCCAGATCCTGAGCAACCTCCTCCATTGAACGCAAGGAGACGCCCCAAGTAAAAAAAAATCAATGAGAAGCTCCATGTCACTCACGTTTCACTCTAGTTGAAGGGCTCTTCTTGCTTTCTACACCTGATTATTGCATACTGCAATGGCTAACATGGGCTAAAAAGTTGGAATTTAAATATACATATATTTCACCAATGATGTACCTATACAATGTTACCATTTGGAATGGCTAACATGCTATTGATGTCCATTCTCCAAAAGATAATTAACAGCAGAGAATGCCAAAGGCACCACAACCTCCATATAAAGAGCTAACTTGGACACAAGTGGAAAGAGGAAGAGAGAATGCACGCGCATCTAGGTAGGTAGGGCATGGCTCACTACTGGTCCTAAGTCTCCATTTCATACAACAAAGTGCGGCACTCATCAAACTCAGTTGGTGGAGTTACTCTCTTGCGTATCAACATTTCCACAGTGGGGAATTTCCTCTTCCTCCCGCCTCTTGGCCTTGACCTGAACTGCTGATCAGACTCCACAAAATCACCCTGATCCAAAGGCAATCCAGTTCAGAATGCCAATTCATTTTCTCAATCCACATTGATGAAGGAAATGTGTTAAAAACCGTGAACAGAACTTACAGGAGTATAGACATGCAAACCAGATTTTTCATGGTTATCTCTCACATGCTTGTATGAGAATCTCATGTCACAACCTGGAAATCCACACACAAAAGGCCTTTGTTCAAGGTGCACTGCCTTAACATGCTGGTTAAGATTTGTTTTCTGCACACAAATAGGAAATAAAATTAATTAAAACGAAAATGATGCTGGGTGAGCATGAAATGGTTCGCTGGTCAGGATTAAATACTATACGAAACAGAACAGTGGATGATAAAACATTTGTTAATCTTACAGTAGAGAATGTGTGCTGACAACCCTTGAAATGGCATTTGATTCTCTCTGTTGAACCACTGACAGGTTCATGGGTGCGAAGATGTCTCTTAATGTTCTTTCTCAGCTGTTTCATGCCACAGATATCACAGTTAATGTATTGGTGGCAGGACTGCACGTGGGCCTTGAGGCATTTTTTATTAGAAAAATGTTTCATACAGCCTGGTTCTATACACATTGCCTCCACTGAGTCCAGGTTAACTGTGTAAGAGAGGATTATAATCAGAGATTGCAAGTAGGATAAATTGCCAAATTTCTATATCATTAAATATTCTTCCTTGTTTTTAAGAAACATCAACTCTGAAATTTGTGTAAGAGTGAAAAGAAAGAAACTTACCATGAGAATCCTCATGCTTTCGCAGCTTTGACGGGTATCTGAATGCCTTTCCGCATCCCGGTTCCTGGCATGCATACTGCTTCTCACCTCCAACTCTATCAGAGGGAGAACTCTCATCATGAAGCTCTTTGACATGCCTTTTCAAATTACTTGGGTAAACAAATTTATGATCGCAATTCTCAATTTCACACTTGAAAAGTTTCCCTTCGTGGTGGAGAAGGTGGCGAGTTAAGTGATCTTTCCTTCTATAGCTGGCATGACAATCATCAACTGAACACATAAATGGCCTCTGCAAATAAATTAATAAATGACAAAAACATTAGAAGAAATGATTTCTTAGATCACTAAAAATAATATCAAGAGACAAACAAAGCCTTCCTTCAAACCTGAAATTCAACAGGTGCGTGATTGAGGCTCACTTGATGGAGCTTCTCAGGTGGTCTCCCAACCTGATACTAGTCCATTCAAGCCAAAATTGAAGCCTCTCGCATTTTGGAGTTCTCTGTGTGGGATCCAATGCTCACGCATTAACTTCCAGGTGTTTTTCTATATTAAAATGGCATTCCTGCAAAATACTTAGTATTCATTCGGCACAGATCCTACTATTAAATATCATTAACAGCACAATTTGAGCTGCATAGCACATTGCATTCTTTAAAAAATGGCATTCCTGCAAAATACTTAGTATTCATTCGGCACAGATCCTACTATTAAATATCATTAACAGCACACTTTGAGCTGCATAGCACATTGCATTCTTTAAAAAATGGCATTCTTTAACTTCCAGGTGTTTTTCTATATTAAAATGGCATTCCTGCAAAATACTTAGTATTCATTCGGCACAGATCCTACTATTAAATATCATTAACAGCACACTTTGAGCTGCATAGCACATTGCATTCTTTAAAAAATGCATTTGAACAAGAAATCAAATAGAAAGCAAAAACTTGTATACAAGCAACCTATGCAAGTAGAAACATGGTCAAATACCTCAAGAGAATGACTTTGCATGTGTTGAACCAAATAAGCAGGCTTTTTGAAAGTAGCACCACATTTTTCGCAAGTATTGGATTTTACTCCCTCCTTTACCTCATCCCCATCAACTCGTTCTTTTTCTATCTCCTCCTGAGCAAAAGGAAATACAAGACTGCAATTTAACTTAACCAATCTTCAATTTGATATATATGAGTCGTTTATATCGATTTGAGCAGAAAATACACACAAGATTTATTGTTTATTCCTTTCAACAGCCACAAAAGAATTAAATTCCAAAGAAACCACTTCAGGAAATAAGATCATGCAAATTAATGGCAAATCAAATATAAATAAAAAAACCCCGAGAATCATGAAAAAAATCAAAACCCAATAAAAATAATTAATCAAATCAAAAAAATTAACAATAAATCAAAGCCCAATCTTTTTTCTTTGATGAATAAGAAAACACAATCTTGATTCCTATATATATAGAAAAAGGTTCCACCTATGAAACTTGCTACTATTAACCAAGAAGATGAGAAACAGAAAGAGAGATTAAAAGACGGACCTTGTGATGGGTGAGGACATGAGAAGTGATAAGAGACTTCTTGGATCTGCAAATACCACAGTAATCACAGTAATATCGCCTTATATCTTTGAATATAACTGCCCTTCCTTTCTCCGCTGCTTCTTCTTCCATTATCACCATCCCTCTTTCTCAAAAGGGGTTTTTGGTTGGAGAGATGGCGGAAAGAGGCGCCAAAGGGATTACTTATAGCTAGCTACACTGGCAGGAACCCTAGGGTTAACGCGACGTTTTGTTTCTTTTAAAACTCAATCGGTGCGATCCATATTTTTTTGGTTTAACCTAAAATTTGACCCGGCTCAAGTTTTGGACATCTAGCTTTCCGGATTAACTCATTGAGCCGACGACCTCAATACCTATATTCATAAGTCATAAATTGTATTTGTGTGCATTTTTTTGGGTTAAAGAAGAAGATTGCATTATCCTATGTTTCAAATCTATTAACTCACGCTGCGGGAAAACTTGCCATGTTAGACTTGAAATTTTCTGAATTAACTTTTTTCTATGTTAAAATTTTAAATTAAATTATATAAAAATTATTTTAATATGATTTAATAGATTTGATAAGTAAAAAATAATCCAAATAATTAATAAAAATATAATTTAATTTTAAAAAAAAATCAAAATGATATTTTTAAAATATTAAAATAATAATATATTAAATCAAACCAAGTTTGGTAAGTGAATATCTCATACTTGTAACCCAAATAAAAAACTCTATTTAGTATAATAACTTAGATTAATTAATTAAATATATATTTTTCAATTTATAAACTTCACGATATTTAATAATTTTATTTTTTAATGATTTTTTTAATTATATAATAAAAAATTAAAGTTTTTAAAATCTCAATTTAATATTGAAATATTTATTTGAGATCACAATAAATATATAAAAAAACAAACAAGACAAATTATACAATTTTATTTATAAAGTAAACAGAAGTTAACCCATTAGATATATTGTTGCAATCATTATATTTTATAATGAAAACTAGATAAATTATACAATTTTATTTTCAATAAACACAAATTAATCCATTAAATATGAAGTAAACACAAGTTAAACCATCAGATATACTCGTTGTAATCATTATATTTTATGATCAAAACTTAGATTTTGTTAAGGTTTTTTAGTTGGTTCCAAAGGCTTCATCGTATACCCTTGTGCATTCAATACTACAAATCAGGAGAAAGGTTGGCGGAAACATTAATGCAACCGAAGAAAAAGTTTGAGACATTAACATAAATGCACATCCAAGTAGAGCTGATAAAGACTCTAAATAAGGTTCGCTGGCAGACTTCTAAAATAGTAAGCAACCTTACACAGTGGCTTTGGATGGAAAAGCACGACCTTGAAATCACAAAGTTCAAACACCAAAATCCAGTGATAGGTGATTGCTGAGATCAGGTCTTTCTGTTAAATGATGAACACACTGAAAACGCAAGGAACTGATAATTGTAAAAACTTCAAATTCAATTCCATAAAGCTAAATTCCTTAACTACAGGGTACGGAAGATAGAATCAAGTATGCACACAGGAAAGCAAAGAGGACTCAAGAATTAAATGAGCAATTTTCTATAAGACATGTTAGATAAATGAACAATGTTAAACCAATTGTGTTTCTCCACTGTAATTTACAATAACAAAACCTAGAAGAGTAATGGTAGTCTTCTCAAACAAATATGATCCCATTCTCCTTAATGGTATCAATAACAATTCCAAGTTTACCTTCAATCCGCTCATCTTTTCTAGGTTCATAAGACATTGCATATACATCAGCTTCCTTGGATCTCTCAGCAATGAGCTTCCCTACAATTCTACAGGCATTGTGATCTGTAAGTGATGGTAAACTGTGTCTCAGATCCTTGGCATTTGTGGTGGCAACTGATATCACTTTACTTGTTCCCCGGTGCATCACTTTTGCCTGGATAAATCTCCTTGAAAAGAAAACATTGAGTAAGAATGGCCTCATATACATATCTGTCCTCTGTTTCCATGATTTCTTGTTAGGTTTCTTTGCGAGTTCACCTCGAGATCTTCTTGTCCAGGCAGCCTGAATGAAAGAAGTCTGCAGATATGAGAAACAAATATTAGAACTCGTTTCTTCCTTGAAAGGTCATCTTAAACATCAATAATTTCTGCTGTAAAGATGACTGAAAACTGTAGAAGGCAATGCTTGATTCTCTGTCTAACCATTTTAGAGGACTGCAGAAAATGAAGCAATTGACAACCAACAATAGCAAAACTACAATAAGACTATCACACCAACAAGCCAACCAAAAATTCCTGTAGTGCTCCCGTTGACTATCAGAGACTAAAACACAGTTTCTGCGAAGATTGTAATTAGGACGTGTCTTATTTATGGCAATCAAAATCAGATTCATTTCTACAAAAAGCATATTCTAATGCTCTGTGGTGAAATTTGGAGGTGAATCAAAGTTCCACTCACATATAAACAAAATAGAAGACCATCAATGTCAACTGATAGGATATGAACCTGCAGCATTTGCTCTGTGGTGCCAGCAAATTACTGCCAGGCCAAGCACAAATGGTTGTGAATCAAATGAACTATAAATGATTACACATTAGGAACAAGGCCCGGTAAATATTCTTATGCCTTTACCATAAAGAACATGCATCGATGTCTAATAAATAAAGTGAAGTGTAAAAACTATCTTCAACATGGAGAAGCAAGCATAAAAACTATCTTCAACATGGAGAAGCAAGCAGCAGGTAATTATTTTTATTTATTTTTTTAAGATAGAGCAGCAGCCAAAGTTTAACAAAGCAATTACACAATCATGGGTGGCTAAATTATATATTACTTGAACAGGTTACAAGCATGTCTCTTCAGAACAAGAGCATTCTTGGGTCAGCGACCATAATAATAGCAAGAAGATCATAGCAATAACTGTTTCTCAATAATTTTTCGGCAGTAAGAATTGTTGAGAAACTTATCACGTGAAAGCTTTTCTTTTTGAAACCAACATTAGAAAGTTTAGCTATGATTTGTCATATTCTACTACCACAACTTCTATAAGATTAGAACACAAGCAACCTAGTTTTCTATAAAATAAAATGATTTCTCATCTAGCTAACCTGCTCCTACTACTTTATCAATACTTGGAAATTGTCCAAAAGTTGGCCTTTTCTTCTCACTTTTATCCTCCACTTCTCATAAACTGATCAGCCTTAGCAGATTCTTTACATAAAAATAAAATAAATTTGAATTATCCATTGTGCAAAAGTTGAAGGTGGGAGTTCCAGTCTGATTATCGACCTAGTGCAAAATAATTTAAACATTTCTTCTTCTTCTTCGCATTTTCCACTCATTGAGAAATATAATAACACCCCATCTCAATAATTGCAAAAATAACTTACCATATCCCTCTGTTAAAAGCTCCAGTACAAAAACATTTGATTCTAATAACGCGTAACAAATAATCAGTTGGAAATAAACAGAAAGATGATGAAATTCATAACCTATTAAACCAAGAGGAGTGCATATATAACCAAAAATAAGATAACAAATGATAAGAACAGAAAATCAGCAAACCCATTTGCTGTGCAGGCAAAAATTCAAGTATAAAAAATCAAAACAGAAGAAAAACACGAGACTCGGCTTATTATTTAAAATTTGTTCCCTTTTCGAAGTAGTTTCCAGGGTAAAGACAGATTGAAGAAGAGTGTGTGCAAACCTTGTTGAGAGAGGATGGGTCGTTGTTGGTGGTAGAGATGGAGATGTTTATGGTGGGAAATGAAAACCCCCATGAAAGGGAATTGGGTTTGATTGAGCGAGTTGAGCTAGTCGGGAGTGAGTCAGCAGAGAGAAGTGATTGAGTTGAAAGAGCTGCACAAGAAGATATTATGCAGGCCATCTTCTTCGTGGGACTAACTGGTGGCTCACTCGTTTGAGTCAAAAACCTGCAATACAGAAACCTATGCTATAATACTTGGTTTTATTTTTTATTTAATTTTTAGAGATTTTTTTTTATAATGCTTTCGTTTTTTTCTGGTGTTGTTTTCTAGCATAGTAAAGAAACCTATATGTTGTTTGAAAGTGTAACAGAAATTATATTTTAAAAGTATTTTTTATTTTAAAATATATTTTTTTATTTTTATAATTTTATTCTTAATATCAACAAATCAAAACAATTTTAAAATATTAAAATAAATATAAATAAATAAATTTTAAATAAACAGCATTTTAACTGCAATGCTAACACTTCCTTGATGTTGAAGAAATCTACTTATTCAATTTTTTGGAAAAACATTCATGAAATTAGCGGCAATGGATATGTATTTTTTATTTGCAAACTAATCACACAATTGATTTGCTTCTTGTTGTACAGTTGATTTATACCATATGTACTTTTAACGATTTAATTGTTATTTATTTTTGGGTTGTTTATTATTGTGCCTTAAAAATATTTTAAAAAATAATTTTTTATTTTTTATTTTAAATTAATATAATTTTAATGTTTTCATACTTTTTTAATATTAAAATGTTAATGTTAAAAAATAATTTTAAAAATATTAAAAAAATATTTTAAAAATAATAACTAATACCCTCTTAAAACACACATGATATTAATATAAATACTTGAAAGTTGCCAATCATGTTTTAATGGAAAAGTAAGAGAGAGAGAGAGAGAGGAGGTGAAAAAAATCCTCCAACACGATTCTCACCGTACAGATCACCCAATCAGCTACTCACTAACATATTGACACGAGAAAAATGCGTGAAAAGACCTGCACACGTAACTTACAGGAGCAGGGACATGCAAACTAGACTTTTCATGGTACTCTCTCACACATAAATGCTTTAAAATTTCAATTGATAAGAATTTTAATTTTAATTTTAAAAAATATTAATTTAAATCTTATAAAATTTTATGATTATAAAATATTTATATAATTATTAATTTTAAAAATTATAAAATTAATTGAGATACATACAAACTAATTCAGATATCCACTTTAATAAAAAATAAAAAATAAATTATTTTTAGAAATAGAATCAACTCTAGTATCATAAATTTTAAAGCCATTAAAAATTTATATATTATTAATTTTAAAATTTTAAAAAATTAATTAAAATATATATAAACTAATCTTAAATATTTATAATTATTATTATTATAAATTTTTTTACCAGGAAAAAAGTTATAGCTTTTTTTAAATGAATTTTTTATTATTGTTAATTATCATTATTATAAAGAAAATTATATTTTTTATGTTAAAAAATGATTTTTTAATGGTTTATAGTAATTTATTTTTTATGTTACAAGGTAAATATTATATTTTCTTAAATAACAATGTATATTTTGAATTGTAATTATAAAATAATATTACTGACAAGAAAAATTAATGGTAATTATTAAAATTATTTAAAAATAAGATATAATAAATAAAAAATATGTGATATTTTATAAATTCTTTTATCTGATAATAGTTTGTGACTTGAAACCAATAATGACTTTAAGAAATTGCCCTAATTTAATTATCTTCTGGGCATGGTTTGAGTTAAAAAAAAAAAAAAGTCCAAACAAAAACTAAGAAGGCTGTAAATGCTGCTGGGCCAGTATCTGTTGTCCACACATGATGCTATGTACGAAACAAAACGGCCCACCACGTACCATAGTTGCTGTAGTTTTGTCGGTGCGATATTTTTTCTTAACAAACTTTCAAAATATTATTCAAATATATATATATATATATATATATTCTTAATTTTATATCAAAGAATTTTTTTTATCAATTTTAATTATTTGTATATCAGTTACATTTTTAAGTTTCTCAAAATTCTCTATTAAATATTTCTATCAACTTTTAAGGTTTTTTATTAATATTTTTGTCGCTAAAGGCATTTTGACATGCTATAAATAAAAAGAATAAAATAAAAAAATGAGTTGCGTTTCTAGATTTATGATAATAAAAAATTATAATTTTTTATTTTAAAATATTTTTAAGTTGGGGGCTAGTTATATTAAATAAAAAATAAAAATTATTCTAAAATATTTTAAAATAAGTTGTTTTGAACTGATTTTTATTGATAAAAATGCTTATTTTCTAGTTAAGGTTAATTATTTTAAAATTTAAATCTAAACTAAATTTTTATTTTTATCATTGGATATAAAATATTTATAAGATCTAAGATAATAATTTAATATGTAATAAAAACATCTAATTCTCACATTTAAAATTTTAAAATTTAGATACGAGATTTGAGAGAATGATAAATAATATATTTAAACTTTTACCTTGTTTTTTTAGTTACACAATTTATATTTTATTTTTAAAAAATAAAATTTTAATTTCACAGGGAAATAATCCTTTTAAGGATTCTACCATTCTTTTGAGGAAACTTCATGAGGAAATAATCCTTTTTTAAGGATATAAAAACAAAACCTTGTATTTTTTTTAAATCATAAAGTTTCAATTTTTAAGGAACAAAAAACTTTTAAGAATTATATCACTCAAGGGTTCATTCTTAGATTAAAATGAACACAAAAATTTATTTATATATCTTTGGGAAAAAACATAGTTACATATTTATTACTATGTTTATTAAAAAATATAACCCTTTAAGGATTATATTGTATAAAGATTAATTCTTTGGTGAAAACAAAATTTTATTTACATAGTTTCATGGAGAAAACAAAACCAATTTTTTTTATCATAAAATTTAATTTTTTAGGACAAAACCCTTTTAAAGATTATACAATTCCCAAGCCTACAATGATCAATCAACATTACATAATAATTTCTAAGTAAATGTCATTATAATATAAGTATTAACAAAGTCCCCTGTATGTATCCATATGTGAAATAATATCATTCACAAATTATTCAACACAACTCAATTAATACAAAGAAATATAATATAACCCAGAAATCATACACACATTGCAAATAACTGGAAATAAAAACAAATACTAGCATATAAAAAAATATACATTCACTAGTAAAAACTTATTCTAAAAATAAATAAATCACAATAAGGTTCGAAACTAACCTTTATTTTTTGAGTTATATTTAGTACTAAACACATTTAAAATACCTTTATAAAATCTCTCTCTCTCACGTGCAGACATGCACACATCCTCAATTATTTTTAAATACTCTTTAATTGCTATAAGCTTCTTAGATTCATACTCTTCTTTAGGTTTTTTATTCAAGATTTTTTTATGATAACCTCTAAAAAAAAATTATTTGTTGATAGAACAATAAAATCGAAAAATGATAATGAGCTTTGAAAAATTGATAAGTCACTCTTAAGAATTATTGATTAAATAATTTAATATAAACCATGACTCTTTAGTGATTACTTATCGTTTAATATGGATTAAAACTATATAATATATCTAAAGTATAATAAGCCATGAAAATGCCTTTACTTGATGACCTAATTTGAAGACTCTTTTCAAGCAAACCAATGAATTTAAATATCTCACTTTTCATTAATTTTATATCATTTTAGTATTTTTTTTTTCAAAAGATTTATTCCTTTATCTTCCATGACTTTAAGAATGAACTTTTAAAATGGTATTTTGTTTATTTTTCTTACCTAATAAAAGCTCAATTTTGACTTGCATGAATATGGATATCCATAAAAATAAAAACATCTGATTGGATATAATATTTATAAGAAAAAATCGAGAAGGTTTTTATTATTACATATAAAAATAAATTAGTTAATTTATTAATCTTAAAAGAATATCTATAAACAAATCTTTAAAAATCAACCTATAGCTTCCAAGGTGTAAAAGGTATAAACTGAGAAAACTTTATATCAATAACTAATCATAATCTTTTTAAAATTTAGATGAGAGTATGAGATTTATAAGTGTTAATCCATTACGAAACCATATCAAACACAACATTAATTCCTCATGTTAGCTTAAAGTACATTGTGTGCAAAATTCATTGTTATGTAATGTGTGTGGGTATTATTCAATATTTAATTAATGAAAATAATGAATAAGATGTATGCAAACAAAATATATAAAACAAACAAATATATAAAATGATCATATATTAATTAATTTAGGTAAATACCATGACATCAAACATTCAATATAAATATTACATTATAAAAATTTATATTATCATCAAATCAAGTAAAGCTTAGCTATGAAGTTTCTAGCAAAGTCGACATTTTATGGAGATATTTAGTGAGCTGTATGTAAAATAAATAAAATAAAATAAAATAAATTTTTAGATAAGAAGTTAATTATACTAATAAGAAAACAAAAATCATTACAAAATAGGCTATGCAAGATAACCTATTTCATATTTATTTTTAATGATAAAAGTACTCATTATACATGCATGCTAAGATTTATGTCTAAAATGAATGCTTATATTTATTATTGGAGATAAAAAGTTTTTAGGATCTAAAATAATAATATGAAATTCACAGTTAACAACAAGATCTAATCCTCAGTTCTAGAATATATGTGCAACATTAATAAATGATATATCAAGTTTTGACTCTTTTTTTTTATAAAATTAAAATTTTATTCTTTAAAAAAAAATATTAACTCCACATGAACAAAACCTTTTTAAAGACTTAACTGTAATCATGTTAATTTTTTTGATAAAAACAATTTTTTTAAAAAAAAACCATAAAATTTCAAATTCTCATGAAGATAACCCTTTTAATCATTACACCGCTAATGCGTTAACCCTTTAATTAAAAATAACACAAAAGCTCATTTACACATTTTTTAGTTAAAACATGGTTATGCTCATTGTTTCTTCACAAGAAAACTCAACTTTTCAGAGACAATATCTTTTAAGGATTATACTGTTCATGTGTTGATTCTTTAGCGGGAATAAAATTTTATTTACACATATTTTTTGTTTTAAATGATAAGAATAAATTTCTCGGAAATAGAGAACCTTTTTAAAAATTACATCATCCCTGAATCCACAATGACCAATCAGCATTACATAACAAAGCCTGTGTGATTGCCATTAAAATGCAAGTCTCGACCTTGCCCCACTAGCACGCTCATACTTGAAGGAATATCATTTACGAATATAATCTAACACTAAAATCATACACACATCCCAAATAAATCAAAACAAGATTAATAAAAAGATACAAGAAATCAAAACAGAATAAATAAATCAAATATGTCCAACTTCTACATCTATATAACTAGGAAAGAAAAATCTCAAGAAAAGATGTTCTTATTATTTTTTATGATTTATGATTTTTTTTCCTTTAATGTAAGATCAATGAGTACGTAACAGGGCGGTTCTTCCTGGTACTTGATCACCATGAAATTCATCATTAGTGGAAGGTATTTGAGAGAAGAGAAGGCCACGGAGATGGTTATTATTGGCACTGCTGTAACAGAAGAGAAGCTCAAGAACTGAACAAAAAGAATGCTAAACACACACTCTCATGATTAACATTAAAAAATGGATCTCAATTTGGTCAATGAAATTAATTATTTTGATCTTCTCTCTTTAAAATAAGGAAACTGACATCTCAAATTCGTACTTCCAAATACAAATCATCCTTCGGAGGAGGCGACACCCTCTCTTTTCTTCTTGCGTATGAAAGCAAACAAGAAGCATCTTTTTAACAGTGCCCACTTGAAGCACACCCACACCCCTTGTAATTAATTCGTTTTTTAAAATGACTTTTTTTCACTTTGATTTATAAAAAAAGGACAAAATTCTATTGAAAAAGTAGAACATTAAACTAATAATAATAAAATTCCGCTAACTGTCACTCCCTAATGCAATCGTTTTCTCTATAAGATCCTCCAAGATCATATCCAGATCTTCCTCCTTTTCTTCTCTCTCTCTCTTTGTTTTTTATTTTTTTATTTTTCAATTCTATAGAATTAGAAGTTCTGCTTTTGTTTTTGTTTTTTTCTCTAAAACCCTGATTTCATTCAATTTAATTCGGTCAGCATGCACGGCTACAGTCGCCTCGGAAACGCCGGGGCCACCGGCCGCGCTGTCACAGCCACCCCCACGCCGTCTCCTCCTTCTTCACCTCGCCTCCGTCACAGCCGCGGCAGCGGAAAGAGCAATTCGTCTCCTGGCGGTGGTTTTTCGGGGGGCGGTGGCGGTGGCGGTGTCTGTCGGGGAGGAGGGGGGAAGCAGCATGTGGTGGAGAGGTTGATGTTTATGGTGGTAACGGTGGTTTTGAGGCGAAGAGGATTGTTGCTGTTTGCGCCATTGCTATATGTTGCAGGGATGGTTTTGTATATGGGTTCTTTGAATTTTGATGTTAATTTGAAAAATGGCGGTGTTGTTGTACGGAAACGTGCGCCTCCTGGTACGGTGTACCGGAGTCCTAAGGTTTTTGACAAGCTTTGGCCGTATATGGAGGCTGAGAGCAATGGCACTCACAATGCGGTAGCGTTTCTTCCCTTTTGTTTTCACTTATTTTCTGATATTTATAGCTCTTGCTGTTTAGTAAAAGCTTGACGGCGATGAATGGAAGTGTGTTCTTAGGTTTGAGTTTTGGTTTAAGTTTAAGCAGTCTTTACACAGAGTGTAGATGATGGAGTGATGTGTCTTATCTGTTAAGTTTAATTGCTATGGTTTGCCATACGAAAGGAAGGAGGCATGTAGGGAGATGCTACCTTAAAATCAAAGTAGGGTTTTTGAAATCAAGGAATGTGACTTGAGGGAGTTGTGATCATACAATACTTGCTAAGCAGCAAGGTAAATTTCTTAAAGCTATAATTAGGCTAGGTATGCAATGTGACAGTGAGTGCTGGTCTGTGAAGAAACATGTCCAGAAGATAGGATTGTTAAGATAAGAAAGGACATGATAAAAAGAGAGCGCATGAAGAAGAGGTGGAGGTGACTACTGATTGGATAAGGTGAGAGGTACTTGGAGATGACTTTGCCCCCATTGCAATATGGCTCTATGGGGGCGCACCAGTGTGATGAGGTGCTTGGATCCAAATCGTAGGAGCGAAGAAGAGTTAAAGGAGATACAGAAAAGGGACGTGAGATGAAACGAAGGGGTACTTGGATCCAAATAGTAGGAGTAAAGAAGAGTTAAAGGAGAGGCAGAAAAGTGACGTGAGATGAAATGGTAAGAGATGATTTTGTATTAGCAACTCATAGAAAGATTTTCCAGCTAAGCCATCGTTGCAATCGGTTGTGTGGGAACATGTGAACATTTTTTTTTTGTTAAGTGCCATTACAGGTGCAACACTACTCCTTACCTTGCTACTCTAGGAGGTGAGTTTTTCTACAGAGCGGCTACTTGAAATAAAAATGTTGAATGGTATGAAGGTTGCCTTGGATACAAATAATGAAAAGGGGGCACACTCCTTTGGCACCTGTCTTCATAAAGTTTGGTCTTAGTGATAAGAAGAAATAAACAGTTTGACATGTGTTTGATATATTTAACAACAACCGCCATTCCAATTATAGCGTCTACTGCAATGTTTTGCGGATAGATATTTATAAGAGCTGCATTTTTTCTGCCTTTTTGACTTCATCTCTATGCATTGTGTAATTTTTGTTGAAATATAACATTTTGTTGTTCCTTTTCTTTTGCTTTTCATCTTTTCTTCCCCCTGAGATGATTCCCCATGCTGTGTTCAACTGACAAATAATAAATCATGCAGTTGATGACAGCATGGGATCCAAAACTGCATCAAGCTTGGAAGCCCAGTGGCATCAGCAATTACTCTGATGCAGGTAGGATTCCCATATGACATTTATCTGCCAACCTTGCAATGAATTTTTTTATTTGATTGCTAGGAAAAGATATCTCAATATGGAGAGCAAAAATATCGAAACTAAGCTGGTGGGTTTTATAGCCCATCGAGATCTGCAAATAGCTATGTTTGCTTGTATGTAGTGCCTAAATTTGGTGCTTGAGCTATCTTTTTGGAGTTACATTGTGGATAGCTATGTGGTCTCATGTTGGTTATGTATCTTATAATCCAGACAATTTGTATGGTTTTGTTATTTCTCGGACAAGCAACATTAATGCACTAATGGAGTGATAACTTACTCATTACATATGGTGGTAACATAGGGTTCACTTGCTTGATGCTGGGAAAACATGTTTATTTGTCATTATTGATGTAGCTCTCCTTTCAGATATTAGTATCTCTTATCGTGTTAACCATTCTTTTTTGCTTGCTAAAGCATCAAGAGAAACTAACTGCTTTTTTGTGCTTTAATGGTTTTTAGAATTGCCAGAGTCTAATGGTTTCCTTATAATTGAAGCGAATGGTGGTTTGAATCAACAACGCTTATCGGTATGTTTTGTCTTTTAAAATGAAGCTGACTTCATCCTTTGCTTTTAATCATTAAAAGGCTGCATCTGAATGGGCTCTTGGTCTATTTATTGTCAAATCATGTCTTGTAATTCATGTCATTCACTTTATTTCTTTTATAAAAAAATCTTTTTAATGCATACAGATATGCGATGCAGTTGCTGTGGCAGGATTGCTGAATGCTACTTTGGTCATTCCATTTTTTCATCTAAATAGTGTTTGGAGAGATTCCAGGTAATTACTGTTATTCCATGTTATTAATGTTATTATGCATGACCATCCCATCTTACTGAACAGTTTGCTTTATGATAGGTCATAAATTTTCCTTGTTGGTTTCAAATATGTCTCTACCTTGGCCAACAACGAGTGCATTTAGAATATAATAAAGTTCTATCTTAGGAATTTTAAGTTTGTAAAAGCTTTCTCTTACAACCAATTGTTTGTTCAGTTTTGCAATGGAAAAAAATATGCTGGAGCCAAGGCAAAGATCACAACTTTCACTTCCTTTTCTCCCAGTTTCCTGACAGCTGTCAAGAACCTTTGGATCAAATGACACCTTTCTGCTTGTTTAAAGCAATCCTTGCATGGTGCATGATTATGTTCAACAATATAAGAAAACACAGCTTCCCAGCATTCTGAGAAATGGTGGCTTTATCTTTTTTCCTCCACCCTCATTCTGGTCATCTTGACTTTTCTTCACGCTCGACTAATGTGACATTTGCTGTCACCAAATGCCAGCTCTTCTTTTTGAACACACAATTGAGGATTTTCTGCATGTTTGTTGTGTATCAGTTAGTATAATGGTAATACAACGATATATCTTTTATACTAGAACATAAACAAAATAAAACTTGATACATTATGGTTCTGTTACATAAATATGTCACAACACATCACCAAACAACATTTGTGTAACTCGTTTCTTGTTTTATTAAATAATAGGAATTTTTCTTGGTGAAGTTATTATTTTTCCTTGCAAATATTTTACTATTTTCTATAATCAGATTTGGGAGAATTCATGCCAATACAGTTCTTGTTATCATGATTTTTTTTCTCCTTTTTTATTTTCAACGACAGTAAATTTGGAGAAATATTTGATGAAGATTTCTTCATACATGCACTTAAGAATAATGTGAAAGTAGTTCGAGAGCTCCCAAGTGATGTACTTGAGCAGTTTGATAATAACATAAGCAGCATAGTTAACTTAAGGGTAAAAGCTTGGTCCAGCCCGACCTACTATCTTCAGAAGGTTCTTCCAAAGCTGAGGCGGATGAGGTATGCAGTTTTACTTTTTCGTAATTATTGTTGTTGACATTGTCACTGGGAACTGTTTCCCAAAGCTCCAAGGAAACAAGGAAATTACTAGTTTGATTTTAAATGATATGTGGACCTCAACTGAATAGCTGTGTTTGCTTATCATTCTTATACACAATCACCTCTGACATTTAGGTAGAGGACATGGCTGGGGATGGTGTGATTCTGTAGTTTATGAGTTCTCCATGTGTCCCACCTGTTTGTTTCTTTTATAGCTGGTCCTTGTTTGTCCTAAAAGTGCACAACAGTAGTGTTTTATATTTTTGTGAAAAATGGGAATAATGAAAGAAAAAAATATGAAGAGTGCTTGCCTTGTTTATTCTACAGCACATGCATATGTTGATAAGTGGGACAACATTCATTTAAATAAATATAACTTTTTTCTCCAAAACCTTCATGAATAATCCTTAGTTACCAACGATGATTGGGAACAAAACATCCATTTTCCTATACCTTCTCAGTTCTCATATGTCAATATAGAGAAGGTAAGAATAAAAGAAATCCTATATGACTTTTAGCTTGATAAGATAAATACAAATCAAGTGCCACCACTGAAAAGAGTCACAAGGTCAGGTACTTCAAGTTGGGTGTTTTGTGATTGGGCTGAAGGAAAGTATTCATACAATTGTGCTTGTGGACTTTCAGATCTCTCAATAGATAAAGGTTTCAAGATGATATGATCTTGAGAGTAACATCATGGTGTGATGTGTGGGCCATGAAGATTTGGAGAAAGGAAAGGAGAGAAAGGAATAAACAAAGGGGAGAGAAAGGAAGGAAGAAGAGGAAGAGGGAGCTGGGGAGAAGGAGCAGGAGAAGAGAGGGAAAAGAAAAGGAGGAGGAAATCCACAAATTTTTCTTAATTCATTATAAACTATCTGTAATGTAAAAAGAGTACATATAAATAGTAAAACCTTACACAACTAGAAATTGAGCTTATAGCTCACCAAATAAAATGTCCAACAATAACATAAATCAAGCCCAATAATAAAACCAAATGAAATCTAATAACACAAGCTTAAGCCCAATCTCCCAATCAAAGAGTGACGGGCTTAGCTATCCTCTGTTGTCTTTGACGATACACGTGAAATGCATCTCAAGTTTGGTGTCCCACCATGATGTACTACTTCTATCACACTATCACAGGCAAGAAGGTTCCATAACTAGTGAAGGATAGAATCAAGGTAATTTTTATTTGCTAGGAAAGCTATTATTATAGAATTGAAGGAATGAAGGGATGATACCTTTATTTTTGTTTCAACTTCAAGGACGAGTTTGAAGCAAGTCAGAAGTGTTGAAAGCTATTTTTATCATGGGAAGAGGGTAGCTGGACAGATGATTAAGAATATGGTATATAGATGAAGGTAAAGACCATGGTTCATTCAATCCCATTTGGTGCATCTTGAGTAGATTGGGATCCCATGACTTGTTTTTCTTATTCTTGCCATTCCTTATGTTGATAGATGAGAAGATAAAAAAAAAAGGGTTTTGCGGTTAACCGGTGATTTGTTTTAAGGGAATCTAACCTCCACTAGTACCTAAAAGTTACTCTTAAAGCTTTTGGGGAAACCAAGGACATATTTTATTCATGTTAAGACTCTTTTGATTAGAATAATGTTAAATAGGAAATTTAAACAACTATACATGCTCACAGTATATTACAAGATATAACTGTCCATGACTTGTGTGCCTTTGTCTATGCAATTGCAAGTTCTCTTAGGCTGAAAAGGCACCAGCTTGATGTTTTTTGGGTGACTTTTACACGGTGTGCTCTGATTGTCTCAGCAAACATTGGAAAGCACATCAAAAACGATCAAATAGGTGTTTTCAGCCCAAACTACTTTGCAAAAGCATCTTTGCTGTGACAATTAACACATTTGAACATGTGGAGAACACATTCAAAGTTAATGTTCACATAATCAGTTATACTTGTTCTGTATTGCAAATGGACACTTCTGATTACCCGCTTCTTGATACATAAATGTGATGTAGAACACATGGCAAACACCCTTAACAGAAAAACTTTCCTTCTAACGTGTAAAAGAAAAGGAATAGGTGCTTTAAATGAAATTGCAGATGATTTGTACTAAAGAAACCTCTTAGACATAAAAGAGGATGTTGTTTTGGACCACGTGTGCCAATCCAACATGGTATTTACATGCACACACAATCGAACACTAGTAGAAACACTTGTTTTAAAAGAGAAAAAACAAATAAGTCACAAGCATTGCCCGTATGCACTAATCAAAGCCGACTCCCAGTCAGACCAGATAGCTTTCAAGTTGTTGCAGTTTGATGCTATTCTTTATAATGTGCGCAGTCAATTTCATGAACATAAGATATATTCGTGGGCAGTAGTATGATAGTAGTTTTCTCATTCTATGATGCAGGGCAGTACGTATTGCACCTTTCTCCAACAGGTTGGCACATGCAGTTCCTCCAAATATCCAGGGTCTTAGATGCTTAGCCAATTTTGAAGCCCTGAGGTTTTCAGAATCCATAAGAATGCTTGCAGAGCAGATGGTTGATCGGATGATCAAGAATAGTTCTCAAAGTGGGGGAAAATATGTCTCGGTGCATCTGCGGTTTGAAACGGTGCCATTCTCATTTCCTTATGTTTAAGGATGTATTGTTGTTGGTTTTCTAGCTGTATCCTATGTTTTTCTAAGTGTCAATATTTTTATGAAAGGATATGGTTGCATTTTCATGCTGTGAGTATGATGGCGGGGAAGAAGAGAAACGAGAGATGGATATTGCACGAGAAAGTGCTTGGAGAGGAAAGTTTAGGAGAAGGGGTAGAGTAATAAGGCCAGGAGCAAATCGTGTGGATGGAAAATGCCCTTTAACTCCATTGGAGGTATTCGACTAACTTAATCCCTTTATTGCTGTAAGACCCATCCAATATACTTTAGTCACTATTTTTTTAAAGAAAATTTCAAATTTGTGAAAATATATAATGATGCATTTTGTGTGATATTCTAGAAATATACCATTTTACAGAATGTCCATCTGATTAGCAAATCAAGTTAGCACATATAGATTCTGCCTTCTTGCCTGAAAATCTATGCCCTTACACTGACACTGAAAGTTTTAATTCTCCAAGCACACAAGAACAAGGAGTGACCATTGGGGGCTGTGACTAGTGCCTATTCAGTGAACATGTAGGATTCCTCTTTCCTGTCTGAATTTGCAAAAATTGTCTGATGGTGCAGTTTACGTGATGTTATAGAAATCAATTTTATTGGTTTCCATCTGATTTGTTAATTTAATGAGCATGAACAGACCTGAAAGCGTATGCCCTTTCTCTTAACATTGCAAGCTAAAACTTTTCTATGACACAAGAAAAGGGGGGAAATTGGGGGGCTGTCACTAGCGCGGCTCTTTAATGAACAGGGTCAAGGAGGATTCCTGATGCTCTAAAGGGCAGTCATTTTGTTCAGATTCATGCATTATCAATCATTTTTTCCCTTGAAAAGTTTATCTTGTATGCTTATTTGTTAACTTTGAAATATAAATTCCTTTGCTGTTTTCTATTAATTGTGTATTTTGAAATTTATTCTCTTACATATCCATCTAGTTCAAACAAAGCTGTAATTTGTGATTTAAGTTCTTAGAAGACTTACCAATTAACATGGATCACCTTGCTTGCTATTGAAGGTAGGGATGATGCTTAGGGGAATGGGTTTTGATAATACCACCTCAGTATATGTCGCAGCAGGTAATATTTATAAAGCAGAGAAGTATATGGCTCCACTTAAACAGATGTTTCCACGTTTAGAAACAAAGGACACATTAGCTACCGCTGAAGAACTTGTGCCATTTAAGGTATCAAACTAGTTCTATATGCACTTGTAGGCTGTAATTTTCCCTACTATCATTGAGTCAACACCTACTGTGAAGAGTAAAATAGAAATTGGTAAAAGACGTGAATAAATCAATCTTTGTAATACTGAAGTATGTGATGTAGGGCCACTCATCTAGGTTGGCTGCTCTTGACTACACGGTTTGCCTGCATAGTGAAGTCTTTGTCACAACACAAGGTGGGAACTTTCCACACTTTTTAATGGGTCACAGGCGCTATTTGTATGGAGGGCATGCCAAGACAATCAATCCCGACAAGAGAAAGTTAGCTCTCTTATTTGATAAACCCACTATCAGGTATGCAATTCAGTTTCTATTTCATTTCTGAACCTTATGTGTAGCTCTTAATCTGTGCAACTCATATCCCCTGGTGAATGTTGGGTACACTAACGACAATGGCGTAACTGTGCTAGTTAGTCTGATATTTGTTTCATATTTAGCACTTATGCGGGGGCTTAAAGCTGCTGTTGTTGGTGAGAAAAAGATAGCAAAACTTGAGTAAAGACAGATTCAAATCATGATGTAAAAGGAAGAGTGAGAAGTGGACAACAATTCCATACATTCTGGACTTTTATTCTGTCCCCATTCCCACAGAAACTTGCTGGATCTACCTTTCACAACTCAGACATAAAATTTGGCGTGTATTTAAAGATTCCTGATGACGTTTCTAATTGTTTTGCGAGTCAAATACAAAATTCTGTAATCTATTCTCGCACACATCTTTCAACAGCCCTCCATGTTTAGAGCATTACGTAGAAAAGGACTATTGTCTATTTGTCTTATTTTTTTGCAGATGGGAGGTCTTCAAGCGACAGATGCAAAATATGCTTCGCCACAGTGATGTGAAGGGCTCTGAATTAAGAAAGCCCAGTGCATCACTTTACACATTTCCCATGCCAGATTGCATGTGTAAACAAACTGAAGCCAGACAACAAGACAGTGACAGTTGATTTTAAGACTGGAATAGTAGATTACTCCTAGAATTACAGATTCTATATGCATGTAATTTTCTTTGTATCATCAAAATTAACAACCACAAAAAAAAAACTCGTATAATTATAATTATTTCTTTCATTAGAATTGAGATGATAGGTCTATAGTTTTGATTTTTTGATGTTCACTGTCTCATTGTAACTGAAATTGTCGGAAACTGCTCTAAATGATATGTTTGAAACTGTACTTGAATAGAATTTCCATGTATTCAATTACATTCTTCACTCTGAATTCTTCAATCTATATTCTCTTCCCAGATCTTTGTGTGTTGATTTCTTTTTTACATCGTACCGGATATTGGCTTCATCACCATTCACAGATGCAATCTGGAACATTTGTTGAGAACAGCACACTGAAGACAGTAAAAATCCTTCTTTCTCATTGGGGCTGCCACAAGAAGGTAGGTAAATGAACATGCCCAGGGTTTTATCTCAATGCAAGCAAGTGATTGGGTTGGCATTTGTACAAGAGACATGGGGCTCTCAGCACCTTCAACTTTAAGATAATAAGGTGGGACTTCATGTTTTGTTTGTCATGGAATCTCGAAATCTCAACATCATGGAAAAATATCATATTTGATTCGCATTTAGAAATCCCAGGTGCTGATTCATAAATATTATTATGTTAAAGCTGCATGTGGTCATTCGTAATGTTACTTTTCATCAACAATCATTCTTTTGACAGTCTTAAGATCTTGATATTTGCTTTGTAGTTTAAGATTCTCAGTGGAATGAGATTCACTCAGAGTGTCTGGAATTCCACTTCATGCCGAATTTTTGAACAATTAGAAAAATTATATAATAGAATCGATTTTAATTATAAATTGAAGGGAAAATCGCACGTCAAATCATGCTGTTTAATCATTGTTTTTTCACTTAGGCTCCATAGTTTACATTTCAAATCAAGCTGTTTAACATCCTGGAGTTCGTAGCACCCATCTTTACTCTATCATGCCAAAAAAATCAACGAAGAAGATCAAATTATTTAAAAGATTACAACTATAATTTAATTAATGAATAAAAAGCTATTATATTAAATATTATAATTTTATCATCAAATTAAACAAAACCTAGCCGCCATCCACTCCTTTTTCTCCTCTCTTTTCTCTTCTCATCCTTTTCTCCATTTTTTTTTCTCTTGAATTGCTTGGAGATATAATATGATTTCTTATTAAGGTTTCTATACCCAACAACCCATAACTTTTCTCTATTTATTAAAAGATAATACAAAGGAAGAATGCACACTGTCCCTCTCAAACACTTGAAGAGGTACACGTAGATATTAAAGATGTTGGAGACAATGGTGGTTGTTAAAAATACTTTTTATTTAAAAATATATAAAATAATATTTATTTATTTATTTTTAAAATTCACATATTAAAACAATATATATATATATATATATATATATAAATTCAAAATATTTTTAAAAATCTTTAGTCCAATTACACACGAGTGATTGGAAATACATACCAACATATATTTTTTAAAAATTTAAATTTTTTTATTAAAAGTTAATTTTTTATATTTTGAATTGTTTTAATACTTTAATTTTAAAAATAAAAAAATATTAAATTTAAAAATAAAATTTTTTGAATCAATATTTGAAATTTGGAGTTTAATTAGGTATAGAATTTACATTAAAGATTTAAGATTTAGCTAAGTTTAAGGTTAGTGTTTGAAATTTGAATTTGAAATATAAGATTAAAATTGTTTGTTTGTTTAAAATATTTTTGTAAAAATTTAAATTTATTTTATTTTATAATTTTAAATTATTTTAATGTTTTGATATTAAAAAGCCACCCCCCGATTCCTCGAACCATCGAGCCTTGACAGGCTCTCTCTCTTCACTGTAAGAGGACCCCACTTCATTTCTTTTAACAAACTCCATCTCCAAATTCCTCAAACAGAATCCCAACTCAATTCCAAATCTTCGATGTTCCATTAACCAAACCCTAAAATATGAGCTCCACCACCACCACTTCCCCAACCATCAACAGCACCGCCATCAATTCGAATTCCAAGAACGGCAGAAATCAAGATCCAGGCTCCTACTTCATAGACGTAGCACGGCAATACTCATCACCAATTGGCGGAGAAACAGAGCTTGAACCAAAGGAGTTAAACACGGTGAACAGCTCTGGAGGGTTTCTTGTTGTATCGACTGATAAATTGAGTGTTAAATACCCAAGTGTGAATCTTCATGGTCATGACGTTGGTGTTATTCAAGCTGATAAACCGGTGCCGGATAAACGACTTGTTTATTATTTTGAGATTTTTGTAAAGAATGCTGGTGCTAAAGGACAGATTGCTATTGGTTTTACCTGTCAGGGTTTCAAGATGAGGAGACAACCTGGGCAAGGCTTTTCTTTCTTTTTTTTTTTTTTTTAAAGTAATTTGTTTCGTTATTTGTAATGTATAGTTAGCGAGAAATGCAATTAGGGTTTTTTTTTTCTGGCTATTGAGAGAGTTTAGTTGCTAATCACGGGAGGTAATGGATTAGGTTTATAAGATTTAACATTTTGGAGCGATTAAAAAGCTGGATATTAAGTATTTATTTATTAAACACTTTTGGTTCATGAGAAAATGTAAAAGAAGGTAAAAAATAAATACTTTTGGTTCATGAGAAAATTTAGAAGAAGGAAAAAAAAAGAGGGTGTTTTATACTTTAAATGCTCTTTTGAAGGTATAATAGGCAGAAGTTCTTGTTTGGAAATGTGGGTTTTTGTTCTTGTGCACTGTATGCAAGTTTGAATTGCAATGGGCTGTTAACTATAATAATGCTGCGATTCACAAGTTGTTTCTTTCAAATTTTTATTTGGTTGAGCAGATGGGAAACAAACAGCTGTGGATATCACGGGGATGATGGGCATCTTTATAGTGGGCATGGGAAGGGAGAGGAATTTGGCCCAACGTTCACGACCAATGATACCGTTGGTGCTGGTATCAACTATGCCTCACAGGAATTCTTTTTCACGTAAGGAAGTTGCTCACTTTCTTTAGTTTGTGTTGTTGATATCAAACTCCTGTTGCATGTGGACACTTAGTGATTAATAAGTCTATTTTCTGAACTCTTCTTCTGTTACTATGCTACTCATTATCACATGTTCTCTTTGTGCTGATATCAGTAAAAATGGAGTGGTAGTTGGTGTACGGTACAAGGAGATAAAGGGCCCGTTGTTTCCTACTGTTGCTGTTCACAGCCAGAATGAGGAGTATGTGGCACCTCCCTCAACTAGTTGCAGTATTTAACTATTATTCTGAGACAGTGTGCTTGTCAATTCTTGTGCTAGATTTAAAATATGCAGATGTGGTAGACTAGCCTGTGGCTACTATGGCTTTTAGTTGAAGTTTTGCTACCAAGATCATAGAGATAAATTGTATTGCCATCTAGAAAATTTTGTCTCTACGGTGATTAAGGTTTTAGCTTATCCAAGGTTCTGATCACTCATATAATCCATTTTGGTCGCATGTTTTACAGCAAATGACCTGTGATTAATTATTTAGAATACGGAAAAACGAATTCAAACTACATTTTAATATTTTTCCTTTTCTTTTGCTAATTTTGCTAGTATTATCATGATGCTAGAGGATCTGATACCTTAAGTTGCTTCTTGACCTGGCAGGATTGAAGTCAACTTTGGACAGAGAGAATTTGCCTTTGATCTCAAGGCAAGATATCCATTCTTTTGATTCTTTCTTATGGACCTTCTTCTTTTTTCGGTTAAGTGGGTTTGCAAAAATCTTCTTCTCTGTGCAAGGTCATTGCTCAAGCTTTGGGAGGTCAAGTTGTTTTGTATGGAAGGAAATAAAGTTTAATGGACAATCTTCACTTTCCAAGAAGTGATATGATTCGATAATCATAGATTTTTTTCATTTTGGGTTTGCTTATATAATTCTCTTGGTGAATGGTTTCCTTATCACCTGGTTTAGTTGTCTGAAACTTTTTCTTTTTCTAAAACAGCATCTACAGATTTAACAAATTTACACAAGTTCTTGTTATTATCGATGCTTCCTTATGTTTTTCTTTGTATCCTTGCTTAGGAATATGAAAGACAAGAAGCTATGAAGCAAAAATCGACAGTTGACAAAATATCTTTACCGCCGAATATTAGTTATGGGTAAGTCTATGTTACATTTGAGTCTCTTTTATATAAATTAGTTTCTGCTTTGAGTCAGTGTAACTTGCAATATCCTCGTAATTGAAACTACATTGACCTATAATATGATGCCTGCACCTCAACAACGGAAGAGTTGGGTGGAAATTTATAGTAAAAATAAAGAATGGATCAAGGCAAGCTGTTCCACTTTTTTATCTCTTGTTTTCTTCAGCTCCTCTTTCTCTTCTTCCAATATTTAATCTTGTTCATCTGAAATTTTTCACCTTGGATTTTCTGATGGGACAGGGTTGCAGTAGGTCTTGGTTTAAAATCTTATAAAACAACAAAAAAGAGGTTTTAGAAGGATGGAAAAGCCCTTTGGTGTATTTAGAAATAATAGCGAACTTGCTAATTTAAATAACAGTACTTGATCTTGCAAGTCAGCTATCATTAATCATCATTACTTCTGTCTACTTCAGTTAATATTAGTTTGTATTGCATGGGCAGACTTGTTCGCTCCTACTTATTACACTATGGCTATGAAGAGACACTCAATGCTTTTGATGTGGCCAGTAAAACTACTATCCCTCCTATATGTATAGCTCAAGAAAATGGTTCTGGTGAACAGGACATTGCATATGCTTTAACACACAGAAAAACTCTTCGACAGGTATGAAATTGTTGATGATGGGTGTTTATATTCAATTAATAGTTCACATTGGCGGGCATCGAGTTTTAGGCATGGTGTATATGATAAATGTAAGTGGTGTTAAGTATGAGTAAGATGCTGGTAAATCCTTTGTTGTACGGAACATGTGTTTCTGTGTGTAATACTTGGAGTTTCCTGTCTTTTTTTGGTTAAAAGCTCATCAGCGTCTTTAGAGCTTCCCTTGGATTCAATGTATTGATATCTAGTGGTGATAGGGCTTATGAGCCCCTGAATGATGCATTTATTCCCATATCATTTTATGAGTTCACCGGGCGCCACTCGTTTTCTCAATGATTCTCTAATGTGCATCCCATCTTTGTTGCTCCACCCTTTTAAATTCTTGTAGGAATATATTGGTTAAAGAAGTGTTTCTGAAATGCACAAGCATTGCATAATGGAGCTAAGCTTAGTTGGGGTAGGATCTGCAGTGCTTCAGTGAATGCAATGCCTATGTGTTAATTTAGCCTTGTTATTCAGGAGTGGATTTGTGTGTGTTTCATGTGCAGGTAATGTAATGACCGAGAGAGATGTGTAGTGATGGATGCTTGTAACAGCTAATTAATAACTTAATCAGGCTTTTATAGTACAGAATTTGTACTTATTTGGATAATATATTCCATGGGTGTACAGTTGGAAAACTTAGGGATGATTGCTTGGTGCAATTCTAAAAGTATTGGGCTTGCATCCGCAACATTGTAGGTTTGAGTCTTGAGATCAGCCACTTGTACAAAAATGTTGAAGGATTAAGTTGGTAGTCATATACTCTGCTACGGTGGTCATAATTAAGTTTGAGAAGATCTGATATGTTAGATTACATCACATATGGTGTCTTTTGTGAATTAGTTGAACTGTCATGATCATCATTCTTCTGGCTATTAGTATTCACATTCTTCAATCTGTATTGATGCTTGTAATATATCTATGCTATTTGAATTATTTTTATTTATTGTTTATTTTCTTCATTTTGAATATGAGATTTGTTTTTGTTGACTTTTTTTCTCGATTGAAGCTAATCAGAAATGGTGAGATTGACGCCGCGCTCAGTAATCTTCGTGATTGGTATCCCCAGATAATGGAGGTGAACACCATCTACAGTGCAGTTGCTGTTTTTAGTCTCATGTTTTTATTTACTTGGTACATAATATGTAGAGGACTTTGACGTTCAAGTTTCATTGTGATTTTCTGTAATCAATATATGTACCGACAACCATTAAGTGTGTACACACCTCTTAATCTAATACCTGCTTCAAATAATCATCTAGATGGCCCATTTTTTATTTTTATTTTTATTTTTATTACCACCACCACCACCATGATTTGGTACATTTAGATTGTATTATCCTGTTAAATAGGGACAGTCACAATACCTTTGTCACAGCTTGGCTTGCAGCTGTGTCATAATTGTTATTATCCTGTTAAATAGTGGCCTACGATACCTTTTTGACAGCTTGGCTTGCAACTCTGTCTTAATTGTTGCATGGTTCATCACCTCCTGTTGGGTTTGGAGTTCGATCAGAAGAGCACTGTCCCCAATAGGGAAGGATGGGGCCTATCAACCTTGAGTCAAATTTGTTTTCAGAACAGTTTAGGACCCTCTCTTCACTAGTCTACCCACCCTCCCCTTTCCTCCCATATCACAACTTCGTGTGTTATTGCTGCCTGTTTGGCAGTTACATAGAAGCATTGTATGACTTTCTTCCTGAATGGATTGATATTTCCTTCGTGATTGGCAGACTCTACTATTTTTTGTCCTCTATTGGTTGTTTTTGTATCTTGTGTGACTATCTGTAGATCGCTGAGGGAATTTCACACAACTGTTGCCAAAATAGCAGCAAGGTCTCCTCATCTGGTTTGTTTCTTGAGGACTAAAAGTGTTTCCAATTAAATTGGTAGTTCTTGAGAATAAAAGTCACATCATGAACTTTAAAGCTACCTTTATTTCTTTTCTTTAACAAAATTGTTAAATTGGATTGTTGGTGCTTGATACCAGATGAAAGTGACATCATTGTTACGAGTCCATGTATATGAACCTGCATTTGTTCTCATTTTTGTCAACACATGTTTAAAATTAGGATGTTCAATCGTCATCAAGCAATAAATTTAATTGTGAGTTCAAAGTTTGTTTTCTTTTATCTAGAATTTAACAAAATTGATGATGATCAGCTTTTCCACTCTTAATGCTTGATGTGATCAATATCTTAAATAATGTGGAGCTGTGACAGGGTTTTTCTTGTGCAGGATGAAAAATCAGCCGCTTGTTTTTTGCTTCACAGTCAAAAATTTATTGAATTAGTCCGGGTATATGTTTTTTTCCCTGTTTAGTTTGCTTTAGTCACTTTTTTTCCTCCAATAAAGGAAATCTTTAATTCGTGGTTATGAATATGGACTTGCTGCAAGTTATTTTCTGAAAGTTGCTTCAGCATATCTAGAAACTTGATTCTGGCTTTTTTTATTATTATTAAATAATAATGAATTGCTTATATGCATGGCGGTCTGTACATGCATGCTGTTGTCAGTTAGTGTTCCGTGTATAGCTCACGATTAGTTTCTCCATGGTAATTGTCAACTGTTCTACTGCATGATCAGGAAGTCATGACTTTTGAGTACTTAACTGAATATCTAGTCATGAAAATTTATTTAATGCATGTAGGTTGGGGCACTAGGGGATGCTGTCACGTATGGAAGGATTGAATTAGCAAAGTTCTTTAAGCTGCCCCCATTTGATTATCTAGTTCGGGTACTCAAACTTTCTTTCATGCACTGTCTCTTTTTTTTGTTTTATTTTTGTCTGGGAATATTTTACTTCTTCTCACATAATGAGAGAGGAAAGAAAATTGTGCCCATCTCCCTAATATCTAATGATGTCTTCTGTCTCAAGGCACCGAGTCAGTTGCTAAATCTGTCTGATATTCCCATGCTTTTGCAGGATTGTGTAGCCTTACTGGCATATGAACAGCCACAAAAGTGCTCAGCTGGGTATCTTCTTGAGGATTCGCAGCGTGAGATTGTGGCTGATGCTGTAAACGCCATGATTTTGTTAACAGATCCCAATGTGAAGGATTCACAAAGCTGCTTGCGATCACATCTGGAGAGGTTGCTCAGACAGCTTACAGTTTGCTGCTTGGAGAGAAGATCCTTTAATGGGGATCAGGGTGAAGTTTTCCACCTGCATAGAGTGCTTTAAAAGTGGGGAGAGGGCCAGGTGCCAACTCATATATTTCTTAATTTTGGCGCAGCGTTTGTATGGGTAGTTGGCTTTCCCTCCCTGCGATGCAGGTGATCTGATTGGTCAAAGTGTCAGTATATCTGCTAGATGACCTCTGGATGCTTGACTTATGCAATAATCAGATGCTGTGGGGATTCTCTACTCGCAAATTTAACCTGGGATGCATAACTTTAATCACGCTATAAACTGTTGTCTCAATGCCTGCAGTCAGATTTCACCCAGAAGATGTTGCTATCGGGCTTTACTGTAAATAATTTGACATACAAATGCACAATTTGTTCAATATTTTTCATTTGATTCTAAAGAAGACGCTGATAGTCTTTTTCATGTGTAAGGTAAAGTGATGCTAGCATATGATAATATATATATATATGAGTTTCGGGGGGTTTTTAAAATTAATTTAGCTAGAAAAACATAATTTATGTTTTTTTTAAGGCATGTACTTTTTGAAAACCACTTATATACGGAAGCTACGCATTAATGCATCAGCCGATCTTAATTCTGAAACTTGTCTACGAAATCAGTTCAAAGAAATGAGAATGTGTCCTGCAAGTTAAAATTTTGAGTTAATTTGTAAAATTTTATGATTTTATAAGTTAATATGCATGTAATGTGTTAAATACATGATTATATTCATGTATGTAATATGTTATATTGGATTAAAAATTTGAAACCACTAAAATTAAATTAAATTTGTGCGAAATTGATAAATTAGATCTGATTTTATGAATTTATTAAATTTATAATATAAGTTAAGTTGGTTTAAATTTTACTTTAAAATATTTGTTACCTAGTTTTGCAAAATTAAATATATTTTTTAAATCATATATTAAATAAAGTTAAAATTTTATAGAGAAATATTATATATATAAAAATACATTGTAGTAAATTTTTAAGTTAAATGGAGTTAGGAAATATAATAATTCAAAGAGTTAAATTTAGTAAACTAATATTGTCAAATATATCAAAGTTTAAGATATATCTAAAGTTATCAGTTGAATTTTATTTTGATTAAAGTTAAGATAGCAGAATTTTGTATCGATTAAAGTTAGTATAAAAATTAAATATCTAAAACTTTCAAATTATATATTTTAGATCTAATAATTCATCTAAACAAGAAAAAATAACATGTTTGAAATTATGACTCAAATATGTTAAGAATATACAAAAAATGAAGATCTAGGTTATATGGAGGAATTTTAACATGAAGATTTTTTTTATTATTCTATTTATTTAATTTTAAATAATTATTTTAAATTTAAATTTTTTCTAGCATATTAAACATTGCTTAAGAGTTTATTTTATTATTTATTTTATATTAATTAATTACTAATTTAAATTTATTATCCTGCAATCCAAAATGGATCTATCAAGATTTATTATTACTGGAACAACCAAATTATTACTATGTTTATGTGTGCTTTCTACCTTTCAGTATTTTTTTTATATTACAAAATTTTATTATGAGACTTTTTATTTTTTTCTATCATTAATTTATTAATTCATATTATTTATCTTTTTTATTTTATTTAGATCATTTATTAATTATAATATTGTTAACTTATTTTTTTAGATTTTAATTTTTTGACTAGAATTATCAATATATAATTAGTTAAAAAAATTATTTATAATTTTGCAATCAAGTTTATATTATATTTTTTATGCCATATTAAAAAAATAATTTTTACAACCTTCATCTTATGTGAAATGAGTGTGGAAAAGAGTCTCCTAAACTTCAAATCTGTTTTTCATGTTTCAAGATCAGCTTAAATAGTCGCATTAGAAGCCAACTCCCTTACGATTTTAAATGTTCGTTCCAGTTTTCCAGGGCACTCTCTGTATGGAGAACAAAATATTTCACCAAGGTTGGTTGAAAAGATAAACGTGAAAGCTTGCAGATAGCTAGTCTAGTTCCTATCTGCAAGGCTACTGGTTTAAATGCTATAAAATGTCGACGATGAATGTAGTCTGCAAAACGATTGTCTTATGCATTCCCAGGATTCCATTTTTCATCAGCTTTAGGCATAAGCAACTTCCTCCTAATTTCTCTCAATTTTCCCACTTCAAATTCCTGAATGTCATATCCGCGGCATTCAAAACTCTTACAAACTGATTTCCGCATCCAGATTCATTTAGAAAGAACATCAAAACATTCAGAATAAATATTCCTCAAATGACATTGGTGATGACCAAAAACATGCTTAAATGGAAAACTGAAAATAAAAGAAGAGCAACTCTTATTAGATATAGTTGGCCAGCTATGCTTCTTCTTTGCTGCAGGCTACTCTTCTAGTTCTCTCTTAACCTGTGACTGAATAACAAGAGACAATGTAGAACAGTCAGTGGCTGTTTAACGTTGGATTTACTTGCATGGTGCTGTCCTAGCAATGGCCCGGATGGCTCAAAACATATCATTTGTCCAAAAAGAACAGATTTTTTCATGGTAAATCTCGTTTTGACACCGCTGGTGTGATTGAAAGACACCCAGTTATTGCCACAATCTTTAACTACTCAAACTCGAAGTGAATAAAAACGAATTCAACTTCATCGATATGGATGCTAGATTTGCTAAAGAGAAGGAAAAACTTGAACAGAAAGGATATAGCCCTCACAAATCACAATTAAAGCTCCACAGTAACCTTCAAGCATCAATACTTTGCGGCTGTGGTGTACTTGATGAGCATGTCAACAATATCTGACTGGACCTTAGAGGCTGACTTCTTCAGGTTTCGAATCTTTACGTCAGTTTCCTCTTCAAGCCGTTCCGCGGTGAAGCCAGAGTTCCCACTTGTCTAAATGGATTTGAAAAAACCAAATAAAGTTAATAAAGAAATTGTAATTCAAGCTAGATAATTAAAGCTATGTTGATGAAAATGCTGTTATTTGGATTCTTTATAGTTTCTGTTGGCAACAGATGCGAGACTGAAAATAGATGTAGCTGAGGAGATAGCTAACCATACCTCACCAACTCTCTTTTGGTACTCAGATTCCATGTTGGAGCGATAATGGCCTGCATCTTTCTCGGCTTCTTCTTTAGCTTGCCTTAACCTTGTTGTCCTCACTGGACAGCAATATGAGATTTTTGTTGGTTACAAACGATTTGGACTTGTTAAAAATATACAAAATATAATGTAATAAAGCAAAAAACAAGGAGAGTGTTCAGTTCTTACAGTTTCTAGCAGCAGTAACAATTTGTTGAGCCTCCTGTTCTGCAGTTAGTAGCATCTGAATCCCTTCATGACCTTTCATGGAATCCATGGTAGCAATGCAACCTCAAACAAGTTTTCAAGCACTAATAGCAGGTATGAGAAAACAAGTTTTCAATCACTAATAGCAGGTACCGTATTAGAAGAAAAGGACAGAAGTAAACCAGAGCAGATCTTCAAGCTGATTGACAGAACCATCAAATTGCAGAAAACCAAGTACGAAGAAAAACACAAAATAACTAATCTGATGATAGTACATTCCTTGAAACACTCTGCAAGCTAAAATAGCTAAACAAAGATTTCTGAAGACATAATAACAATGCTGGGACCAAAATGTTCAGGGAATTTAAAGGACATTATAACCATGACAGGTTCAAAAGACTTTGTGAGTGATGCTAAACTCTAAAATTCAGATAGCTTTGCCTACCATCCTTTTCAGTAAGATTAATGGGACCAAGTGCTTTCTTATTTGATTTTTCCCATTTGATGTTATTCAAACAGCGTCCTTATAGAAAGCTGATCTAACTATATACACAGCCTTAGAAGATCTGCTTAGGGAGACTCCAATGCCATTACGCAATATCAGCCACCAAGAGCTGTCAAAGAAATCAACAATAACTGGACCTAAAACGAGCAATTCTGTAACTTAAGGGAACAAAAAAACAAAAAAAACACAGTGAAGTGACTGTACAGAAGAAGAGAGATCCTACATGATGAATATAAAAATTGTGGAGCCGGATAAAGATGTCAAATGCAGTGAAATTTGTGTTTGTTTTGATTTGAACCAGTAAGCATGTAAACTCTAGAGAAATTCCAAATATGGATGAACAAGCATCAGCTGATACAATTAACTTTTCAGAACACGGTGAAAATATTTTTGAAGAAATCAATCTGTGGCTCATAAATATTCAAAAGTCTACAAAAAAAGCACCATTGTTACATGTGCATGCACATTTACTCTCAAATGCAACAAGGGTAAAGAAATCATGGAAATACGTACGTAGAAAAAACTGAATAACATAAATACCTAAAGAAATCATGGAAATACGTGCGTAAAAGAAACTCAATAACATAAGTACCGGAAGAAAGAAAGAAATTGCAGAAGAATTCTTTCCACGAGCCCTCTTCCAGAATAGGGAAAAAATGGCACTTGGTTTCTTGGAAATTTTCGAGGGTGAGAGAGAGATTTTCTCCATAATTAAAGGTATCAGTTAATTAATCTTTTTCCTTAGTCAATACTAGATATGTGGCGTGCTCTGCCAGGAGCCGGCCAATTTCTTTCTTTTTTTTTTTATGTAAAAAAACTGATAAGAGAATTTTTTTTTATATGGGTAAAATTAGTAATTTAAATAATATAATTAAAAAATAAAATTATAAAACATAAAATTATAAAAAAATGACAAAAAAAAAAACCTGAGTGTACTTGAATTATTGAACAACTCTAATATTAAAGGGTTAAAAAAAAAGAAATTAACTTGTAAATCTTACAATTATTGATATAAGATTGAGATGATCTCAAAAAATACATAAAAAAAGATTAAGATTAATTTTTAATAAATCAAATAAGAACATAATAAATTTATAAAAAGAAAAGTAAAAAAAAAGAAGAAGTTCAATCTCTTGTAAATAAAACACTTGTAAATAAAATATAAAGGAAACAAATTAAAAAAATATATAATTAATAAAAAAATTAAAAAATTAATCCAAGCCCAAACATATCAAAATGCAAATTCTCTACCAAATCCTAATATTTGAGTGACCAAGTTTAAAAATAAATTAAATAAAATCATGAAGTTTAATTATTGAATAATTTAATATTAAAAATAATAATTTTAAAAAATAACTAAAAAAAATATAAGTCAACCCAACTTAAATTGTAAATCTAATGACTATGGATACATGATTAAAGCTAACATAAAAAAAGAGAAAAAAAGAATAAGAAAACTAGTTTCTAATAAGTTAAATATTAAAAAATAAAAATAAAATAAAAATAAATTAATTTTAAAAAAATAAAAATAATTTTGAAACCTGTGAGTCCATGACCTTAGTCATGAACCCAAGACTAATTCATAGAATATAAATTGTAAAAAGTGAAAAAGCAAACCTCTAAACCAAAATCAATTTAACAAATAATTTAAATAAAAAAATAAGAATAAAATTTGAAAGATGAAAAAAATTAAGATAAATAAAATTAAAAAAGCACACCAATTTTATAATTTATTCAAATTAAAAAAATTATAATAAAAAAACATTATGTAAATTTGAAGAATTAAAAAATTAAAAGGATGATTTGAAATTTTTAAGAGGTTGATGAGAAAATCGAGGTTGAGAGAGAGAAAAAGAAAGAAAATAGTCTTAGATATCAAATCACAAAGAAATTGAAACATGTACCATCTCATCATCGTGTACAGGGGTGTTGTGAAGATTCCAACGTTGTCAATTAAAGTAGTGTTCGGTGTTTGGAAAAGTATCCACATGTCATTTATTTGCTGATACATGTCAAACAACTCCATTGAGTTTTTTTATTTAAAATATTTAATATTTATTAAAATAAAACAATACCCCTAAACTAATATAATATTATAAAAAAATCATAGTAAAAAAATGAAAAAACCCCTTTAAAAGAGTTATGTTGATTATGTATTAATGGCATATATAAAAGTAATTTAACTATTTTAAAAAAATAAAAAGATAATAATGCTCCTAATTGAAAAACAACATATTTTTTTTTAATTGTAGGGGCTAAATAAGTGTTTTTACTGTGTTAAAATATAAAATTATCAACGTAACCTTTATTTTATCAACATAACTCAGCATAATTTATTAAAGAAAATTGTGAGAAGATGCAAAGTAAATCTTACCCCAATACCTAGAAGAAATGTTTTTTTAAATTAGAAGCAATTTCATCGAATCAATAGTAATTTGTTTATTGAGCTATAATAATATCTCCCTAACCTTTAGTTTATTCTTTTAACAGTTATCAAACTTAAATTACGCTATGTAATAACATGTAACTTAAAAGTTTAAATTTTCAGATCAATTAAATTAATTTGGCCAGCATGGTTAAATCCGTTCTGAGATATAATTGAGTTAATTTTATTTATTATTTATTTTTTTATTTAAAATAATATTATTTGAAAAATAAAATAAAATGACATCTATAAATTAATAAAATGATAATATTATTAATTTAGAGATCTATATATATATGTGTGTGTGTGTGTGTGTGTGTTATCACCACTATGATGGGTGGCAACAATAAATAGAGACATAGATAATGGAAAAAAGTAGTTAATATATAATAAATAAAAATAATATATTTTTTTTAAATTTCGTTCTCATTTCTTATTTTTATTTTGTGAATGGAGTTATGATTAATTTTATCATTATTTCTTCTGACCAATCCTCCACAAAGTGAAGATTAAACTTTCATTTTCAATATTTACACCATCTCGTTCTTTGTCATCAAGCAACGCTATATAAAACTCATGTTTGATTTCACTTTATTAATAAATAATAATTCTTGATGTCATCAATTTAATTTAATATTAAAACGGATTAGGAATTTCAAGAACACATTCACATTTAAAGACCTATTCAGAATTTCTATGAAATTAAATACTTTTAAAATTGCTAGTGACTGAAATAAATTATAAAAATATGCATAAATGTAAGACTTATTTTAAATTCAATGCATATCCTTTTTAAATTCGTATAGTTGTAGATTTTTGAAAGAGACATTACAGATTATGTCACATGATTCATATCTGAGGATGATCGTGACGAGGAGGATTGCCCAGTTATTAAACTATCTGTGGATGACAAGAGGAGAATTAGGGAACTACGGCGACAGACCTTAATCACTTATTTTTCTTTTTTTAATTAAGTGTGGTAGCCTTTGTATATTTTAATTAATTTTGTATATTTTAAAATTAATGATTATATAAATTTTAAATAACTCTAAAAAAACTTAAATTTATAATTATTAAAAAACAAACTCATGACTGAATAAATTAAGTTATACCGAAGAGTTAATAGACCTAAATCACTAAGATTATAGACAGGAGAGTTGGCTACACATATCTCATTCGTACACTTAGAATGATGTGGAATTTACAGGGAGATTTTGGTTTAGTGAATCTGGGGAATGACTTTTTCCACCAAAACTCTTTTATAACGAATATAGTTTTAAAAAATCTATTAAATAGAAATAAAAAAATTAATCAATATAAAATTTAAATATTTAAAAATCAATTATATTAATATAAAAATTAAATATTTATTATAAATTTATAAGCTTAAATACAATGCATCAAAAATAGAGATAGCACTAGTACACAAAAAAAAATAGACTAGTCATTTATGTGGTCATGGGGCTAATAAAAAGATGTATATATATTATTATATATCATTATATATGATCTCATATCTATGAACATTCAACATAATTCTTTACACGTGGCAAAGATTTATTTATTTATTTTTGTTTAGATGAGTCATATATTCTTGTACTCCCTGATCTAATAAGCTTGCAAACTCTAGAAATTGAGTGCTCATGACCAATTGTAAGCACGAAATATTACGGGTTATCCGCAAGTTCTTGACCATTGTGTTAAAAAGATTGTACAGTTAATTTTTATCGGGTCCACCAGATGATATTACTTTCAACCACAAATCTAGATCGATATTTAGATGGATTGAAAGATCGTTCACGTATCGTTTCTTAATCCGGCTATTATATATCTCTTGAAAATAAAAATAAAATCATCAAATTCAAATAAATAATAACTTAAGAAAAAAATGATTGACAACCAACATATCATAAAGTGTTGAGCTTGACTATCGATAAACTACTGCACTCCTTTTTAATAGTCATCACTCCATATATGCATTTCCGCAAAAAGCTTTATTGGACTTAGCTCACACCCAAGAGTTGTAGCCTGGGAGATAAAAACATTGTCAGTTAAATATATTGATTAAAAAATTAAAAAAAATAAATATAATTAAAAAAATATTTACCATTAGTTTTGCATGCGAAATGAACATGATAAAGTCGTTGATATGGGTGGTAATGGAACCGTGAATTTGCAGATTTTTATTCCCCATGCTGGATTGTGATCATTGCATGAAACATAACTTAAGAAAAAAATGATTGACAACCAACATATCATAAAGTGTTGAGCTTGACTATCGATAAACTACTGCACTCCTTTTTAATAGTCATCACTCCATATATGCATTTCCGCAAAAAGCTTTATTGGACTTAGCTCACACCCAAGAGTTGTAGCCTGGGAGATAAAAACATTGTCAGTTAAATATATTGATTAAAAAATTAAAAAAAATAAATATAATTAAAAAAATATTTACCATTAGTTTTGCATGCGAAATGAACATGATAAAGTCGTTGATATGGGTGGTAATGGAACCGTGAATTTGCAGATTTTTATTCCCCATGCTGGATTGTGATCATTGCATGAAACGCTTAGATGTCACATGCTGAATGTATTCCGCCCATATAATCTTCAAGATGTATGATGACATAAAATCCTTCCAAATCACCATTCATATATTTTAGATTTTTTTTGTGCTTCATACCAAAAATCACACAACTTATATGGTACAAATGAATTATTTATAAGTAAATAAAAAATAAAATTTTAATATTAGAAATTAAAAAATTACCTTAATTTTGATGTTTTCTAGTTGCAACATAATTTTTCTAAACTCTCTTCACAACATTATTATTTGCTCTATCCCTTTCAAGTTTTTCTTGGCAATAAAAATTTATAAAAATTTTTTTTTAGTAATTTTAAGAAAAAATTAACATAATAATTTTTTTAAAATTAATGCTAACATTAAATCTTAAAAACCATAATTTGACCTGCAAAGAAATATGTTTAGAAATATTAATAAAAGTTTTCATTCAGTAATTTCAATAAAATAAATGAATTAACTTAATTTTTTTTTAAAATTAATATTAACCTTAAACCTTAAAAAGCATATACCAAACTGTAATTTCCTTTCAAAATATTTATAAACATGACTCATTCAATAAGCTTGATCCTTTCCAATCTCTCTTCAAGATATAATAAAAATAACAAATATATATTTTTTGGTTCAGAAGTCACATCTTGTAGACATCAACATTGAATTCAACGTTCGGCAGTTGAGCAATGTAGTTGACTTTGACTAGCTTCAACCACAAATTCTTAATTAAAGGCTAATTAACTCTTGCTAAATTAGCATTACAGCTGACTTTGACTGCTCTTAAAGTGTAATCAACTTTTGCTAAATGAGCCTTGTAGTGTTTATTCTTCACTTTCTTACACTACAAATTCTTAAGGGCTGACACTTCATGGTTCAGATTCAGCAGAAATATGGGTGGTGCAAGACTTGCCGCCACTGCAGTGGTTCTTCTTGTGCTCGGTATGCTCTCATCTCAAACCATATTTTTTTTGTTTCCCCCCCTTCGCAACTAGCAAATTCTTGTTCTTCAGTGAGTAAAGTAATTTTTTTTTCCTGATGAAAAGTCTATGAAAATTGTTTCTGTAAAACTATTATAAGGGAAAATTAACATCGAAATTATGGTAAATAAGTGATGTTTGTCTGTTGATTATGAGCAGGTGTAGTTTTACTAGGAGCCGGTGGTGGTAACTTGATTGCCAAGGCCTGTCCTCTTTATTGCTTGGATGTGGATTACATGACTTGCGAGGCCTCCGGTGATAAGAAGCTTAGTTCTGCTTGCAACTGCTGCTTGGCTCCGGAGAACTGCACCCTTCACCTTGCAGATGGAAGGATGGTTCAGTGTTGATTATAGATGTACACACGAGGCCATATTAATGGCTTCAGTACTTATGTAACCATATAGTACTGAATAAAATAAATAAATAAGTTGAATGATCCAGATGATCTTATGTTAGTTTTAGTATATGCGTTCAATTATATTTGCACCATCTTAATTCAGAAGTATATATATATATATATCTCCTAATCTAGAGAGCTAATCTTAATGTCATGTTGTCTGAAATACATAAGCTTGATTTTGAATGAGAGAAAATTCTGTTCAGGCATCATATTTATGAACTCCAAATTGGTAGAATTCAAAGTTCCCTTGTTTACATTTGGTTAGTGTCGTAGAAAAGAATGATCATATATAAAAAGAACAGCCAGCAACGTATGAAAACCCCAATTTTTTAAACAAGACACAATAACTAACATAGAAATCATGATTATCCAGTGTTAGCACACTAATTTCTCTATCAATAACACTTCTTTTCCATGAAAGAACTCCAAGATTTGAGTGTATAAATACTGTGGTAAAATCCAAATCGGATTCTTATTTAGAGCTTCAATTAGTCATTAAAATAATCATCTCATTTGGAAAGCTACTACGCTCCCTGACTTGAAAGGCCATAAGATATTTGGTTGTATGGATGACACTCTCAAACAGCCACCACGCACACAGGAATTACTTGTTGCTAAGTACGATCTCTCCCAATCCCGCTATTGAAACATGGGAAATTCTAGACAATCTGACTCTAAGCTGCATCAACGCCTCTCTTACCGATGACGTCCTTGCACAAGCTGCCCATTGTTCTTAGTCATATGTTGTTTAGATTGCCGGCCTTACCTCGGTCTTTGCTTCCCAATCACGAGCTCAAGCCATTAAAGTTCGCACACAGGTTTTTAATGCTCGTAAAACACCTAGAAAACTATTGACTATTTCATGAAGATTAAACGCTCGGTTGATGATCTTGCTCTTGCTGGTTAGCCCATAACATATGATGATATTATCTCATATATTCAACACCACTCTTAGACAGTTCCTTTACCAGCTGTCTCGGTCCATATAGCTACTAAAAATCCAACCTACGCCAGCTTTCGTGAACGTGGTTTCCCTATTGTTCGAAGAAAAAGGCGTGTTCGTGGATCAAGCCGATGTAATTCTACCTGAAGCGACGACAAAATGCCCAAGCTAATCTCTTCCTAGCCCAAATCAGTAAGCATATGATCCAGAGTGGCATGCTGACACTGAAGCGACTCACTATCTGACAAATAATCTTAACAAACAAGTTTGAAAATATTTTGTTTTTTATTGCATCAGAGGTCTTGAGTGCTTCAGTTGCATGTTTTGTGTAGCCATAACACCACCAACAATAATAATAATAATATATTTTTTAGAAAAAAAAAATGTCATCACCATCATCAATAGGAAAAAATGAATGAGATGACGGGGATAATAAAACAATTAATATATAATAAATATAAACAATATATCATTTTAAAAAATTCATTTTTATTTTTTTGTTTCTATTCCCACCACTTTCATCTAATGAAATTTCACTCTCACTCTCATTTCATTCTTTCCACTCAAACACGCATAAAACAAAAATGAAACTTCCATTTTTACTCGCACATATTTCATTCATTATTACCAAACAACACCTATGGTTCATGGACTTTATTATAATCATGTTAGTTTCATTAGAAAAAAAGACGAAGTTTTGGTTACGCTAATCCAGTAAGATAGATAGTCATATATATATCATGCATCCAGATTCTTGCTATATATATATATATATATATATATATATATATATAATAGAATATTTTGGTTATTGAAGTTTGACTTTATAATTGATCATGAATGATTTTGTTCACGGTTTCAAGCAACCCAATTATACCAGGACATAATTCTTCCACTTCCAGGACGTCAAGACGGCTAAATTAAGCCTTTCTCTTACTTGCCTATCTCAATTTGTATTACCAGTCCATCTCTCGATCCTTCGCTTCTTACCCTTGTTATAGCTAAGTGTTTCATACATGGATCTCCTCTTTCCATGCTTCCTTCACCTTTCCGTCCTCTGCATATCTCTTTCACTCATCGTGTTGCTACACAAAAGAAAATACTGGAATACAAAGTTTCCGCCTGGGAAAACCGGATGGCCGATCATCGGAGAAACATGGGATTTTATGATGGCTGCCAGATGCGGAACCCCGGAGAAGTTTATAAATGACAGGGTGGGTAAATACTCACCAGAAGTTTTCCAAACATCCCTTCTTGGGCACAATATGGCCGTGTTCTGTGGTTCCGGTGGGAACAAGTTCTTATACTCGAGTGAAAACAAGTGTGTCACTGGCTGGTTGCCACACTCAATTATGAAAATTTTGTTCTCCCCTGAGCATGCCAGTAACTCTTACAAAGAAGATTCTGCTAAACTGCGAAAATTTCTTCCAGAATTTCTCAAGCCGGAACCTCTTCAACATTACATTCCCCTGATGGATTCCATGGCAAAAGATCACTTGAAGGCAGATTGGTTTCCATATAAACAAGTGAAGGTGTTTCCATTGTCCAAAACATACACATTTTCACTAGCTTGTAGATTGTTTATGAACATCAAGGATCCCGAGCATGTATCCAGGCTTCAAAATCACTTCAATATTATTACTAAAGGAATATTGTCATTACCTTTAAATTTTCCTGGTACAGCTTACAACCGTGCTATCAAAGGAGGAAATATGATTCGAGAGGAGATTCTTGGGATTATGAAGGAGAGAAGAGAGCTAATATCAGAGAGGAAAGAGCCGGAATTTATTGATTTACTGACTCGTATGCTTCTTGTGACAGATGAGAATGCTATGAATGATATGGAGATTGCTGACAGGGTTGTTGGTTTACTGTTTGGAAGCCATGATACAACCAGTGCTTCAATCTCAATGGCCATGCACTATCTTGCTAACAATCCCCATGTCTATACGAAGGTCTTGAAAGGTTCGCCTCCTTGAATTAGCCTTGTTCTGCCTACAATTTTGCTTGAAAGTTCTGTTTTGTTTTCTCTTTTTGCGAAAATTCCCCAACCGGTTATTATTATTATTAACAAAACACTTTTGCTTAAATCACCATACCGACTCTTATAAAATAAATTCAGTCGAATAATGTTCCGTGTCTTTTATATATATATATATATATATATATATATATATATATATATATATATATATTTTCTTTTCAATAATTTATTTTTTTATTTTATTCTTTAAGATTAAATTATTTTTAAAATTAAATTTCATAATTTTTTAATATTTTTTTAGTTGATTTATATATAGTCACATAGATTTAATTTTGTTCTTTATTGATTTCAACATTTAAAATTAAATCTATTTGAAGTGGATTTCATAATTTTTTTATTTATTTTTTGAGAATTTATCTTGATATTATGATACAAGTCACATGTTTAACAAGTTAGTAATAGTTGACTTGGATCTTTTTTTTTAGGTTTTTTTTTAATTTTTTTTATTATATCATTTAATATTAGATTGATTGAAAATTAAATTTATTTATAATTTATTTATTTACTTTTTATAAATTTATCCTGATATCATAACTTAGTAGTATAAATTAAAAAAGATGATGATTTTACTCTTTACCACCTCACAAAATACTATTCATTTCAATAGTTTTTTTTGTTGTTCATTTGGTTTTTTTTTTCTTTCTAAATTTATATTTTTTTCTATTATTTCATACTTTAATATTTAATTTATTAAAAATTAAGTTTTATAATTTATTATGATTTATTTTATAAGTTGTTAGCTCGGTTTTATAACTTGTGTCATAGGTTTAGCGGGTTAACTTGATCTTTTTTTTTTTTATCTTTTTTATATTGTTTTTAATTTTATCCTTTAATATTGGGTTGATTGGGAATTACACTTCATAGTTTATTTTGATTTGTTTTCTATGAGGTTATGTTAGTCTCATAACTTGATTCACAGGTTTAGCGGGTTAATCTAATTGACTCGAGTTTTCTTTTTATATTTTTATTAGTATTTTTTAATTTCATTCTTCAATATTGAGTTGATAATGAATTAGACTTTATAATTTATTTTGATTTACTTTCTATGAAGTTATTTTAATCTTATGACTAGGGTTATGTATTTTGCGGGTTAACTCATATAGACCAAAGTTGTTTTATTATTATAGCATGAATTAAAAAAGATGGTACTTTTACTATGCCCCACCTCCCAAAACGTTATTCATTTCAATAATGTTCTTTTTTTCTTTTAAATCTACATTTCTTTTTCTAATTCCACACATCAATATTTAATTTATTGGATATTAAGATTCATAATTTATTATGATTTTTTTTTATACGTAGTGAGTTTGGTCTTATAACTCGTGTCGTAAATTTAGTGAGTAGACTTAAATTTTTTATCTTTTCTAATTAACAAATTATTTTTTAATTTCATGATTCAATATTGAATTGATTAAGAATTAGAATTCATGATTTTTTTTATTTGCTTTCTATCATATTATTTTGATCTTATAACTCAAGTAGTACGTTAAACCAATTTACTCGAGTTTTTTTTATCTTTTTTTGATTGACATTTTTTTTTACTATTTTATCCTTTAACATTTTTTTATGAATTAAGCTTCATGATTTATTTTGGGTTGTTTTATGTGAAATTATCTCGGTCTTATGATTTGAGTCACGTGTTATGTGGGTTAACCAAAGTAAACTCAAGTCGTTTTATTGTGTCATGTATTTAGATTGAGGTTTTTTAATTCACTAAGGGTGATAATCCTTTCTTAATGACTCAAGTACTTTCATATAATTCATGTTATACTCAATGTATACTCTTTCATTACTTCAATTAAGATAATATGTAACAAAATCAAAGTATAACATTCTCTATATAAGATAATTTAATGATATCAAGTTTAAGTATCATTTATACAATCATTATGTGAACCTTTCCATAAGTATAAATAATTTCTCCATATGAAATTCTCATGCGGGTTAGTTCAATATATATGTCTTATGACACTTAAAAACAATTGCTCTCTTTCATAAATGAAAAAACATAATATTTAACAATCTCTATGACTCTAATAAATATCTAGTATTAAAAAAAACATTAACTAAGAATGTTCAAGTAGCAATGCTTTGATGCAATAAAAAACCAATAATTAAAATAATTTTATAATTTTTTTTATAAAATATTTTTATCTTGTATATTTTATCTTTACTCTAGATTCATAAATCAAATATTAGATTTATTAATATAATATTATAAGAATATTAAAAATAAATTAAACTTGTATCGATAATAAATATATATTTACATAAATATAATAATAAATATAATAATACAATATGTAATTTATTGACTACATAACATATTAAACTAATATAATTAAGATATTCATATGATTATAGGTGATAGAGGTATCAAACAATCGTTGTTCTTTAGTTGTGAGATTGGGGTTTAGACTATGTTATTGATTTTAATTTATTTAGATTTTTATTTAAGTTTTATTATTAAATTTGATGATGCTCTGGTTTGAATTTTAATTTATTTTTGGTAGGTCTTGGCCTAATCGTTTCTTGTTTAAGATTTTACTATTTGAGTCGGTAAATGATGAATTGATAAAGTTAGACCTTTTATTTTCCTTTACTAATTTTTCTTCCCTTCTTCGACTCTTTTTCCTCTCTTCTTAGATTTCCTTTTCTCTTTACTTCATCTTTCAAATCTTTCGCCTTGTCCCGCATGAATTAGAGTTTATTTAGTTGGATTTCTTCTCGAATCCAAACTAAACCGAACCAAAACAAACTAAACTGTAATGGTTTTATGATTTTTTTCCTTACCGAAATTGAATTGAAATGAGAATGCGAAGCCAACATATTGAACCAATCTGTTCTGATTCGATAATTTGGTTTACACCAAATAAGATTAAAAGGCAATGGAGGTGTATATTATGTTAGCTGAAACGCTTTATTTCATCTGGTGGTTTTTATGAACTCATCGTATATATCATGCTATCTGCTTCACAGAACAAATGGAGATTAAAAAGTTGAAAGCTCCAGGAGAGTCGTTGACTTGGAATGATATTCAAAAGATGAAATATACCTGGTGTGTGGTTTGCGAGGTCATGAGACTATCTCCGCCTGGTCAAGGGGGATTTAGAGAGGCCATAACTGACTTCTCTTATGCAGGTTTTACCATTCCCAAGGGATGGAAGGTATGTCATGGTTGACAATAACTAATATTTTACAGCACCCCTTTCCTCATCTCCAGGATAGCCTTCGCGCTTTGCAGAGCAGCTGTTAGCTTCCAAAACATTCCGCAAATGATTTCAAGCATGTCATATCCACAACATACAGTTTCAATATTCATTGTGATTCATGAAGCTGGACGCTTGGATTGTTAGAAATAGTGTATCTTATCATGGATATCATATGTACTTTGCAGGTGCATTGGAGTGTACATTCAACACACAAAAATCCCAAATATTTCCCAGATCCAGAGAAATTTGATCCTTCAAGATTTGAGGGGAAGGACATTGAACCATACAGTTTTGTACCTTTTGGGGGAGGACCTCGAATGTGCCCTGGAAAAGAATATGCTCGGCTGGCGATTCTTGTTTTTATGCACAATGTGGTAACACAATTCAAATGGGAGAGACTGATTCAAGACGAAAAGATCATATACATGTCTATTCCGATGCCAGCTTGTAGCCTTCCGATTACTCTCCATCCTCACAAGAACTGAGTTAATATTCGTGTGGCTCAAGTGTGTCATGGTTGCATCCTTTTGCCGGCACCTATAATCGTCAGTTGATGAACATGCAAATTGTTTTTCTTTTTTGTGTGCCCTGTCGCAATTCCTTTCTTCAGATGAATTCTGCAACTCTTTATTTTAACTTTTGATAAATAAATCTTGACGAGTTCAATTAATAAGAGCAAGTGAAAGTTGAAGAATCCAAAGAGTAACAAGATTTGGTGTAGAAACATAGAGAAAATCAATCTCTTGACAAAATTGTTATACATGATTTTTCGGGTCTCAGCGAACTAGAAATGGAACAGGAAATCAATAAATGGAGCAGGCCAGCCAATCCCCGTCCCTTCCTCGCTTCTCGGCCAACAGCCAAGTTCCGCCGCTTCAGGCGTCACCACCAACATGCTATCAGCTTAACAGATCCTAACCCTCTCCAAATCCTATGGCGAAATCACATCCTGGATCCTGACAGAGACATCGGCACGTATGGGAAACATGTCTTCCTTATCACTTGAATCGTTGCACTCTTCATCGACCCTCTCTACTGTTTCCTGCCCTATGTCGGTCCCAAGCACAGAGACAGAGTTATTCAGACGTTATTTATGTCTGCTTATCCAACGACAGAAAACTTGCAGTGTTAATCACATATTTTAGGTTCACAGCAGACTTGTTCTTCTTCCTTCACATTCTTATGAAGTTTCGTACAGTTTTTGTTGCTCCAAGTTCAAGAGTTTTTGGACGGTGAGAGCTTGTTATTGATGCTAAGGTGATTGCAATGCGTTCTGATTTCCTTATCGATCTGGCTGCTGTGCTTCCGCTTCCCTTACATGCTTGCTTCATGCAATCTGTTAGCTACGCGAAATAGCATTGGATACATTCAAACCCCACAGAAAGAATACTACTGTAGTGATGATCAAGCAGATGGTGATTACGTAGAGCGGAGAGATGCTATCAATGGACATTGCAGACGATTTCCAGCATCTTGTAGCCAAAATCTTGGCTTCAAACTTTGCTGCAATTACAAAATCGATTTTGGCTTCAAACTTTGCTGCAATTACAAAATCTCCCTTTTTCCAGGAGATGGCATCAGAGGACTGTCTCTTTCCAGGATCTTGTGTTAGGTGTTCGCCATTGGTGGCCGATGGCTCACTCTTTACCAGGAAGCTGCTCCTATCTCACTTTGATGTTTGCAAAGACATTTTATAGCTTCATAAAAAAAAGACATTTTAATAAAAAACAAATTCTACAGAACAATTTGTTCCAAATAAATCATGTTTCCCTTGTGCATAATTTCTCCTACAAGCACAAAGCACATCTCCATCCCTAATTTCCAAACCCATTAAAAGCTAAAATATAGAACATTTTGGAATTTCCATAATGGCCATATGTAAGAAACATTGCAGATTTACAGTGCTTTCCTCAAAAAATTTCATAGGTTTTGTTGGATTTGTAGCCAGAGTTGAATTGTTAACGACAGATTTCTGGTTTTAAGAGTAGGAATGTTGATATATCCTTTCCTTTTTCTGACAAACAACAGGATTCTGATTCTTGAATAAGAAAAGCACTGTTGCATGAGAGTAGAGGCTGCTACAAGCTAGATCAATGAAAATTATGATTGATTTTCCTTTCCATAAACGAGAGAGTAACTTGACTTTTGTTAGTGTTATCTTTCCCCTCTTTGTTCTGGTGTCAGCCCTCCTTCCCCAGAACAAGGACACCTCTTCAACCCAAATTCTTGGCAGTCAAAGCATCTGAAGCCATATTAAATTTCCTCAAAAATAGATAAAAGACAAATTTTGAATGTTGTTAAAATACCGTAGCAATTATTAATGAATATTAGAATGCACATTTCTTTTAAAATATCTTGATGATGTTATTTTAGTATCTTTTATTATTTCATATTATGTTATAATTACAAATTTTCATATAATCATTAAATCACAGACAATATACATTGTAGATTATATGTAGAATTTATATGTCAATCATTTTATCGTAAATCCTCCTCTGCCTTTTTAGCAACATTAAATTGAAATATATATATATATATATATATATATATATATATATATATATATATATATTCTGTTATTATTGATTTTTGTTGCATAAAATATACATTATGTGTATTATGTCTAAGATTATCATATTTTATATATCATTATCAATTATCAATACAAATTGGAGGCACCACCTTGAGTATTTTATATTGCATTTTTTTTATTTAACAATTATAAAAATAAATATTTTAGTTTGCAATTAAAATAAAAAAATTAACAATGCCCATATCTTTTATTGTGTGCAATTTTTCTTAAAAACATTATTATTCTAGTACTTCAATTAAAAAAACAAAGTTGTTTTGATAATTTAATAATTTGAATTCTTGATAGTATTTTTTTAATGTTTCAAAATAAGAGAGAGAGAGAGTGAAAACATTCTTCATGTATATAAAAATTTATTTTAAATATAAGTTTATTTTATATTTTTATTTTCATAGTTTTTCTTGTTAGTTACTAAACCATGTTAAATTTTATTATATAAATATTAAAAAAAAATTAATGTGAAATAAGAAACATATAAATCTATATATTTTATATTTACACGAAGAAAATTATGTTTTTTCAATGTATAATAAAAAATTTAAATTCTCCAATTTAAAAATTAATATTTTTTTAATATAAGATAAAAAATTTTAAAATAATTTTTAAAATTTTATTATTTACAACATATCACATCACGTGAACTATTTATTTTTAAATTTTTTAAAATTAATCCATATAATTCTTGATCTCTTAATTCAGTTAAACTTCAAATAAAATTTAATAATTATAATTTTAATAAATTAAATTGAATCTTTACAATTATAATCTTTTCTTTTCATGTGAATAAATGCATTAAATAAATTCCCTTAAAAAATTATGATTTTTCTAAGGTTTAAGATTAAGATTAAGGGATATTTGATAATTTAACAGTAATTATTTTGTAAAATATTCTTTATTTGAAAATATATTAAAAAAATATTTTTTATATTAATATATTAAAATATTTTAAAAATATAAAAAAAATATTAATTTTAAGAAAATTATTTTTTAAAAAATATGAAACATTAAAAACAAACGGATGTAACTCCATGGCTTCTCCAAAATACCCTCTTATCATATTCCAATTCCCATTCTCTCCCTCTCCCCACTCCACCTGCAAATAGAGACACATTCATGGCGATTTAGCTCTCCCTCTTCTCCATTTCTTAAATTCCCAAACTACCCACCTCCATTTCCATGGCGAAATCGGATAATTCGAAATCCAAGCTCCCTCCTTACGTCTCCGCCAAAATCCATCCTGCCAACGACCCCGAAACCGATCACAACTCTTACACGCTCGAGAAGTTTAGACTTTACGAGACTAGACAGGTAACAATATTCAATCATTCTCTTACCGCTTTTGATTTAAAATTCGTGCTTGAATATAGCTAGGTTGTTTTGAAATTTGAAGATTAAATTTGAAAACTGTAGAATTTTGGGGATCTTCGGTATTTAGTGTTTCGTGTAATTGCGGTTCCAATAGTTTGAATTGGTTGATGGTCAATTTTTAAATCTCTTGAATCCTTAGTTTAATTAAGAAAGTCATTGTTTCCAGAAGAAATTAGAACATGAATAATAAAACTAATATGATATTTTTGGGTTTTCTTTATCAGAGATTTTATCTAGTTGGGAGTGATAGGAACAAGCAATTGTTTCGAGTATTGAAGATTGATCGATCAGAGCCGTCTGATCTCAATATCAGTGAAGACCCAGTTGTTTATTCACCGCAAGAAATAAAAAACTTGCTTCAGCGAATTGCTGAAGGGAATCGTGCCACTGGGGGGCTAAACTTTGTAGTGAAGGCTTATGGTATTGCAGGTTAGTGTTGGGTCCTGCTATTTTATGTGTATTTTTGTGTTTTTGATGCTTGGATGTGTTACTGGTGTTTGTTCTTTTGGTGTTTTTAGGCTGCATTAAGTTTCTGGAGTCATATTATTTGATTCTAGTGACAAAGCGTCGGCAAATAGGATTTATTTGTGGTCATGCGATATATGGCATTGATGAGAGCCAATTGATTACCATTCCTCATGTATCAGTTCAAACTGATGTGGCGCATTCTAAAGCTGAGCTAAGGTATTTCCTTCCCTTTGCATGCTGTTGATTGATTGCTTTGTGACCCTTCTCTTTGCTGGGCTAAGGTTTTGCCTTTTCTTCTCTTCATCCAGAATTTTTGGTTTCATGGTTTATGGAAATGCACATAAGAAACACAGGCACAAATGCATTCTGTTCATGATTTTTCTTTCTCATTCTGTTAACAATGCAATACAATGACAAATACGCCTTTTCACTTTACTCTATCCTCCCATTTTGTGTCTGTGTGTGTTTCATATGGTCACTATCACTTCTTATTTGCAGCTTCTTCTTTCCTATATTTTATATGATTGCAGAATTTTGAAGCTCATAGACACCATTATGTGGGAATTTTGTTGGCCATTGTTGCCACTATCATTACCATAGATTTGCCTAATTATTAGGAAAAGATGTTTTTTTGCATGACTCAAACAATTCAGTTTCTAGCTTGAGATGAAAAACTTATTATTAGACATGTATTTTAAATTAGAAAAAAGAAAAAAGAAAAATCTTATATAACCTTTTTAGGATTCTTTGTCCAATTCAATTTGGTAAAGTGCTAATTTATTTTACTACAATTGAGTTATTATACTCCCTTTCCCTCCCATAGCATCAGTTTTAATGTCAAATCTTACAGAATCTTATTAGGACTATTTTTCAAATTCAATTGGGTAAAGTGCCGATTGATTTTACATTCTACTGCATAGCACATATACTCACTTTCTTCCCCATATCATCAATTTTTCATATTTCTTATGAATGAAAAATGATTCCTGTTCTCTTTATCCTTACATAGCATCCATGGTTTTTACGGCCACAAAAGTAAGAGGTCATGTAGGAAAATTCTTGTTTAGATGAATAAAATAGCCTTGAAATTGCTAAAGAGATTGCTAACCTTGTAAGTTGGAAATGCATAGAGGATCCCCAATCTAGAATAATCAATTTGCATTTTTTTAAGCACTGGATAAAATTCAAGAAGGAAAAGAGGAAAATGGGAGGACAAGAAATCTTCAAAAAGAAATCACAAACATGCATTCCATATTCTTATTTATTGCTATCTATTGATTATAGAGCACAAATGAGGTGCAACCCTTGTATGCATGTTTCATTTTAATAAATTTCTTCTTTTATCAAAAGGAAAAAAATCTATGGATGAGAGAATATTGGCATACATATCATTTTAATATATTTTTTTATTGAGAGCACATATTATTGTGGCTTTCTTTTCCATGTCTTGCCTCTCTCTCTCTCTCTCTCTCATATATATATATATATGTATATACATTTCAAACAACATAAAATATGAATGCTCTTAGAGATATGAGTATAGTTGAAAGAAAAAGGGAAGGAGAAAGTGTAAATGTTCTTCAAGAGCATAAAACTTGCAATTCATTTTGTACGAAGAGAATGTTAGGAATGATTTATCCAATGTCATCTATAATTTGTTATTAAAAAAAGGTAAAACATGAGGAGACAAATTGAAATGGTTGATGTGGCAATTTTTATTTTCTTGCCTTAGTTTCATTTGCCTTTTTTCTTTTTTTGAAGCTTTTTAGTATTTCCTTGCACTCTTTCCCTTAGTAGTGCTAGATTCTTTTCACCCCTTGTCTAACACGAGTCTAACTTTTAGTTTCTGAATATTTCTTCTATCTGTTGCCTCAAATGCAGGTACAAAAAGCTATTATCTAGTGTAGATTTGACCAAGGATTTTTTCTTTAGCTACACATATCCTATAATGCAAAGCTTGCAAAAGAATGTGACCTCAATGGGTGAAGATGGGATGCCATATGATAACATATTCGTCTGGAATGCATATCTAACACGAGCTGTTCGGTCTAGATGTGGTAATACTATTTGGACAATAGCATTAGTGCATGGAAATTTTAAGCAGGTTTGCAATTCTTTTTGCTTCTTGTGTCTCTAAATAATCTGTCAATGATCATTTGTCATGCCAAATATTTTACACGGTTTTTACACGTTGAATATATCTTCGTCATTGTAATCCTGCAGTTACTTTTTTGAGATAATTTATTTTTCAACATGCTTTTGCTCTATTTTTGTGTTTTCTTTTAAGTTGTACTTATTCCAACAATGTTCGTAGCATTACCATATGCTTGTTGATTGTTTGGTTTGATATTCTGTATTTCAAGAAAAATTTTAACCATGGCTCAAATATAGATTCATATGTAATATAATTTATGCTGGCTGTACATTCATATGCAATATAATTTATGCTGGCAAAAATTGGAAGCATTACAATACTTAATGGAAATCGAGTATGTATTTGAATAAATTTTGAAGATTTGGAGATGCTTAGAACATAATTAGTGAAGAATTGTTTCACAAACTACAAATATGCACGCAGCTTTACCATATTCTTGCTGATTATTAGATTGATATTCTCTATATTAAGAAAAATAAGTGGCCGTAGTTATAATTTCAGATGTAATGTAGTTTGTGCTAGGCAAAATTTGGAAGCTTTACTAGTACTTAATGCTAATGGAGTATGAAATTTGGTAAAAAATGGAAGATTTGGATATGCTTGGGACATAATCTGTGAATAACTCTAGCACAAATGACAAATGTATAATTTGTTTCTCTTAAGCTAAAATAAAAACTTCATTTCTGGTTTGAATCTGAGTTATTGGTCTGTAATACATTTTGCTGCTTTACGTCAAGTGATTTTGATTTATGGAAGTAGGATATGCATTTTAATGATTTGGAATTTGTTTCTAACTACGTTGTTATCTTATACAAATAAATTCCTTCAATGTGATTTCTTGATAATATCCTTTAAATTTATTTTACTTGAGTGTAATATGTATTTAGCATTTCAACTAATTCTACTGTACTTAATCATGACAGATCAGGCTGTCGATCTTTGGGAGAGACTTTAGTGTTTCACTGGTTTCTAGACGCTCTCGGCATTTTGCTGGTACACGGTATGTTCTGGTTTGAATAAGTTCATCTATGTGTAAAGCTCAGTTGCATCTTCATGTTTTATATTTTAGAAACAAAACAAACGGGTTTATGTCACTGGATTCTGCACAGAGGCTTCCAAGCTTTTTATATTGTGGTTCTCTCTCTCTTTCATACACACAGAGTAGACTGTGTGTTATTTAAAAGCCAGTGACCAAACTGAAAGTGGTCCCAAAATTAGAGGATCTTTTTGTAATTTAATGAGTGCATGAACAGAGAGAGACCCTGACTAGCTGGGAATTAAGGCTTAGTTGCTATTTCTGGTGTTGTACTTGTAGAGAGGGATGACTGCATGTATGGTGATGATTTACTGGTTCATAAGTTTACAGCTGAGCTGTGGTGGGAAAGTGTGTAATTACTTACAAAATTGCTGCCTTTGGATTGTGTTGAAGTTGATTTTTATATGGTCAGTTTAGGAGATCAGATGTGACAGGGTGAGTTGTGAAGTCTTCCACCAAACTTGATGTAGGTGTTTCTTTGTACCCTTCACTTTAGGTTGGACTGTGTAATGGTGGCTAATGTATTTTTTACCCCTTTGATATTCTGGTTCTTTAACTAAAAAATTATTGGTGGGTAAGCGCTTCTCTTTTTCATTAAAATAATCCTTTGGTAGAGGATTTTGTTTCTAAACCAACTTTCTGAGACTTTCAGTGAAGATCCCTTTTTCCCTGTTTCTTTAGTCATGCCTCCACCTTTCAAATAAATAAATAGCAAAATCCTTCACAAGACAGATGAGAACTCTAGCTAACAAGTGTGACTAGTTGAGCTATACGTTTTGGGTTGCCCCAGCACCCATCCACACACACCCACACTCTCTTATGCAGGTTTTGTTTTTATTATTTTAAACTCCCTTGCTATCATGGAATTTCTGTATTGCAGCAAGATATATTTAGGTTATGCTTTTCTTACACAAGTTTCTGTAGTAGGTTTGGTCATTTTGAATTTTTGGGTAGTGGATTTTGGGGTCTCAAGTATATCTTCTTTTAGAATCGTGATAGTAGTGATCTTCATTCCGAAGTTTCCAAAATTGATGTGGAAAAGGAATAAGGTCAGAGGTTTAACCTGAATTGTCTGGCTTGAACAGCTGTCAAATAATATACATTGAATGACAAAGGATAGAAAATTGCTTAATTTAATCTTTGTTAATTGTCTCAGTGTCTATGTGCTCATTTGTATCTTAAATCTATTTTAGCATTCTTTCTTAGTCAAATTGGAAAAGTTTCAGCTAACAAAGTATCGAGAAAAAAATATTTTTCCATGAAAGTTTGTTACAACTAGAAGTTTTTCTTCTTCTTAAATTTTATTTTTTGTATAAGTCGAGATTCATTAATAAATGAAACACTGTAGAAGGGCGAGTAAAAAATATAGTGAGGCAAGCAATAGGATACACGATCATGTGTGCAACTTAAGGCAAACATTAACACATCCTTTCACACTAATAGTCTAATATAAATAGCTGGAGTAGTTTCTAATATTTTTAATGTTTATTTTGTGCATTTGAACCACTCTATCTTTGAAAATCCTAGATAGGTAGATCTCTTCCTTTTTTTTCTAATCTTAATTTGAGTCTGAACCTTTCTTCACACTAACATAATTGATGGACCACATGACACTAGGGAATGGCAAAGGGTTGCTTAGGTTGACAACAATCACTAGTTATATGCTCTGTAATTTATCTTTTAATTTATTTTTGAGAATGTATATGCTCCAGCAAATTGCTATGCTAAGATATATACTTGTTTTAAGTCTCATGTCATTTAAAACTAAAGCTAAAAAAGGTACCTACAATAAAATGGCTTAGCACAACCCTTCGGCGTCAATAGACACACGAGCCTGAGGACTTAAAAAACCAGTAAGTTTAATTGTCTTGGTAATTGTATTTGGCTGCATCAGCATTATTAGTTCCTGGTGAACCTGTTACAATTGGTCACCATTATTAGTTCTAGGTCAATCAATTAAAATTGGTTTGGGTTAGTCAGGTCAGCAGTCCAAATGCCTGACACAGCCGGTGTTTGACCAGGTTTGACTCCAAGTTTCTCTTATAGCTGAACTGGAATTAAGGTCTGCTCACAGGAACCCTGGTTGAACTAAGAACCCTGGTTGAACTAATTCTATTTGAAAAACTTGATTCATTTGACTTCTTACGTTTTAAGTTTAGAGATCTAATAATGAGATTCATGTTCATAATGACATTATATGTGATGTAATCTACACATTATGGTCTGTGTTTGTTTGTGCAGTCATCTGCCATTACATCATTACATTGTCCTTGGATGAATGTCTGTACTCTTGATTGCTCAAGCCACAGTATGCCTCATTATGGTTATGGGTATTATTTGAATGATTGTGGTGGCCTGTTGGAAACCATCAATTTTCGTTTGTTTTGTGTCCTTGTTATCATTGAAGTTATATCTGCTTATTTCAGAGAAGTGTTCTAACCAAGCATAACAACCTTTTGTAATAACTTTATGTTGATTGAGTGCAGTTACTTGAAAAGGGGAGTTAATGATATGGGAAGAGTTGCAAATGATGTTGAAACAGAGCAAATTGTCCTTGATGAAGATGCTGGATCATGCAAGGGGAAAATGAGTTCTGTTGTTCAGATGCGCGGTTCAATTCCTCTTTTCTGGTCACAAGAAGCTTCACGATTTAGTCCTAAACCTGATATAATCTGTAAGGCCATTGATTTGACCTATTTGATTAGTTCATTGTTGAGTCTCGTAGTGATGTAGATCACATAGCACCTATCTTCTTTCAAAGAAGTCTTCTGATATTATTTTTCAATCTATATTAGTGCAAAGGTATGATCCTACCTATCAGGCGACCAAATTGCATTTTGAAGACTTGGTGAAGAGATATGGCAGTCCCATAATTGTGCTTAATTTGATTAAGGTTATTTTCATATTTATTTTTTGTGCATAATGTATTTGAGGCTCTTGTTAGATTCCTTTGATTGTTGCCTTCCTTAAATACTGATTCTGTTTGCTGTATAGATCTTGCATTATCGTACTTGATGCAATTGAATAATTCTTGCATTTGATTTAATTTACAAAGGAAATCACAGATTAGAGTTGGCTTTCTTGCATGTTATACTATACCAGCAAACCCAAATTACTTGCTCCTTACAGTTTCTTTTGTGTATGCCCGCTGATTGTTCCTTGCAGGACTTTCAAGTATGCAGCTTTTTCAACTAGCTTGTCATTAAATGGCTGTTGTTGCATTGTTTTCATTTATTTTCAATACCTCCCTGGGCATTAATAAATGGTTACCTGAATTTGTTTTTCTCATTCCTAAACTGGAAAAACATATTAAAATGATGAGTGCTTTTTTCCACACTTGATTATATTATCATAATTAACAAAAGCTTATCAATCAGCTTTAATATATCTCTGGAGAATGTGGTGATGTGTCTGTTTAAATGGTCCTCTTAAAGTATACCATCTTTCCATTATACTTCACTCTTGGACGAAGTACATGATTTGGCATTTCCTTTTTAACTCTCTGTTTATTGAGGATCTGGAAGTTAAAGAAACCATTTCTGAATCTGTTTTAGTTTCCGTGATAATTATGAATTATGGTCAGCCTCATCAAAATAATAATTCAGTTTTCACACAGTGACAATTTTTTTCTTTTGTGACATTCTCTTGTTTAACTTCAGTGGTTTATCTAATTGTCGTAGTTTTCACTTATCAACATGCTTACCACAAATTGGAATGCCTTTTCTATTGCTTTATGTCATCCTGGATGTCATTTAAATGCCCTAATGCAGACTGTTGAAAAAAGACCTAGAGAAATGATGCTAAGGCGTGAGTTTACAAACGCGGTTGGGTATCTGAACACGATTTTTCCAGAAGAAAAACAACTTCAGTTTATCCATTGGGACTATCACAAGTTTGCAAAGAGGTACATATGCATTTCTTTTCACCTCAACTCCAATTTATAACTAACAACCATCTTGAACTGACTACTCTTCTTTTTTCTGTTTCCAAAGCAAGTCTGCCAATGTTTTGGCTGTTTTGGGTGCTGTGGCAAGTCAAGCACTTGATTTGACTGGTTTTTACTATAGTGGTAAACCTAGCATTGTTAAGAGGAGAGCAAACCAAATTAGTCGAACAAGCACCGGAAGGTATTCCAGTTTCTTTAGTTGTATTATTTATTTAAACAAACTTATAGCGTTTATGTTACTTCATGACTGGAACTTTTCATGTAACCTTCAACTCAGGTCTCTTGGATATAAAGTTTTTCAATGCCTAATATTCAGTTTCTGAGATTTTGGGTCATCCATCGTCCCATTTTATTTTGGTTATTTTGGTCTTTGAATTTTGTTTTTAAACCATGGGTGTTGAAGTGTTAGTAGCAATTCTTTGTAAAAAAAACACCATTAAGGTGCCAATGTGTGTGAGAGAGCGATAAGTTATATTACAGTTATGTAATTCAAGGTCATTGAATATTCACGATTAATGCATGCACGATATGAAGATTTTGAAGCAGCTGTTACCATTATAATTTCAAGAACATGTGCTGTGGTGGATGATCAGATTTTCTTTTCTTTTTTTATAATCATTGCAATTTGGAAAAAAAATGACTGTTAAGTGTGTGATCTATCCCTTACATTTATAAAAAGGTATTATAATCAATTACAAGCATGGTAACCTTTAAGAAACCTGAAAGTAGAAAGCTTTCTTTTGTACTTGGAAATTCTGTAACCCAGGGTATCTTCTTTTCTTTTGGCAATTTAGTGTCTCTGTTGCTGAAAAGCATAAAATTGACCATGTCTTTCTGTCAAGGCTGTTTGCTTTATCATTTCATTGCTTTTGTTTTTGAAATGAAAACCTCCAATTTCAGAGAAAATTATGGAGCAGGAAATGGGAGGTTCCTTTCGAAACAAGATTATGTAGACTGTGGGTTACATAAATAGTTGACTTTATTCTTTACAGGGACGCTTCTCTTAGAGATCTAAGAGTCAATTCAGGGGATCTTGCAAGGATTGGAAGTAATAATGAGAATCTAAATTCTTTGATTAATTGGGATAGAGAGGGTGATTCTAGTCAACTGAAAAAACAAGATAAGGTTGGTGCTGATGGGCCACGTTTTCAAAGTGGAGTTCTACGCACCAACTGCATTGACTGCTTGGATCGTACAAATGTTGCTCAGTATGCTTATGGTCTAGCGGCTTTAGGACGCCAGCTCCTTGCAATGGGTCTAACAGACATGTCCAAAGTCGATCCTGATAGTTCCATTGCTGCTGCTCTTATGGATATGTATCAAAGTATGGGGGATGCTCTTGCCCAGCAATATGGTGGTTCTGCTGCTCATAACACTGTATGCTTTCTCTCGAATAACTTCGGTTTCTATGATCTAATTTGCTCATAACTGTGGTCATCATATCAAGGCCTGAACTTTTTCAGGTGTTCCTTGAGAGGCAGGGAAAGTGGAAAGCTACAACACAATCTAGGGAGTTTATCAAGTCTATCAAGCGATACTACAGTAATGCATACACTGATGGTGAAAAGCAAGATGCAATAAATTTGTAACTGTTCTTTCCATCGCGCTTTCTACTTGATTTATTGCATAATTTACATTCTCTGGCTAAGCAAATGAGGTGAATTTTCAATGCCCAAACAGATGCTTTTTGTAAATTCAAAGGAGTTTTTGATTTCCAGATTTTATCGTCACTAGTTCTTGATTATGGAGACTATATAGATAAGTATGCATGTCAACTTTTGTAAAGATACCAAAATGCACTTCATTATTATTTTTGCCTGAAACACTTTTTTTTATTATTATTGTTTACTAAAATATGAATCATATTCTATTTGAAATGTATCCTCTTTGGAGAGGCTTCTACTCTTAATATCTATGATTTTCCAACCATGGACTCCAGTTTCAATAAGTTTCATATTTCATATGTGGATAAGAGATATATCTAACAAACTAAATCAGAAACTTTTGACTGAATTCTTGGAATTCCAAGACCACAGTGTAGGTTTTGTTACATATAACCAAAACCAAACACAAAAAGCTAGAACTATATTCCACGTTTTATTAGTGAGTGTACTTCAGTATTTGATTATATTTGTATGCAATATTAATTTTTTTTATTTTCTTAACTTATTTTGTATGATTAAGAGATTGTTTGGCATTGTGTTTTAAAAGTGCATTTGACATGAAAAAACATCAAATTAATTTTTTTTTTAGTGCTTTCTAATGGTTTTGATGTACTAGTGTAAAAAATGAAAAAAAAAAATTGATGCATTTTCAAGCGAAAAGCACCTTGCTCCACAATATCAAATGCCATCTAATACTAGTTTTGGCATGCATTTTCTGTAAGTGTATTCTGAGATTATCTCTTTGATGCTTTCCAGATTTCTTGGTTACTTTCAACCACAGGAAGGGAAATCTCCTCTTTGGGAGTTAGATTCAGACTACTATCTTCATGTCTATGGGAATGCAATAGAAGAAGAAGAACCCTGTCCAGATAAGTGGTAAATTAAAAAAAAAAAAATTAGAGTCGGTTGGTTCAAATTCAATACATCTCATCTTCTGATTATTTTATTGTATCTTACTTCAACAGCAATTTGGAAACCAATGCTAAGCCTGTAAGAGTTGGAATAACTCTTGCCCCTATTCCAGCTTGCAGGGAGGATTTTTCAAGAATGAAGTTGACATCATTTGATAAATTGATTGACCGGACATGTAGTACTGTAAAGAATGTAAGACTTTATAGTGAACCTGATCACAGACCAGGTGGCAGTGCAGGAAATTCTGGTGTGGCTCCAGATGCAGCGTAATTTTTCCCTTGACTAGAGCTGTTAACTTGTTGCCTGATTTTATCATTTTTTCTCTCTGTTGGATGTGTTTGGGTGCACACATCTGTTTTTACCTCTGAAGTGCGGACATCTTTTATGCGTGGTTCAGTTTTCTTAAATCATCAGTTGCATGAGTTTCTGATGTCTTCAAACTGTTATCCAGGATGTGCTGTGCCTCACGTTACTATACAAATTGTGTTTATTTATTTCAGGACTGACTATACTGCATTAGTTGAAAGGATCATAGGAAACTTTTGGCCTTATTATTTGGCCCTTTTAGTGTAGTGAAACATAGCTCTTTGCATTTAGTACAAAGTTTATTGGTTTGTTTTCTTCCATCTTAGCCCTTAGCAGGTTTGGTATTGAGACATAAAATGATATGTAAATAAGCTAAAGGAATATTAGGATTTCTTCAAGGGTACTGATAATTTCAAAAACACATTAAAAAAGTTGAGCAAATTGAGATTTTTTCAGTATTTTGCCTCGTTTGGAATTGGCAAAAGTAAAAATTTGATGTAGTTTATGTTGATTTATGTCCTTATCCTTTAGACACAGTGTATTTGCATTGGAGAAATCTCTTAAAATGGTCCATTGATTGTAAATTTTTTTCATTATTTTGTCCGTAGTTCTGATTTTGATTCGCACTTGCCTCTTGCCTGCTCTGAAATGGGTTGCTTGGGTGCATGAAGTTTGTAAGATGTATTCATGACTTTTTTCAAGTGCTTGCCATACTCACTGAATATGCTTTATTTTGCAGTGAAATACAACTCAAAAGCCCAAATTGGCTTTTTGGCCAGAAAAAGTATGACGAGAGTGGCAATGCCCCCAAGGCTGCTAAAAGTGAAATTGAAAATGGAGCATCTCAGAAAGAGATTTATGTTGATGGTTACTCAGAATTAAATTTGCTTTCTTCTGTTGATGATATTAACGAAGAGGATATCTTCCAAAGGTACTTTTAGATATTGTCTTCCCATTTTCCAGAGAGAATACATTACTCTTAGACTTTCGTTTCTGAATGCAATGCCGACCAAATTGGCTTTCTATTAGTCAAAATTGAGCTTTATTAATGGTTTATGAACCAAGAAAGTGTCTAAACACCTCATACTTTGCTTGCTCAAGCTGGCATATTTGGCTATAGCTTGAGTCCTGGGCAAAATTATCTATCACCATTCACATGTAACTTCATGCATGTCAGCTTGTGGGCATGCATATGCAAATTCCTATTAGTTTTCTAAGTTGGATGATAAACATTTGAATACTGCTCTTTGATTAAGAATTTTAATTGATTCTGCAACTATATTCACTAAATTTAAAATTCATGCTAGTCACGTGGTTGCAATTTCTATGATTTGTACTCTTTTTGTTTATTTATCTATTAATTTTTGTGGCAACTCAAATCAATGACAATTGTCTTATTGTGGTTCGGTTTCAAGGTACCTTGCAATGACTGCAGTTGATGAAAGCGGCTGGTATGGTGGCACACTATTAGGTGATCAAGATGAAAGCAGTGAGATATATAAACATTATGCTGAATTGTGCCAGGTAAATTGATTTAGGCTCCAAGTACACTTGACAAATAGGCACGGAGACATTTGCAACCTGATGAAACCTGCTTGGCATGCCATATTTTGCACAGTGCTGTGTTTCATACTGTGTGTGTGTGTGTGTGAGAGAGAGAGAGAGAGAGAGAGAGAGAGAGAGAGCAAAACGTTGGAATGCATGTCTAATTTGTAGTTCATTGAACATTTGTTATTTTAATAAATGGTAATTGGACCAGCAGGGGCCAGCTATGGAGCCCTTCGAGCATGATCTGGATAGGGAGAAACACTATGCTGATGTTCTACGCATGAACGCAATTGATGTTTTAGATGATTCCGCTGTTGAAGCAGAGATGGAAGATGCTCTCATGGATTATGATCGCATTGGTGCTGATCTTGGGATTGTACCAATGTCATGCAAATCCTTCGCTGCAGATCCAAGTTGGTTGACGAGATGGATTATTGGGGAAGAGAAGGTAGAAAAGATCGAAAGCTAGCTTCTGCATGCGCTTTATGACTGTTGTAAGCACACATAAGAGTGTCCAGTTCGCAGAAAAAGTAAATAACTGTTTACATAAATAAATAGAAAAATGAAAGTATATAGCTGTTTGTAAAATATGCAAAGGCGTGAAAATGCCCTCTTAATTGAGGCATGAATTACATCTTATATGTAGACTTGATATACACACACTCTCGAAAGGAAATTTCAATCGGCTGCAAAGTTTGTTTCTTGTGTTCTATAAAAAATGCCTTGGATGCCCCCCGCAACAGTTACATAGCAATAAGTTTGTGTGTTTGTGTTTGTGAGTTGGTGTTTAGAGAATGCATGGTGTTTAGAGAATGCATTGTTCTTTCCCTTCTGCAAAATGGTTTTTATAAGTGCTAGGCCGAGTCACTTCTGGTGCACTGCCACAGGGGGACTGCATCTTGAAGGTGCCC